>VZTI01001507.1:540398-638057 GCA_013397865.1 Struthidea cinerea
GCGGTGGGGCAGCTGGCTTGTCGCCTCGGGAGCATCGTCCCGCTCCTTGGGGAGGAACGGCTGCCACGACATAAGCGCTTAGATATTCAACCACGCTTTTTGGTGACACCGCACCTTTGGATTATATTCCTCTGGCAGCCGTTCAGAAGCCCTGCAGTCAGCAGTGATGAGCAGCGTGACTCTCATATGCTCTTTAATCGGACATTTTTCTAATCTTTTTAGTCTTGTGTGTTAGCATCTCATCAGCTTCTGCCTGGAAACAGTTACTGTCCTGTGCATCTTGATGGCAAAGCCTGCAAACTGAGATGTGGAAATGGTTGTTTTCACCTCTAGCAATGCATTGTTTTCATTGCTGTTCTTTGAGCTAATGCATCAATCTTTAAAAAATGACAGACAACAGGTCTTTAAGGGCAGAAGGGATGACAGAGGTCGCTGGAATTGAGCAGGGCAGTACAACATGGCAAACTCCGAATACTTCTTTCAAAAGGCTTGCGCAGTCAGAGAGTGTTGTTAGGAAAGCCACACCATCTAGATCCTTGAGCCACTTGGTGACATACTCCAGGATTATCCTCAGTCTAGCACTCTGCAAGGAAGGAAAGGAAACAGACTTTTTGTTTTGACATGAGCAGGTCACCTTATTTGTAGAGTCCTCGCAGTCAGGAGTGGTGGGACAGCACACTGACTGTGCACCAGGCCAGATCAAACCGGGCAGGCCCTTCCACAGGGTTGCCTGTGTCTGAGAATATATTTGTGTAGTAGAGACTGAATGAGAGAGGTGAGGAGCATGCCTGCACCCCCTAAGGAATACTAAATACATTCGTGACATGGCACACCGTGGTGTTTTGTGTCTCGTACAAGAGTATCTCTTAGAACTATCCCAAAGGGATGAAATTTACCATTCTGGTCGAGAGAGCTGTGGGTGTTGTTTCCAGGCACCCCACAGACCTTCTCTGTGTAAGGAGTTATGTTGGAAATGTGGTTTTGATTTCTCTCTCTCTGTTGATGTTCTTCTTATGGAATTAAAATATCTCATGAAGTGTGGATCAGAATACTTTCTTTTTCTTTTTTTATTTCCAACCTCGTCTGACCTTGAATTCTCTTCACTGAGTGGCTGAATCCTTTGGTCAGAAGCTCCTCCAAAAATGTGGGTGTGCTGTTGTCTTGGAACCGTGTTACAGTAGAAAGCTCAAGGCCCCTTCTAATTCCTGAGGAGGGCCTGGCTCAGAGTTGGACAGGCCAGGGTAGGAAACCTGCTGGGTGCTCGAGAGACTCTCTGCTGGCTTTTTCCTCAAGTAATGGCAGCATGCTGTTTGAATAGCATTCAGTATCTCATCCTTGATTAGGTAACATAAATAATGGATTTAAGGTCAAAGCGTGCTGAGGTAAAAAGAGCAAACACAAAGTCAGACAAGTGCAGGGATGATCCTGCAGCGGGGACTCGCTGGGTGATGAAGGCCGGTGAGATTGCTTCTGTGCTTCACTCTCACACCACAGGCTGTTCTTGTCCTCTTTAGAGACGTATGTAGGCACAGAAAGAGTGAGTTTCACATCTTTTTTAACTGCTAAGCAGAGACTGTCATCCAGGGCAGCTGCTTAAAGTACCAGAGCTTCCAGTGTAGCACCAACTCTTATCACACGGTGTTGGCAGAGATATTTTCCTGGCAAGCAGGGTCAGGGATGAATTTTCAGCGCATCGTTGCTGCTGTGTGTGTGCATGTGCGTGCCCTGAAGCAGAGGCAGCTCTCTCACCCTCTCCCACTGGATGCCCCATCCCAGCTTGCCCATGCTGTTCAGGTGGCACAACCTGAGCGTATAACTTGCAACAATTGTTGGTAAAGTTATGGTAATGCCTGGATGACCAGTGTTGCAAGGAAGTTGTCAGCATCTCTTCAGGTGCTGTCTGAGAGTGGGAGAACAGAGTTATTTCCAGCTGGGGGTGGTGGAAGTGGGGCTCTGCTGTATGCTCCAGTGTGTCCAGCTTTGCTAGTATGCTATGCCTTCAAATTTGGGTTCTTTGCATGCCAGCATAAAAATAGCACCTGCTATCCCAACCACATATTGAAATAGCTGAAAGGAACTCTTATTTTTCCAAGCTAAATCATTTTTTGTTAGAAGCCAGCGATACAGATTTTTTTAAGAAGTCATGCCACTCCTGTGAAAGCCCTGTTGCTTTGATTCATCCAGGGGTATTTCTAAATTCGGTGGCTGTACAGCCAGCCTTGGAGTTGGACGTGGTTGTAATTAATCTGGAAATCTGGATTTAAGCTAAAGGACTGGCTCGAGTGCACCCACAAGCTGGTTGTGAGCAGTGGGCCCAGACCATGCGAGGCTTTGTGTTCCTGTGCCCTGTGGCTCTGCACATGCAGGCTCTGCTTGAGGGCATTAGCTTAAATTTTGGGGTGAAGCAGCTTAAATCTGTTCCATGAGTTACATCTCAGGCATTCTTACTAAAAATGTTATGCCTTTGAGCCTCGTCCTGTTGGATATGTATCACTGGTAGATTGGTGGTCTTGCTGTAAGTTCATTTCTGAAAGTTTTGGTTCTTTGACTTTGCAGACAAACTTGGGAGGCTCTCGGTGTGGTTCCTGGATCGCTGTAGCCCCACTGAGCGGTACTTGCATGTAGCTGATCACCACATCAGGAACTGCTGGCCAACAACAGATACACACCTACTTCTGCTGACCCATAAAAATTGATAGGGACAATCTAGGCCATGTGCTGGCTTTTGTCAAGTGTAATGTGATTTCTGTGGAAATTAAGAACAAGTTATAATGCTGTGCCTAGAATTGGAACTCATCTGACTGCTCTGCTGGAGCTGCAGTGTTTTGTGTTAGACATCACCTTTGTGAGTTTCAGGGGTGTGAAACCAAGCCCCAACACGTGCTCTTCTCACCTGTACACACAAATTAACAAAACAGATCAGACACTATGTTTATGCTGCCTCTTTTAAAGTCAGAGTGAAGAGGTGACATTTTTGTTCTCCATTTCCATCTATTTTCCCCTTGGTTTGAGTTGTTTCTCTTTCATGCTGTGCTTTCCTAGAGCATGCTGCACTTTCCTAGAGAATGCTGCTTTGCCTTCTCGGGATTTCTGTTTGACTTTTGTATGGCTGTGTACAGTGCCCTGATTTATTTACTTATCCATTCAGTCAGACATTCATTTATTTTCATTCTTGCTGCTACCAATATGCTCCTCCCTTCCCATTATCTTTGAGATGAGGGGGAGCCAGCTCCAGCTAGCTTGGTCCTAACATAGGGCCTAATCCAATTTCAGTTCTAGTGAGTGGAAATGTTCCTTTGAACATAGAGAAATCAGTAAACAGTTTTCACTGGAGAGCATGGCTGGGCAAACTGAACTCAGTAGCTGACCTTGAAATGGCTCAGTTTGAGGGTTTATGAGCAATAAATTGAGTTAGGGAAGTGTCAGAGGAAACTGCGTAGAACAAAAAGCTGCTTGTGCTGTCCCCAGCGTTGCAAGTGGCCTTTCTTGCTTTCCCGTGGCTGTCTGCAGCAGCTGCTCTGGGGGTGAAGCCAGGGGTGTTACAATGCTCCGTCTTCTCCTTCGCTTGTGCTGGATCCTTGCAAGCCAAAATGGCAAACAGCAGATGCTGACCAGGTAATGGCTCTGCTTGGGTGTGTTAGTGCTACATGGGGAGGGAAATACAGCAAAAAAAACAACCTGAGCGTAAGAGAGAAAATGTAAGAGAGAAAAACGATTTCAAAATTTCTGTGCCTGTTAGTGGACTTCTCCTGGGATTTGAAAAAAGCTGCTTGAATGATACAGTACTGTATATTGCTGTGCAGACTGTTGTTGTACAATAGATTCCTTCACCTGGCGTGCAAGAGGCCAATCCACACACAGAGCTGAGATAATTGACTTATTTACAGTTCTGCACAGAAAGGGGTTCTGGGTGGCAAATCCACAAAGCCAGCACCACGACTGCCAAAACTTTTCACCAGTTACACAGTTCAGCAAACAAAGGCATTAATGTTCATTGGCTACAAGTTACCTAGTTCTCATATTAATTAGTATTCTGTCTTCTGCTGGTTAATGATTCTCTTGCTTCTTGTGCTAAGTCTTGCACACTCAGTCTTTCTCTTCTTTTGGGTTGGTGATTTCTTGGGTCGGTGGCTATGAGTTGGTGGTCAGGATCTGCCCCTGCTGGAATTACCTTTTACCCACTCAGAACGGATTCAGCACAGTTGCCTGAGTTGGCTTCAGGAGCTTCTTCCTTGTCTGGGGATCCTGTCACATGTCCTTGCACCCCCTAAATTCTGCGTTCTGTTGTGTCCACTATCAGTGGGCATCCTTCTTGCCAAGCTTTGTTAACCTCCCAGCAGGCCTGAGATCACTGAAGCATGTCAAGCCCTAAACCCTAATAAGGCAATTCGACCAGCAAATACTTTGTCTTTCAAACACCTGGACATCACTTAGAGCTTGTCAGCTGCTATCTGTTTCACAGGTTAAATCTCCTTTCCTATTGATTAGGCTTGAAAGTATACAAAGATCACTCATCAAAGAACATCCTCAGGAAAATTTTTATGCATTCCACATTTTGCAGCAAAACTACTGGATGTGATCTCAGTGTTCTGCAAGCATTAAACATAACCCCTTGTCTCAGCAGGTCACCGCTTGGTCCTCCCAGAACCCCCGTGCCCATCAGTGCAGAGCTGGGCATCGCTCAGGCACAGCCCGGGCCTCCCGCTCCGCTTTGAGCCGCACAGTTCAGAGCAGAGAGGCTCTCAGAGCTGCATCTGCACAGGGCAGTGAGCCTTCACAGGGTACTTTATAACTGCACCCTGCCTCTTCCTAAAACCTGGCACAGCCACAGAACAGGGAATATTTCAGTTGTGTGTCTGCTTGGGGGACCTGCTGTGTCACTGGAATGAGCGCGACGGCAGTGACAAGGCACAGCGGTGTGCACCCACTGTACTCCTGGTGCCTTTAAACCAGGGGTGCTGAGGACATCATTACCCAACAGTCCAACAATGCTGGGTTTTACCTAACCTTGACATTTTATTATGTTTTTTGTAAAAAAGCCTGTTCTCTGTAGTCAGATGTCAGCCATTGCAGCTGAAGGAACTGAAAAAGCTCTTTGCTTTCCAACAGCAGTTTTGTGACGTGTCCACAATCTGTTGTTAAAATAAACTGTGAGCCTTGGGAAGCCAGGCAAGCCGTGGTTTAATCTGGAGCCCAGTTTGCTCCCCTGGACGCTGAGTGTGTCTGGAGGAGGAAATTATGCCACTCTGGTGAGGTCAAAGAGATACCAAGCTGTTGGTGAAAGCTTCTCACAGCCTACAAATAGCTTCTGGGAGGGTGTATCCTGTAGTCCTGATGAAACACTGAAAGTGTAGCATCGTTGGGAACTGCTTTTGGGGAGGGGTGATAACAGCTTTATATTTTAATTTTTTTTTTTCTGTAGACCTAATCTTGAAAGTTGTGTGGGTTCTTTGTTACATATAAAGAACTGTGAAGGTCCCATTTATGATAATAGGTCTTATTTGTTCAATTCTTTGAATATCATGTTAAAACATTTACCTAGTGATATTAGTGGAGTATGTGGGATCCCCCCCAAATTGTCATCAGCAACGCTTGCAGAGTAGTAATGTCTGTACATGGAGCTGGCACTGGGTATTTGCAGTCTGTTTTTTAGCATGTGCCAGATGGGTTAAGTAATGGATTACTGTTAATTTTTAGATAAATAAATGATCAGATAAAATGCTGCCAAGCTCCTGCTATGTCAGAAAATGTGTGTAATGACCACCATTATTATCTTTTGTTGAGCCAGAGAGCTCCAGTTGTGTTGCAAAGGATAGAGAGCAGATGTACCTAACTCTTAGGGTTTGCTTGTGGGACCTTTGGGAGTCTAATTCTCTCCATGTGTTCTAATAACAAAGTAGTTTGTCTCTCTCTTTGTGAGACCCTTTCCTAATCTCTACTGGACTGAAGAAAGCATTTTTGTTATTGAAATGCGCTGATTGAGCCAGCTGAATTGGAGGAAGTCACACAAATGTCCAGTAGCACAGGGTTGCACTGTTTCTGGATGGTCTCTTTTTAACAGGATTTAAAAAAAGCGAGGAGTGACGGTGAGGTTAACCAGTGATGGTTTCTGCTGTGGGGGAAGGCAGTGTGCAGCTGGCCAGCCTGCTGTGGGTCTGTGCCTGGGTCAGCCTCTGCAGCAGAGCTCGGGGTGGCCTGCAGGGACATTCACAGAATGACAGAATGGCTCAGGTTGGAAGGGACCACAGAGGGTCATCTGGGCCAACCTCCCTGCTTAGGTAGGGCCATCCCAGAGCACGTGGCACACGATTGTGTCCAGGTGGTTCTGAATATCTGACGTGAGGGAGACTCCACAGCCTCTCTGGGCAGCCTGTTCCAGGGCTCAGTCACTGCCCAGTAAAGAAGTTCTTCCTCATATTAGGATGGAACTTCCTGAGCATCAGCTTCTTCCTGTTGGCTCTTGTCCTGTTGCTCAGCACCGCTGAGAAGAGTCTGGTCCATCCTCTTGGCACCCCGTCCTTTAGATATTTATACACATTAATGTATATTTATTTATTACATCCATGCAGTAATTTATACACATTCATTGAGTTCAGGTTTCATTCCTTGACAGCCCAAAGCATACACAAAGCAAGTATTTAATTATTTGAAGTTTTGCTTATATTACTGGGGTCTTTGACACCTCCATGTATATATGAGCACATGTACAGATGTTGCTGGTTTGAAAGGCATCTTGGCTAGAGGGGAGATGATGAACCCAGTTTCACTTTGCCCTGTCAAGCAGCAAGAGCTCCTCTGATAAAAGTGGGTTGGGGATTTGTTTTATGCCTCTTGATTAAAGTCACCTTAGCTTTGTGTGCATGTATGAAGTTGGGGATGAGCAGAGTCTGAACTCCTTTGCTTGGCTGGGTTTTCTTTCGCGTGCTGGAAGGTGCAGAGGTTATGTCTGATCTAATTTTGTGCTCACTGTAGTGGAGCAGTGTTTACTACTGCGTGGATCGTGCTTGACTCTGGGAGTGAGTATTTGAACAGTTGGGCCCGGGGCCAAGGAACAGCGTTTGGGCAAGGCTATTGTTCCTGATGCTTCATTAGCAAGCCACCCGAATGAGTTGAAGCAGCAGAATGTACCTTCTGCTTGTCTTCTCTGCTGCTGAAATAGCAAGGCAGAACTTCCTATCTATCCTTAATAATAGGTGGTTGTTGTTGCAGGAACATGTGGTGTTATGGTCAGAAATAAACCCGTGGTTCTTGGAAATTTGCTTCATGTCTGTGACGTGGACGTTTTCATCAAACTGTGCCTTTCTGCTTGTTTCCATGGATCATAACCCCACTTAAGATATGCTACAACAGGGATGATGTTTCTAAGAGCTTGGCTGGTTCAAATTGCTATCAAAACTTTTAAGAAAGTGGAAATGCATTAGGCATGAAATTAAACCTGTTATCTAAAAGTCATGGGAGACAGAAAAAATCCAAACTGTTTTGAATTCACTGACTCTTTGTACAGAACCAGCGCCTGCAGCTTTCCCTGTTGCTGGCTTTGCGCTGGAGCTGGATCCGTGGCGCAGAGTTGTCTGATTGGGTTGCTAAGGCCTTGTTTGCCAACACTAATGGCAAGGCTTTTGGTGACTCTCCTGGCAGAGAGCAGTGCTGCATGCCTGTGCCAGTGCCACCCTTTGCTTAGGTCTGCACCATTTCCTCCTCGTTCTCCGTGTCCCTGGCTTTGCTTAACGCTGGCTTTGCTGAAGCCTGATTCTGCAAAGATTTATCTTTATCCTGTGTGAATAATCACACATTGCTTAACTTTGTGCTTTCAAATCGAGCACATAAATATGAAAGATCAAGCCCTTTATTCTCTATTTCTTCTCATGGCAGGGAAATAACTTTGCTGTCCTATAGCTGTTAGGAATGATTCGTGTAGGAAAACAACTAATACATCCTAGGGATATCTCTTGTCAAGTTCTCTGAGGAAAGCTCTGTGTATGCAGTGTTGCAATAAGTTAGGACCTGTCTACTTAAACCCCAGTTTTAATGTTTAATAGCCAGAGTGTATTTTCAGCAGAAGCTGCCACTTTCAGGACCCTGCTATGTCATCTTTTAGCACCATGTTTTCAGTTTCCTCCAGGCAGCAGCCCAGTGTGAAACGCCGTGTGAGATGTATAACCTGGACTGCCCAGCACTGCATAAACATGAAAACCACAGAGTTACCGAGCTGATGATCTTGGTGATTTTGGGGTCTTCCTGGTCATCCAGGTCACTATCTGTGCCTTTTCTGTCTCGGTACAGCTGCTTTGCTTGCTGCTTGCAGCTAGTTGCAGTATTCAGTAGTTTGTTTCTATGTATCAGTCTGTTTATACACAAATAAAATATAAAGAAGAAATCAATGCTGTTAAAACAGTTTGTGTGGGCTCTGTGTGTTTTGGTTTTTTGTTGTTTTTTCTTTAAAGAGGCAAAGTAGTTAATGTGGTTACATTAGAGAGTGCCTTCCTTGCTGAATTGTGGATGTTAAGCAGCTGGAAGCACAGGAAACATTAGGCACTGCTAATGAAGTTTAAAGACTTGACTCCATCTGAATGTCTGTGGATTGCAGGTACTTTTAAAGACCCAACTTTTAATGTATCTGCAAATTTTAATGTAAATTTTAAGGTGCAAATGGATTACTTACAGAAGCAGAGGTCTTGTGTTTTCCACCTTCTGTTCTCCTTAGTGGCATGGATTTTGTTTCTTTGGCCTGTTAGTCAGGGGCAGTAGCAAGAACTTTCCCTGAATAATAATGCTGTGGAGGTTCTCAAGGCTGGGGCAAAGCTTCTTAGAGTGTTGAGGGAGAAGAAGGTACAAACATAACATCAAAAAACAAGTACGAGTGAGAAGTCACCATGATCATGAACAGTTTGAGGGAGCAATATGAGGATTAAACTGTAGGAGAATCAGTCAGGAATGCTGCTCTGGTTTTGTATCTGTCAGCTCCACGCTGTTTGGTGAAAGTTGTGGCTATTTGCTGAACATCTTGGAAGCTGTTTCATTTCTCTCACTGCTCATCAAGTCTCCATTTTTCCTTTTTTTAACCCTGCTTCAGGTGTGGCTATAGGTAGGTAAGGCTGTTAGGGTAATTCACACTGCCCCTGGCAATTAGCAGATGTAGCTTGTTGAGTTTATTTAGCTCTAAGGAGGCAGGGAGGAGGGTTGAGAACAGACTCTTCCAGGCTACTCACACTGTGCTCTGATGAGATCCCTTGCTTTAAGATTAAATGTGAAGGCTAAAGCAGCATTGCTTTGAAGAGCTCTCATTCCGTGTTTGTAGCAGCTAACACAGGGTAAGTGTGGCATGTGATTTGTCATGTTGTTTTCCAGGGATGCTTTGTGGATGTAAACTGCATGTTTCTAGTTTGACAGTCCTAAGTATGGAAAAACAGGAACCTCTCATTTGAGTGATGTACCTACCCATGAATATGAAAAATCATAAAGTCTTGCTCCAATTACCACTGGTGTCCTTGAGTTCTTCCATTTGATTATCACAAGACAGGAGAATTTTACAACTACTTTGTGATTTACAGGAAGACACTCTTGTGCTTTGTAGAGCCAGAGAAATAACCTAAAAATATTATGAGTCAGTCTAACAATGAGGGAATTCATTGCCCCAACATGGCTTGTCACACGTTACTCTCTGCAGACTCCATGGGTTATTCATAAGTATTTTTAAAGCAGATGACCTCAGTTGTTTTGCTGGGTAAACCAGAGAGAGAGAGATTCCCAAGTTGCCTTATGAGATAGTAGACACCAACACGAGAGATACGGAAATATGTTCCGTGGAGACTGAGCCTATTTTGCCTGGAATGGAAACACCAGCTGCCTCTGAAAGTGCTGAAAATCTCTGTTGCTGGAGATACAGGATGGAAATAGATGTTTTAGACTACATGTATGTTCAAGTAAGTAGAATATGTTCAGTTGCTTTCTTGGTTTTAACCTAGGCATATGGGTCTGTATAGCTAAGCATATAAGTGCTAATTAATATTACAGTGTGAGAGTTTATTAATAAGGATTTAAGTTGAGTTTGGACTTATGATCTTGGAGATACATAAAGAAGACTTTTTCAAACATGCCAGACATTAAATTCATTGTTTAGGAGATCATCGCACTTAGAAAAAAATCTTGCAGGAGGAGAAGCATTTGCAGCAGTTGTTAGAATTTCATGTCCGAGTACCCTTCTTCCTTTGTGACAGCCTCACGTGTTGGAAGTGTAAAGCTGATTGAAACTTTTTGCAAACAGCCAAAGAGAGAACACTTGTAGAGAAAAGGAGCTGGGTAGCTTCTCTAAGGCTAAACGGGGTGTGCTTGAAAGTATAGCTCAACCAGTGAGAAAGGCTGTAACTTCCCTTCCCTGGGCACAGCACCAGGGTGCTTCCCGTGAGCTGCCGGGGCAGGGGAGGCCTGCCGGGGCAGGGGGGTCCGGGGTGCTCGCAGCCCCGCTGCAGCTCCGTGGGCCCGTCCCGTGGGGGGCTGGCTGCCGGGGCCGGGGTCCGGGGGGAGCCGTGCCGCTGCTCTTGCTGGGGAGTTTTTGAGAGCAGCTCTGTGGCCGCTAACCCCAGTTCTGCTTTCACAGCTTCCCCCAGTTGTTGTGGAGGAAGGGCAGCTCTTGAGGAGGTCTAGCTCTGCTCGCTGGTTTTGAGTTGGAGCTTGCCAGGTCACTCTGGTTTCCGTGTGTGGGGACTTGCTGTAGATTACTGTTAATTTCCCATGAAGGACTGGTGGAAGTAAATATGGCTTCATTCGATGTGCTTCACTGGTGTTGGTGTGCTGCTGCAGTAGAGCAGAAAGGTGTCTGCGGTGTGGGCCAGTCCACGATGACAGCTACCGTCTGGGTTAGCTGAGTGAAACTAGTTCTCCTTGAGTAACTCAAGCTAAGTCAGCTCTGTTTTAATGATGCAACTTCATCTCAGCCTGGGGCTTCTGTGTTGGTCTAACAAGAAATACTCAGTTAATCTTTGATTTTTAAAACCTCTGTTTGGTTTTTTACTTTAAATGTGACTTTTTGGGGGCTAGGATTACGTAAAAATAAGATGATGCTTTTGGACTTGGGCTCAGCTTTGCAGAAAGACACTCCGAAAAGTACACCCTTATCTATTCTGAAATATATTTCCTTTAATTTTTAACTTTTAAATTAAACTTTCACAGTTAAGTCAGCAGTTGTCCATGTTCCAGATGTCTTACAGATAGCAGAAAATGTAGCCTTGTTTCACCTCTGAGAGCTAGATGAGCAGTTGTGGCTCCACTACTGAGAAGTTACTGAGTTCTGAGTTCCTCAGTAACTTCTTGTTCCAAGCTGCAGTGCTGTGGCACAGCACGGTGCAGCACACCTGTCTGATCGGTACAGCCCTTTATTTTCCCATCCTGCATACACCAGGCAATCCCATGGCAGCGATGCAGGTGGCTCTGTGCTGGGGCAGGGACTCTGAGACCAAAGGCAGCGCTTCCTCCTGCTGTGCGTGTGAGCCAGGAGCAGCCAGCGCTGGCAGCCCCTTCCGTCCCGGAGCGAAACGGGGGCTGGTCAGGGGTTCTGTCTCCTGTCTGCCAGGTTTCGAGAAACTTTGGGGGAAATAATTGTAGAAAGCTTCTGTAAGATCTTAAATCCATGTAGGAACTTTACAAAGTGAAATCAGCATTTTGTTGTGTGACATCAGCGTGAAAAATACGGAAGAAACACGAGGGTCTGGACTGCGTTTGTACCAGGAGTCTGGCAGTTATGTCTATTTCTGCATTTAGTTAGTTATGCTGTCAAGTCTATATTATGGCTTGCATCATCTTAATGTTAAAATCCTGCAGCCACTTGTTTTATTTGCCCTTACAATGTTTGTGTTCTTGAATCTTAAATTTAGACATCCACGCATTTAATCATGACATGTTGAATTTTTTTTTTAATGTTCTTAGGTGTAGGCTTTTTAAAAGTTTTTAAACTGGAGCAGCATTCACTGTAAGCACACAAACATGAAATCATGCATCCTTTCCCTAACGCTGTTTCATTCAGTGCAACATGTCTCATTAGCTGAATATTCAGGGTAGCTGCAGTTGTTTCATTTGCCCTTAAATTTCTTGTGGCCACTCTTGTACAATTCTTGCAACATGTTTTTCAGGTTGAATGAATTGTGAATTTTAAGGCAGACTTATAATTAACTTCTTTTTGAAATCACTAGTATATGATTCATTGCTGGCCTTCATTCTGGTGGTACGGATCGAAATGCAACACAGTGTTTGCCTCTCTGTGTGGGTATGACCCCAAAGGAAATTTTACATGAGTCAGAAGATTCTTCCTGTCACTCAGTCTGCGATAGGCGTTACACTTCTGTGCGATGCAGATCTTGCTGTGATTACTCAGCTGTTTTGTGCCTCGAGCAGTGTCCAGAGCATTGGTGGGTTTGATCTCGCTGTTACTGCCATCTCTTCTGAAGATTCTTCAGAGCCACATTCATTCCTTTGACAGGTCTAGAAATCAAAACTCTTTCAAACACAAAATTTTCTCCAGCAGTGCTGTTTCTGTGAATGTGTATTTTTAAGCCTGGTTTACTTTACGTGAACTTTTTTTTTTTGAGAAGTGTACTGAATTAAATGAGAACAGCTTACTGCACGAAATAAGATAGTGCTGCTGTTTCACTGAGGGTTTGTGGTGGGTTATTACTCTGCAGCTTTGCTGATGACTGGTGGAGTATGGGGTGTCGTCTGGGGAGCTGGGGTGGGTGGGGAGCATCACTCCTTGTCATCCTTCCTGATGTTCGTGCCATCCACGTGGGCTCGTGGTAGTGGCAGGGACACAGGGGAGGATGTAGCTGTGCTTCTCTTTTAGCAGCCTGGCCAGGCCACCTTGTGAAACATGTCTCATTCTTCTGTAGTTGGTCGTACAGCCTCGACTAAGCCCTCTCAGCAGCATCACGTAGGCAAATCCAGGGTGTACCCAAGCAGTGTTGCATGTGGCTTCCCATCGCTGCCCAGGGGCTTCAGCAGCGGGTGCTGCTGGCATCACATGCCCCGTAAGTCACAGAGTACACGATGCAGCCATCCGTGGCCACTGGCTGAGGATGCCTGGCTGCTTGGGGAGGGTGGAGAAGAGCCTGTGAAAGGGGATCTGTGAAGTACAACAGGAGCTAACAAGAGCTGTTCCCGCATGCAGCAGCCTAGGGGGGTGAATGGGCAGCATTTAAATAGCTGAAGTATTGTCTGGGTTAATAACAGCTGATTATAAACCACATCTGTCTCCCTCTGTATGACATTTTGAAGAGAAGGTCAAGTACAATCAACATAAAATGCAGAAAGCTGTGTTTTTAAAGGTGAAGAAAATGCACAACTTTTAAACATTTCATGTGTTTCAACTCCTTAAAAATATTTGTTAGGAAAATCGTATCAATTACAACCTTGGAATATAACTGTTCTTTGATAGATTTGATAGTTTAAAGTGAAACTGCATTGTTTGGCCTTGATGTCAGGCCCAAGGTGTAGATTTACTGGGTGACAATTTTCTCTGAATTTCAGTGTCTACAGATATCCCATGTTTGGGATTTAGCTTTTTTTTTTGCATCCCTTTGAAGTAAGGTAAAGTTTCAGCTAAAGGTGAGTCAATGGATGTATTTCCAGTGGCTGAAGATACAGATCTTGCTGCAGGGATTCTGTGTGGGATGCTGACAGTTTTTGATTGTACCTTGTACAATCAAGGCGTGTTTGGCAAACGACGTACAAGTTGCTTTTGTTGTTGCAAGTCCCCAGGCCCTAAATACAAAGAATGCCTTGTAAAAATGCTTAAAAGAAGGAAAGAAAGGAGGGAGGAAAAAAAGCTTTTATATCCTTATGATTCGAATGCAGTGGATGTTTATAGGGTAGCTGAAGTACTCAAGTACAACAGACTCTTTCTCATTGAGCTGTGATTCAAGGAGTTTCCTGGTGCGTGGTGAAGGATGCAGTGCCTTACCTGCATAGCTGTGAGCAGGTTTGCAGACCCAATGTCGGTGGTATGCAAACTCATAGTGGTGGTGGCTGAGGGGGTAGCTCAGACCCTGGGTCACTGCTGTCCCCTGGATGCTGTTTGGGAGCTCTGCTTGTGGCTGGTCAGGGAATTCCCATGAGACAGGATAACGCAGGGCTTTTGATCTTCCTGTGAGGTAAATTGTGTGGGGTTGTTGTCCAGATAAAACATTAATACACATTATAACTTGTATTTCCCCTACTGTATATCATTATATAAATTTATTTTTAACTTAATTCTTTGTAAACATCAGGCTTTAAATGCTACAAGATGTTTATAAATGGCTGTTGCTGAGCGACAAGACAGAAAATACACTCCATGCCCAAAGAGTGTTACTGCCTTTAAGAAAACTATAATTTCTGATTAGATTTTTCCCCCCCCCCCCAGAATTAATGATTCTGTTTCCCTCTGGCCCTAAGAAGAATTAAGATGAGTTGGTCAGAGGTTTTGCAGCAGCCCACTTGTCACGGAGATGCTCTACTTTCCAACCCTCCCTGGTTACTTGGCATTTTTATGAGAGAAAAGTCCTGTCTGACTTTTCAGAGTGCAGGCAGCATCATCACTCTGAGAACAGGAGTGCGCTGTGTCCTTGGGACTGCCCGTGGATCACAGGATGGGTGGCACAAACTGTAGTGGTTTCGGCAGTGGAAGAAGCAGGACCTCCTCCCGCCTGCTGTGTGAGGGACCGCGACCTCTTTGTGGGAGATCCAGACTGGTCGGGTTAAGGCTTGTGTTTGCTTGTTACTCAGCCGGCTGTCCATCTGCTTATGTAGAGCTTATAAAAACTAAACTTTGCTGTTTCAAGTATTTCTAGGCTCAGAATTACTATCTTTGGTGGTGGCACTATGAACCAAGCAGAGGGGAAAATAAAAAGCTGAAGAGAAATTATTAATCAAATTGTGTTTTCAGAGCAACCCCAGACAAGGAAATCCCACGGCTCAGAAATCCTTTTGTAATAACTCTGCATTTTGCATAGATCAGTTCAACACCTCTGCAGTGTGAACTTCGATGACTTTGTGCTCTGTTTTGTTGTTATGCCTTGCTAGCAGAGACACTTTTGTTTTTCCAGCCTAACAGTGCAGCCTGCTCTCTCCAGGTGGCCATGTTCAGTCAGCAACAAGTTCACATTGAATAATTTTGGTGAAATTTGGCTTTGGCTTTCACCAGCTGTTGCTGTTCCACTGGCTCCTTTAGCTAGTGCTGCCAGAATTGACGGTGTCTCTTCGATCTGGACATAAATGAGCTGCTTTATTCCAGCCCGAGGCCATTCTTGAAAGGGAGGGGGGCAATGTCTGGCATATTTTTTTCACAGTTAACATGTGAAAGACTGTGGTTTTTGAGGCTGTCTGTAAATAAAAAAAGCGATGATCTCTGCTGGAGTGAAAATCATACAAGTTTACTTATATGGGTAGGTTGTGCTGAGAAACTAGGGACAGCTTTCTCTGAGTTGAAATTTCCTTTTTCCTTCTAGGCTCTAGATCATTTAATGAACTCTTTCAGCTCTTACCCAAAGATAGCTGTATCTCCTTCTTCTGTGTTTGTGATTGTGTAATGGGAGTAGAAAACTATTTGCCTGCTGACGAGACTGCTGAGCCGCTTGCATTGCTAATTCCGTTTTGTCAGCAATGTCAATTAGTGCTTCAAGAGGTTAATATCTCAGAAGAGAGGCTTTGTGAGTCATATGGTCTCATTTGATAGATAATTACTATGGTCTGCTGATTTCTTCATGTGTTCTAAGATGAAATCACGAGGTATGACAGAATACTGTGATTTTCTATTATATTTTCTTATTATGTAAAATTGTAGTAATCCAGCCAACCTGCTGACCCACCAGTAGGACGTGAAAACTTGTGTGTGCTTTTTGCTGTGGACTCTTTTGGAGGTGCTTTGTAAATATCAATAAACTATTGCCCATCTTGTCCTTCCTTGAACAAGTGCTTCACACTTCCAGGGGATTTTGGAGATGCTGGTTTTTCTATGTTGGTCTGCTGAGGCTGGAAGAGAGTCCAGGCAGGAAACTGAGATCTGAAATAGTCCTGTCGTTATGCATTTAATTATTTATTTTTCTTCTGAATTCCAGGACATCTCATCTGTATCCCTTCTATTTTCATCCTGCCTTTCAGACTAGTCTAGGTTAAGCAGTGGTGCTGTGGATGCTGGGCTGGAGGTATCCTTTGCTGTAGGGTGGGAGGACGTGCTGTGTGTCCTCCCCATGCCTCTCCCAGTCCTACATCTCCAGTGAGGTCAGTGTTGAGCCAGCATCATGCCCACAGAGGAAGGACAGCAGTGTTACGTGGATAGCAGAGCTCTTTATTCGAGCCAAATCAGTACTGAAATATAAAGTGCAAGTGACGCTAGTGGCAAGCGTGGGCTGGCATGAAAGGTAGTAATATTTATCTAAGATTTAATTTCATGGCCTTTCCTTAAGTCATAACTTGTATCTCCCCTATCAGAAGTTTGTTTTGGTGGGTCAAAATTTTCCTTGAACTACCACAAGGAGTAATGTATTCATGGATCGTAATCAGGACGATTAAACTAAGGTTCATTTGATTCTTGTTGTAATTTATATTGCCATTTCAGTGCTAGAATTTTAGACGCCATAGTAATTTTTAAACTAGAATTTCCTTGCCTTTTTAGAAGGTTGATTTGTAAATCAGTGTCACTAGAAGTTTATCTTATTTTAGCCTTATGTTGTCATAAACTCTATTTTATATACTGGTAGATAAAGAGGGATGAATAGTAGATACCAGTGTAAGGTATTTCCCAAGAGAGACCCTTGGTCCTGTTTCCACCAGTGTTGGTGCTTTGTTTTCCTCTATGGGGTTGGATCCCATTAAAGGCTAGGCAGCAATGGAATTTTAGTATCAACTGATTATATAAAAGATAGCATGAAAATCTGATTTTGCAAACCATTCTGCTAAGTTAATGAGGTGAGAATGTTGTGAGATGATTCAGTACTTATAATTAGGAACTCCTCTCTTTTTCCTCCCACCCATTCCTTTTACCAGGTGTTTTCTTTGGCAGGGATTTAAGGCTAGGCGCTGATGCTGGAGATGAAAAGCTACAGCCTAGCGCTCATAGGATGGCTTTAATATCTGTAGGGTTATGTCGTGGAAGGTTCGGCTGTCTGTAGTAGCTCAGTTTCTATGGTGATCTGTTTTCTGCTTTCTCTTCCCCTTCTCTAGACAGTAGAAAATGTACAGTTTTAGCTGGATAAAGTAAAGATGCCTCTTTCAAGCTGCCATGGATCACATAGTTAGAAACTGCCACACAGCATTTGCTGCTTCAGGTTACCAGCATTTGTGTCTTTCAGGCTGCTGCCTTTCTTTGGTCAGGAAACTTACCTTTGTGTAGCCTGAAGGAAACCAGCCTGCTGGTCCTTTTTGCTAGACAACATTTAAATGCTTTCCTCTTTCACATTTACTTTGCTTTCTGTTAATTCCTTCGAAGGAATATCCTATCAGAAATATTGGGGATGGGAAACTTCTGCTGCATCTTGGGGATGGAACCTGGTCAAAGTGTGGTATGCATTCAGTCTTCAGCTGTGTCTGATGCTGGAGCATCTTTTGTTAAACTGAAACAACTGCCCTTATTTCTGGCAGGGTTTTGGTTTTTGGCTTTGTTTGGGTTTTTTTTGTTTTTTTTTTTTTTTTTTTTTTTTTTTTAACAAAAGAATGCTGAGAACAAGTGTATTGTGGTATGTTTGGTTATATGGATCTTACAAAGTACTGATTTTTTAATTTGAAATTATGATATGAAATTGTGATTTGAAATTACTATTATATGAAATCAGGAGCTTATGATTTATGAAGTTTTGCAGGGTATCTTTTGTTTCAAACCAAGTGGAAAGGAAAGAAAACACTGTTCCTTAGCATGCTGCTTGACTTTAATATGGCACCTCTACTGTCAAGTCCTGTTTAATTATTTTGGACTTATTTTGTATTTTCTGTGGGTTTGTGCTTGCATTGCACATGCACTTGTTAGCACAGGCCTTGGTTTCAGCTCAAACAAGGTTTCTTGCCTTGTGAGTTGGGGATACAGAAGGGCTGGAAACAGCTAACCCACGTGCCCAAACCATGCCTTCTGCTGCTGCTTTCCTCCGCTGTTACGGACAGTGCTCTGTGATTGGCAGGAGCACATACTGAAGAATTGTTTTGGGGATCTTTCATTTTTCAAATAATTTATCTCTTGGGGAGTGGGGAAGAGGTTATATAAATAATAAAGTAATGCAGCACTTCTGCACTGAAAACACTAGCAAATATATATATGAAACTAACAAAGCTCAAAGAAAAAAATAAGCCACACAAGCACAAATTGACTGCAAAGAGCAAAGCTTTTTGTCTTTGTGTAAAGTAGATTCTTAGGGCTGGCATTAACACCCAGGGATGATGGAGAAAGGCCAGGTGTGGGAGCATGACATATTGTGTAGTGGGAATGATGAAAGTGAGTTTTTATTTATTTATTTCATTATCTTTCTCCTTTCACTCAGTAGAGGGAATTGGTTTGTGTGTGGTGTAAGCTGTTCGGGAGCTCTTGGGGTGAAGGCAGTGCTTTAAAGGCTGCCGTGTTAAGGGTAAAAGCCACTGATTTAGGCTGCTGTAAATTACTCGTGTGCACTGTTCTTGAGGATCATCACACGTCCGGGAAGCAAATTGCTTCCTGAAGTCCAAAACTGTTGCAGGCACTGAGCCTGCCTGGCAGCCTCCAGCTGGGCAGGTGCCCTTCCCTCTCGTGGGGCTGGGGCTTCGCAGGTCCCGCTCCCCAAACTGCTGCTCAGTTTTATCGTGTCCTGTCTTGCAGCAAGAAAGCAATATGAAGTTTTTCATGAAGTCTTTCAGAAAATCCCTAGCAGAAACAAGCAGTTTGTCATTTTCCTTAGTGGGAAAACTGGGTTAATAAGGGAGGGGAAAAAAAGCTTCAGCATTCTTTGAGGCAGAGGAAGCTATACAAAAATAAGTTGTGTAAGATTAGGTGGTGAAGCTGTGTGACCAAATGCAGTTTTCTCTGCCATCAAATGCCATGCTTTGACAAATACATTACAGTTATTTGGAAATAAATTAGTGGATTGAGAATGTTTTGCAGTGAGGTGCATGACTGCACCTCCAGAGCCAAGGGGCTGTTTTGTTTGCAAAGGTGGTGGGTGTGGTGTGATCTCAGTGCTCTCTAGGCATTGCAAGAGCACTGGTTCAGGAGCTTTAACATTAAAAATGTCACAGACTTTTCCTTGTTCCACTCAAGAGCTGTTTTCATATGTGTGTGTTTGCATGTCCATGCGACTGTATAAGTAACCAGATGGTTTCCATACCTCTTTAATTGATTCTTGAATGAGGTAACCATTGTGTCTTCAGTCATTTAAAAATATGAATATTGTTGCTGTTTTTGAAAACAAATCATATGTTTGCACTGGGTTACTTTTGTGAATAAAGTTTGTATGAAAACGGTCAGTAATGGGAATCTGGTTTGTTGTGGGATTCTTTTCTGTTATTTGGCCTTTTCAACCAAATCTTTTCAGTTTTTTTCTTTTGGCATTCTGGATATAATAAATTCTAAACTAGCTCTGTTGTAACTACAAAGGAAAGAGCTTTTAAAACTTGATCAGGCAGCTTTGCCTAAATTAACACAGATGGGCCAAAGTCTTCTCTTTGGTGGGAAAAAAAAAGGCAAAAATGGCTATATAATATGCTACAAGTGCATTTAGAATGTACTCAGAAGAGTTACTCCAAGTAATTTTTTTGGATAGCCAAATTTTTGATCTTTCTGAAAACACTGATTTCTTTTTTTTTTTTTTTACTTTGTAAATTTTCAGCATTGAATGTGTGTCTTGGAATATCTTTTGCATGGAAAATGCCTTTTTCTCTCTGTGTAGGCAATAAAATTATGCTTGTGTAGCTGTTTATCAATAGAACAAGTTATTCACCTCAGATGTACTAGTTAACTTGCCTCTTGCTTAAGAGTTTGTCTGTTAAACATGAATTTAAAATAGAAAAAGAAGTCCTTTTAGTGTCACGTATGTTGATGGTTTAACTATAGTACAACAAAAGCTCACTGATCTGTTGCTGTTGTTGTTGTACTGCAGTATGCCAGGGTTTGGATTCCTGATCCAGAGGAGGTCTGGAAGTCAGCAGAACTTCTTAAAGATTATAAACCTGGAGATAAAGTCCTCCAGCTTCGACTTGAAGAGGGCAAGGTGAGTCTGTGTATTGTTTGTAGGCTGATAGTTCTTGTTCTCAACCAGAGACTGATGTATCTATTGCAGGAAGCTGTACTGTCAAAATATATCTGTATTTAGGTGTGAGCCATTGCTTTTGTCCACTCACTTTCTGCAGCATTTTTTGGTGTGATAAATTTTACTGTTTAGTTACAAAAATCAGTTTTGCCTTTTTAAAATAAATTAAAAAGCAGTTGCTTTTATCCACTGCCTGTTATGTTCAGTTGCATCATCTTTTTCTGCTTATGCCATTAAACGTATAGCCCTGGTTTGCTATTCCAGGGAGACAGGGTTGCTAGGAGAACAGTGCAGCAGAGAAGGAACTGTGACTTTTAAGTTGAGCATAACCAGCAGAAAATTAATAAAGATAAAAAGGGCAAGGATTAAGGGCATTGCAAAAAAGGTGCTGTGTACTGTGTTGAGAAATGATGACGTGTCTATGAAAAGCTCACATCCTTCTAGTTGTATTTTTTCATGGAAACAGCAGGCAAATTAAGTGATTTTAGATCTAGAGACAGATGCAATTAAAACATCTATATTAGAGATGAATTTATATCCAAAAAAGGTTCTAAGTAGCATTTTTTTCAGTTTTTGGGTTCTTCACGGTTCTGCCAACATTCCCATTTTGTGTTACTGTGTATGAAGCTGGCTGTAGATTGGTGGGAATCTGCTTCCCCTGCCTGTTCCACTCAAGAGGAAAGCAATAGGGAAAAGCTGGTTAGATTTATGATATAGCATATTTTGGTTTATCCAGTAAAAAGATATGGCAGCAAAAGCACGGGGTTTGCTTAAGTAGTAGTCTGAAAAGATGCTATCTCTATACATCGTAGTACAAAAAAAAAACCCTCTGGGAAATTTTAAATGACGCTTTTGGAGAAAGACCTGCTAACTCAAATCGCCAGATGATTGAAATCTTGCATTGTGTTTTTTTACATTGAGCATGTTTTGCTGGGAAGAATAGTTGGAGGGACTGAGTGAGGAAACGTAAACACCAGCTCTTTCGAGTGCCTCCGTTTGATTTTCAGGAGCTCGAGTATTGCCTCGATCCGAAGACGAAGGAGCTCCCGCCCTTGCGGAACCCTGACATCCTCGTTGGTGAAAATGACCTCACAGCACTCAGTTATCTCCACGAGCCTGCCGTCCTGCACAACCTCAAAGTTCGCTTTATAGACTCTAAACTCATCTACACCTATTGTGGCAAGTACTGCCTTTTCATCCCTTAATCTTTCCAGAGAATGCCCTAGACTGGAGAAGGAAAGTGGTCTGTTGATATGTCTGCCTTTAACTTAAAATCATTTGTGATAGGGCATGTTGGACTGTTCTTGGGGAAGTCCCTGTGTTTGTGGTCACTAAGTGCATCAAGCAGACTTGAGAGTAATAAGGTTCAGAGAAAATTGACTTCACTGTGTGTTCCTCTAGCTCCCCAATGGACTCAGTTTATAGAGGGTGTGTTCAGCAATTTTTGCTTCCCGGTAGGATTCCTGTCTGGTTGGTGTTCCGCTTGGGCTTGCTCAGGTTGGCGTGGGTGGGAGGAGGCTCACATGCTGCAGATGCAGGAGCTGGCCTTGCTCTTTGGTGCATTTGTTATAGGTGGAGGCAACCTGTAATTGCCTGCCTCTGCACTGAGCTCCTCCATCTCTTTTGGAAGACATCAGTTTATTTTCTTTTTCATGTTTTCCAGTCAGGGAGCTGTAGAAGTGCGTTTGTAACAGTTCATGAGCCAATGCTTGTCTTATCACAGTTAGAATAGATCCTGGTTTTAAAAATAACTTTTAACTTGCAGCAGAGGTTACCCAAACTTGTAATTGTCTGTGGTATTTTCAGATGGCCAGAATGGAGGAAAGTTACTTTAATATCTCTTTATCATAGGTGCAAAATTGCAACTGCATGGTCTGTTTTAAAAATAAACATTGTGAGGTAGTTTCGGCTTAGAATTTAGATTTGCTTCTTCTGGGCTTTTTTTCTCTGTGTTCATATGTTTCTTTTAAATCTCAGTGTCCAGTCAAAATACACTGCTAGCTTTTAACGTCACTTTCCCGTCAGACAAGCAGCACGTTAAACACGTTGTGATGGACAGACTGAGGCATTAACATCCTGCCGCGTTTTGCTCACTCTGGCTGCTCCTGATCTGCAGATGCTCAGCAGAGCTCATCTGTTCCTAGTCCTGCTCTCAGCAGTGACCAGACCACAGGGGACTGGCTCAGACTTTGCCACCCCCTCCTTGCTTCCAGAGTTCACTCCCGCAGGAGTGGGTGATGATTCATACCGCATCTCATCCAGTTGTGCAGTCGGAGCACAGGATCATTTAGGTTGGAAGAGGCCTCTGGAAGTCTTCAGTGAAGCTTCCTACTGAAAGCAAGTCTTACTAGATCAGGTTGCTCAAGGCTTGGACCAGTCAAAGTGTCTGGGTATTTGAGTATCTCCAGTGATGCCTCTCTGGGCAGCCCCTGCTGAGGGTGCATGGTGCGGTCCCAGCACTGGGAAGCCGCCTCAGTTCCCCCAGTACAGACATGATCTGTCTTTCTCTCCCAAGTGCCCCCAAGGCAAAGCTCTTGTGTGAAGGGGCTTTTGTGCAACTGGAGCCTCATGGCCTGAGCTTGTAAGGGGTTCTCAGTCTCAGTTTCGTGGTCTCCTAGCACCACCACAGCCCTCCCGTCGGACAGCCTGCCCGGACTGTGTCCCGGCTGCTCGCAGGCAGGCTCTGTGTTGAGCAGCATTTAAGAGGCTTTCAAAAGGAATGTGTTATCTGCTGGTCGTGTTTTGCTGTGTTTGGGAAAACGTGAAAACCGCCTGTTTCAAGTATTCCCAGTGCAGCAGTAGCTGTGGTTTTGGCTGGTTTTATCATTTCTCATGGGGTTGGGAGGCCTTCAGCTCTCCATGGATGGGCCTGGGATGGCAGAGCTTGTTTGGATGGTTTGCTTCCAAACAAGACCCAAGTGGTTCTGGGAGCTGCTTGTACGTTTGTCAGAAATGTGAGGGTTCCTGGTGCTCAGAGAAGGAGGTGTCGGGGGCTCAGCGCTGCTGGGGAGCGTGCTGCGCAGTGGATGTATTCACTTGGGATGTAGGCAGGTGTATGCTGTGGTACCGGCTGAGGAAAATGCAGTTGGCAGGTCAGCCTCTAAAAACCTCATCCTTTGGCCACAGACATCCACCTTTTCTCCGTTAGCTCCCATCCTGACTGCAGGTTACTTACCCTCTGCAGCGATTACTGCCTTGGAGCTCGGCCTCAGGGAGGGGCTGCATTTGCCTCCTTAATCTGACTCTCACATGAGCCAGGTTAGTTTAAATGCCCCGTGAAGGTGGTTTGAGCTAGCCCAGTTTATGCAGCCCAAAGGAGACTAAAACCGCTTCAATCCATCACGAGAATCACAGTGACATTGTTCTCAACAGCAGAGCTAGAACAGGAATGCATGGATGGATAGTTGTCCAGGGCCCTAAAAAGGAATTCAACCATGCTGTCTTAGCGTAATATGTCAAATGGATACTAAAATCTTTAAAATTTCACTTTGAATTAATTCAAACTTTTAAACAGAAAACCTTCTGATTTCTTAATTTCAAGTCAGCCTTGCACCAGCAATTCAGAGGTGATTTAGAACTTAGCTTTGCTGTTGGAAACATGAAATGAGGAATTAATGAAGGAAGTTGAAAAGTTACAAAGGAAAATTTGAATGCTTATATGGAAAAACTGCTATGGCTGTGAGAAAAACTCAGTGGATCTTGCTGGTTAGTTCAGATTAGTAAAAAGTACTGCCTGCTATGCAGGAGAGCAAACTTTAATTTAAATTAATAAATTACTTACGTTTATGTCCAGTTTGGCCACAGATGGGTGAGTACGTTCAAGATAAAAGAATTAGTTACGCTTACTTCGGGCATGTGTAAGAAGAATGGCACAAAGAGTAGCCAGAGTTCAATTTAGTGTAATTGTAAGAACAAAAACACACATAAATCTGATTCAGGAAAGGCCGTATTTCTTAAAATAGCAATATGATTTAGCAGAGATAAAGAGAAGTTATATGTAAATTAATCTGGATTATAGCCCTGGGAGGCAGACTGATTCCAAAGTTCTACAGAAAGCAAGTAATTCCTAACTCACTTGTTTTGGTTATTTCCAGATGGTAGTTGCTTGTAGATTTTACAGATTGCTACTGAAGTTAAGTGTTTTAATATGCTCGAGACTTGTCACGGGGCTGCTTGTTCCCAATTTAAGGGTTTATTTTTGCCAGCGTAGCCAGAAGCAGGAGGGAATTGTCGGAAGTCTCACACAGATTTTTGTAATGTCTCTTTGATGAGACTTGCAAGCCTGAGAGGCTCAGCTCAGTGGTGCAGTATATTTCACTTTTTACTACTTTTTCTAAGGGCAGATGTTAAAAATTGACATGGAAAATATTCCTCGAGTCTTGTAGTACTGAGGTCGCTTCCTGTCCCTAACCCCCACTCTTAATTTTTGGCTCACGGTTACAGCATTAGAACTTGGCATACATGTTTATAGAGATTTTTCTCTGGAGCTCCTGAGTCATTTCAGTGAAGTCATGGCTGATGGAAAAACACCGACTCTCCTCACATGGGCGTGTCGAGGCATAAAACTTGCCATGTGTTTGAGGAAATAGACCAAGGTCTCTCAGATCCCTCCCTAAAACGTATTCTCTTGTTTAATGTTTTTGCTATGCTTTGTGCTTGATCTATAGATGCATGAAAGGGTTTAAAAATTGATTGATGCTCCCAGCAGCAATGCCAGACTGTAGATGCTTTCGTTTCCCTTCTCCCAGCTTTTCCATGGAACATTTCTTAGATAGACATCGCAGCACTGTAATCTGGGCAGAGCAGAGAGCTGGATCAGCACTGAGGAAGTCTGTGTGTGTGAGAGTGAATTTCTGAGTAAATTTAGAAGCAAATTGAGTGCTATGGAATCACTTCTGGGGCAGGTTCTTCAGGGATGGATTGTGCAAGCATGCTTGGTGTAGTCACTGTGCGGCCATCTGCAACTGCACTGGTGCACTTAGGCACCAAAATACATATATTGAGAAGAAATTGTTTTTAAAATGCCCACAGTTAAAATTGGAGGGGTTCTTTTTCCCACTTACCACCTTGAAAAGGTAAGGAGGTGTTGCTGTGTCAGAGGGGCACAGTGTGCCTGTCACAGCTGGGGCTCACGTGGCAGTGATCAGTGTTCCCACCCCTGCACGGAGCAAATAATCGTTCCCTACCTGTTGTAAAATGCTGCAGGAGAGAAAGGTATGAGGAATCTTTGTCAGAGTATCCCTGTGGGTAGAGCAGTCCTCATTTCTCATGAAAAAGAGAATTGTCCCAAAAGCATTTGAGGTCTCTCTCTTTGTGGCCAGGAAGTTTGTAAAGAGCAAGACTTAACTTTTCCTGTGCAGGGAGGGTAAAAGAATGGCACGAGTTTAGAAGTGCTGTAGTGATGAGTGGTGCTAAAAATACGAGTTCAATTGGTATGGAAAAACTAGAAAATGGGAGGTGTAAGTACACACAGAAGTATCAGATGAGGGTGTTAGGATGCCTTCTAGAGCTATAACTGCCTAATTTCCTGACATGAGTGGGTACTGCTCTGTGTCAGCCCCATGAAATACGTCTGCTGTTTGGTTGTTTTGATCCCCTTGACCAGGAGGTTGTCCTGCCTGCCTGGCAGAGATGCCCTGGAATCCAAGTTACTCTGTGTCTAAACTCTGTTGCTTGTTACAGAAACTGGAGATGTTATTCTTGCACAACAGCGGAGGGGTTAACACACTTGAGGTACCCAGGCTGGCAGTCAGTGAGACCATGCACTAGTTACACTTCACAAATTACAGTATCACTGGTAATTCCGAGTAAAACACGGGGAAGTACCGTGCACGTTCACACGTTCATTGGTTTACTGCCTGATCAGGCAGTATTTCAGATTCACATTCTGAATCTCTTTGGTTTATGCGTGATAGCTTTAGAAAAGGCAGATAGAAAAAGTAAAAAGTTGTCCCTGATGTGTTTACCAAAGCAGGGTAGAAGTAAACTCTTGTGACACTTTGCGTGCAGAACTGTATTGGGGATAAATATCTGTTGAAGTCAGTAATACCAGAACCTTATTCTTTAATATTTTTGGAAAGATTAGAGCAATAGTTGAGTGATTAGTTAAAGCCATTTTTGGTTGGGTTTATTTTGAAACAACTATTAATATTTCCTTTTGTTTAATTTCCTTTGTAGGTATTGTTTTAGTGGCCATAAATCCTTATGAACAACTGCCTATCTATGGCGAAGATATCATCAATGCCTACAGTGGCCAAAACATGGGGGATATGGATCCACATATCTTTGCAGTGGCTGAAGAAGCATACAAGCAGATGGCCAGGTTTGTACACCAGAGTCTTGAAGTCATTGTTTTTCTGAAAGGAATAAAACAAAGTTTCTGGCTGATGCTGTTCTCTTTAATTTATAGCTTGTGAAATATTTTGCAATATCTGTCTTTTATCCAGTCTTTTAGTATATTTCACAAGGGGAGAAGTTGCCTAAGTTAGTGAACAGTAAAGCTTTATAAATGCTGTGGAGATCATGGCCACTGACAGTTAGCAGGAATTACCAGAGATCTTGTCAGTATTTAGGTCTAAAATTAGCCTTGTGCTTTACATGATTGTTCTTTTAATTTGATTAGCAAAATAAGGAGATACTTTTTAATCATCGGTGGATTATTAAAGAGAAAAGTGCCAGGTTCTTAGCTGTTTTGTGTTTATATATGATACTGACAAGAGAAATCACTGGGCTTGTGAGTGCTGTTATAGGCTCCTGGTCGTGTCAGTAATGTCCCAGCCACGTAATCTGCCTGTGGCTGTTGTTGCCTGGAATCAAGAGGGAGCAGAGGGATGATTGCAAAGAGCGCCTGAAAACTGAGTCCCTAAGGACCCTGCAACAGCTGTGCAGGAAATCCTCATTTCTTTAGATGTTGCATCAAAATGAACTTGTCACCCGAGGGCAGTGGTTACCAGAAACTTCTTCCCCTTTGCCCCAAGAGCCTGCAGTTAGGGGAGCTTTTGAAATATTTAATTTCTAGAATAAAAATCTTTTGGGTGGTCTTTGGTTAACAAGATGTTCCCTGGTATCCTTGCTGGTTAGCTTCAAGCTATTGGTGTAGCTTTCATTGTTGGCAATACAGCTCATGATCGAATTAAACAAGTAAAATAGAGAAAGATTTCTGGATTAATTGTGATGGTCCTTAAGCTTTACTGCAAGTGGGGGAGGCAAAGGGAGAATGGGTTGAAAATTATAAAATCTTCATGGTTTGGAATCGGCTATCTGTTCATTTAAGAAGCTGTATGAGAACTAGAACGGATAAAATGTTTGTCACATGCCTATGTGAATACAGTGATCCACAATACCCAGGTAATAGATACTTTCAGAAGAGAACAGTACAGTGCAGCATTTCATGACTTAGGGTAATTGCAAAAGAGCCCGTGTTTCAGAAATACCCTTGTCTTGGTTTAACTCCAGCCAGCAACTAAGTACAACACAGCCACTTGCTTGCTTCCTCCCTCCCCCAGTGGGATGGGGAAGAGAAACTCATGAGCTAAGAACAGGTTAATAATTGAAATAAAGTAAAATAATATAAAATAATAACAACAACAGTAATAACAGTGAAAAGAAAAGAGAGAAAGAGGAGTAAAACCCAAGAAAAAGAAGTGATGCACAGTAAAATTGCTCACCACCCGCTGACCGATGCCCAGCCGGTCCCCGAGCAGCCATCAGCTGCTCACGGCCAGCTCCCCCCAGTTTATATACTGGGCATGACGTCCCTGGGTGTGGAAAATCCCCTCGGCCAGTTGGGGTCGGCTCTCCCGGCTGTGCTCCCTCTCAGCTCCTTGTGCACCTGCTCGCTGCCAGAGCATGAGAATCCCACACGTCCCTGGCTCCAGGGAAGCACTGCTCAGCACCAGCCAGGCCGTCACTGTGGTGGCAGCGTTCTTCTCATCACTCCAAAATGCAGCCCTGCACCAGCTACTAGGAGGAAAATTGCCTCTATTCCAGCTGAAACCAGGTCAGCTCTACAACCACACTGTTGAATGGCAAAGATGTTTGCCTTACTTCCTTTCTGCTCAGAAAATAGACGTACAGATGGTGTGGAAATACAAAGGCAAAACTGTGTGTTACAACAGTCACATCTTCATGTCTCTTTCATCACTGCTGTTTTAAACAGGCTTGGTTCTCAACTCCCTCTAAAAGCTGTACAAAAGAAAAAATTATTTATTTTATGTCTGAGGCTTGGTACGGTGGTCTGAAATTATAGTCAGTGATGGCTGTCATCCGAATTCACAGAATTTTTGTTCTTAATATTAACCAGTGGAAGTAAGAGGCTGGAGAGGGATCTCACTCTAACCCCTCACTGAAGTGGGCTTACCTCTTAGTGGTGCTGAAATGTCAGATTGCTGGGTCACCTGTGTGCCTGTGAGCTGGAGCCCGTGCAGTGGAGATGTCTGCCTGCCACCATCAGCATTCTTTGCTGTCAGGCAGGCTCGGGGGGCCTGAGATTTTGGCTTGAGTTTCCTCTGTGGCTTTTCCTTTTTGCGTTAATTACCTGCTCTTCAGCTCTCACTGCGCCCTCCGGCACTTCTGCTGTCCTGAATAACAACAAACAAGATGTGGTAGGAGTTCCTTTTTGAAACAAATGATGAGAAATTGTATAACTACGGAGATTAGCATAAATAAACCTTCTGAATTATTTAATTAATTACTTTGTGTCTATGTTATAAACAATTTGTTATTCTTTTATGACTAACTGACAGTACTTTCATAGTTGCAAAATGAGATCTGGGCACACAATGCAACTAAAAAAAAATTCTCTACACTGAAGTAACAATTTAATTGTTTTAGCTTTTCAATGTTTATTTCCTTTTCTATTTGGGGGTTTTTTGTCGTTTTTAAGAACTTTTTCTGTTATTACAACATACTGGTTTTGCTCATTGAATTTAGTTTTCTATTGCTGCTTATAATTACTAAATCACACCCTTTAACTTCACTGATATTTTTTATACTTCGAATAAATATTCTTTTACTTCTGAATTATGAAGATAGAGAAAAAGAAGTCCAGTTTTACATTTCTGCAGCTGGCTTTTTAGAAATGAAAATCAGATTGTCTGTGACTGCTGTATTAATGCTTTAATAAGTGTGTTGCATATTCATATGGTAGCTAGTCATATGGCATTAATCTGCATTTATGTGTGTAATTGGTGAGGTTTATTTTTCTCTTGTTTCTGATCTTTCCTAACTCCATGTTTAAATGATCGCTGGAATAATTATCCATGATGCTCCTATCCTTAAGGCTTCAGTGAGCTCGTCTAAATATTTACTCCTTAGGTCTTCTTGTTAATTTATAATTTAGTGATTTAGAATTTGTTCTTTCCAGCTTCATTGCTTCATCTGCTGTGGCTGAGAAACTCCATCTGTGTGCATGGTTAACTAAATGATCTCTGTAGCCTTCTTTAGCCAAAGAAAATGCCCCATGGCAGAAATCTGCAAAGCCAGTGATTAAATATTTGTGTTGTGTTTTCAGAAAAAAGACAGTGCAAAAATGCTGGCCACTGGAATGACAGGGATGGAGCTCACCTCTGGCTTGTGCACGAGAAATGATACACAGCAGCTGCCTGGGGTTAATTGCAGTGTAAGGCAGCACATAAAGATACCTTTGCATGTGAGATTCCCTGCCTGGTGGGAGCCAGGTGATGTGGTACCTGCTGCTGGAAGTGGTGGGCCTCTTTGAGCGTCCTCATTTCCTCTTCCAACAGCAGTTCTGTCACCAGTTTCCAGGGCAGGGTTAGTGGAAAGGAGCATGGCTCATCTTTTCCCATAGCCAACAGTGCAGTAAGTGGTTACACTTTGCTTGGTAGCTTCTTTTTCAGTGCAGGAAAACGTGCACAGCTCTTAAGACTAATCTCATTTTGGATTGTTATTTCTTTTCTTTGCCCCCTTCCCTTCTCTTCCTCCCTTGTGATCTGTCTCTTTGTACCTTTTTCCTTTCCTCTCTCCTTCTCCTGCTGCTCCCCTGCACAGACTGACAGCTTTGTTTCCAACACCTTTCCTCTGCTGTGCCTAAAATAAGCAATGATCTAGTTTTACAGCTGCACTTAAATTGTGTTAGGGTTATGAGTGGTTCATACTTAGCAGTAACTGTATTGGTTTGGGCTGTACGAGCCTCCAGACCACAGATGGGAGGGTTCGGAGCAGATCTCCTCCTCTGTCCAGGGAGTGTGTCCCATGGGAGGGAGCCGGATCATTCGGATGGGGACGTGTCCACGTGGCTTTTGTGCGGAGTGGTTTGGTTCTGTAGGTGCAGCTCTGGTTCTGTGGGTGCAGCTCTAACAAGCCGTGCTTTTGGGAGGAGCTGGGACCTGCCCTCGCAGGGCTCTCTCCTCAGCGATGGCACTGTTTTGTCCATGGATAGCTTGCTCCATTTGAGTGAGGGTGTACAGGTTTGGGACTGTTTAAGGCAGATGAGGGACTTAGAAGGAAGAAAATTATTATTGAAGAATGTATTTTTGTCCCAGAAATATAAACCTCAATGTCAGCATGTGGGTGTTTGCACATGTTGAACCCTTTGAGGTGCAATGCATGCCACTTTCGTATGTCAGTGTTTCCAAATTGTTAACAAAACCCAAGTTCAGTCTTCAGTTACCCCTCTGTGGTAACTATAAAAATTAAAGCAAAGGTTCAGTTGCCAAACATTTTATTTTTTATTTTTTGAAAGCATTACAACTGCAGTAGGAATCATAACCATCAGGAGGTGTGGCTCATTTTCTTTGTAATATTCAATAGAATATTTAATACACTTTTAACTCCCCTGTTTGCAGTAAGATGTTGATGATTATACTCTTGAAACTGTTAAGAATTGCATTAATGTATGAGATTTATGATTATCAGTTTCCTAACACTGTTGGGGAAAGGCCTTCAAAATCATTCCTTCGCAGCATTCTTTCCCCTGCTTAGTGAGGGTATATTGCAGTAATTAAGATAATGTATTTTTTTATCAGCACTTTGTTGGTCTGATTTGTTCCATCCTACTTGTGGTTGATGGCAGATGCAGCAGATTCAATTTAATAAATTAACTTTGAGATTTCCTTCTGATTAATTAGTAAAGTTGTCTAGCATCGCTCAAGTTGAGAGTAACCTTTGCAAACAGAATTGCATACTGATGAGATCCATATAAACTTTAATGAATACCAGCATGGAAAACAACAGTGTTTAAAGCATCAATTTCCAAAGTTTTGCTTTTTCTATTTGGACAAAGTACAGTGATTTATTCTGTGGTACTGTGTATCTTTTCCATTAAATTACCTTTAATAAGCAGGCTGCCTCTCTGTTTTGTCAGCTTTTCCGTGCGTGTCTGATGGCTTTCACCTACAGGAAGATATTTTTCTATCACTTCTTGTTCGAAAGGAAGCTTGGTGAGCTGTTGAGTAGGTGTTTTGAAAGCATCTTTACTGACAGTCTCCAGTTATCCCAGGCATCCCAAGAGGATGTCCTCTTACAAAAATGCACATTTGATCAGCTGCTGCTTTGCTTCTGAGTGTCTGATAGATGGATACCGTATTTTTCCCTGGCAGAAGTCACGGCTGGGATGGTTAACAACCTGTCACAGATCTGCATCCAGTTTGGAATGAGAGCCTGCTGTGGTGGGTGCTGGACAAATGTACAGTGGCCTTCCTCCACTTATGGCCTTGGCGTGGGGCTTTTTGAGTTAAATATCTGCCTTGAAAAGAGATGGTATTTCTGGGCCTCCGTTGTTAGAATGCAAGGGGAAAATTGTCCTTTCTGATGAGACGATTTTGGAGTAGTCTCTCATACTTGGAGCCTGACGTTTTATGATGTTACAGGTACAAGGTGGCAGATGGGGGAATCAACTTGATATAACATAAGGGACCTACTTGTCCAAGCAGTGACTGTTTTTAGGCAACAACAGGGTTAAGTATGGTCGTGGCTGGAAGCTGGAGTTCATGTGAGGTGTCCTGCTGGTAGCTAAGCAATGAGCTTTCCTAAACTGCTGCAGGAGTGACCGCTGACTAATCCCCAGATAAATCGGTTGCGTGGTGCTGGCTCATCTTTGTGCTCCTCTGCAGTGCAATCTGTCATGGGTTTGTAGCATGTGCTGACCTCAGTTTTCTTCATTTGTGTGTGTTGGGAGGTGTCCCTGACAATTCATTATCTTTTCACCTTTTGACATTTTTACAGTCAAGAGCTGTGTTTCCTGGATGCAATTACAATGGCAAGTGGTGCATTTTGTTAATTTAAAAAAAAAAGCACAACTTCTGGTTGTGAGAGTATTGCAGAATGCTTTTACCAAGCTGTTGTTGAAGAGAAACAAAGATTTTTAAGACCTTGAGTTTTTGGAGTGGCTGAGTTTGCGGCTGGAAGACTTGTGAGAATTCAGGTTGTGAAGAATAATAATATTTCATCTTTGTTTCACATGTTTGATGAGCAGATCCCAGAGTTCTTTACAGAAGAGATCAGCATCATTACTGCCATTTTATAAGTTGAAGCAGACATGGGGATTGAGAGGGCAGCTTTGGTGAGTTCACCAAGGTGGCAGAAGCAGGGCATTGAGCCCCTGAATCAGAAGGCCTGGTTCTCTGTCTGGTGACTTGATGACACCAGTTTGAGGATAAAATATGTGGGAATAGAGTATGTAACTGACAGTGCAGTTCAGTTCAATGTACAAAAATGAGCAAATGAGCTGCATTTTTCATGCCCTCCTCTCCTGCAGCATTAAGGGGTCTCTGGGCCAGGTAACATCTATTGCATAACAACGTTTGCTTTCACTCTAGGTTTGATGTGTTCCAGGCACTTTACAAGCCTTACCAAAGCCTGTTTCCTCTAATACTGGTGTCTTAATTTCTGCTTGTATAGAAGACAAGGCAGAGGTGGTGTGCTGTGGCCATGCCTGGATCAGCTCAGAGCTTCCTGGCCCTGGCCCTGTGCTCAGAACATCCTCTTTTCTCCAGCAGCTAAAGATGTCAGTGAGAAATGCTGTTAGGCTTAAGAAAAAACAAGATAAACTGGAAATATATTTAGAAATGAGATTAAAGAACATGGTTTATTGGACTGATGTTTCATGCTTATTAAAAATGGATGCTTTTATAAAGAATTAATTTACTGCTTAGTAAGGAGCAATTGTTGTGACTCAAGGTTGCAGCTGAAGAATTCTCAGAGTTGTTAATGTGTGGCGTCTGTGAAGACTGGGATGTGTCAGGCCAGAGCATGTTAGATCCAGATAGTCAAAATAAACCAGTGGATACAGAGTGTGAAGGTGGAACAGACACAGCAATGTGACTGCTGTTCTGTGCTTGCTTCTGGGGCAAAGCACTTGTAACTCACCTTTTCTTTTCCTGTATCGCTACAGAATGGTTCAGAGTGCTTCAGTCTCTAATAGTCATCCTTGGTGCTTGCGTAGCACTTCAGGTGTTTTACCTTGTTAATCCACACACAGCCCTTTGAGGGTGGAAAAAGTAAATTATCTGTGCCAGGCCGCACTTTTTGGGATGTGCCAATACAAGTGAACTTGGGGGCTTCGGCACTGGGAACGCCGCGGTGACGCGGCTCCGCAGGGAGAGAGGGGCTGTGCCTGCTGTTCAAACAGCGCTGCAGGAGGGAAATGTGGAAAATGAAGGGTAAGGGTAGCAGGGATGAAGGCAGAGCACTTATCAGGTCTGCCTGGTTGCAGGGAAGACTGCTCCAGGGAAGGTGACCTCCCAGGGAGAGCGGCTCAGCAGCTGCAGGGAGAATGGCAAGGGTGTGCTCGTGCAGTGTGGGCTCGGGAGCACTTGGAAAGTAAGAGGACAAAGCAGGGGAACTTTCCCTTTTTAAGGAGGCCACTAGCCAAATCCAGAAACAGGGGATAACAGAATTTATTTAAGGATGTGAAGAACTTTGTGATTAAAATAGTTTATTCGGAAGGTTGATGAAGGGCAAGATGTTGCCTCCTGCCCTCAATGTGAGAGGTGCTGGGAAGGCAGCCCGGAGCTGGCTGCTGCTGCTTTCCATCCATCCAAGAGCATTAGAAAACTGCTGAATGAATTCTTGTTTGTTTATTTATTTATTTATTGAACAGTTAAATTACTCCTGTTTGAAAAGCAAATCCTGGGTTTGTAGAGTTGCCAGGTTTTCTAATGGCTTCTAGCAGATGCTGCGTGCCCTGGGCTGAGTTTCAAAGGCCTTTGCACTGAAGGAGTGCAGCTGAGCATGCACAGCCTTGTTTGCTGCCACACAACACTGCCCTTAGGCAAAGGTGAAGCTAAATATATTGCATTCACTTGTGTTAAACCTCCCAGCACTGGTGGGTTTTACAGCTGCCTTTTATTTTAGGATAAGCGGAGAAGCAATTTTGGTCTTCTAGAAAAACAAGTAACTGTAACAGTGGGAGCATCACAGAAAAGTGGAGCACAGCTGCCCAGAAAATGAACCTGGGACCTGCTGTGGCAGGGGACTGGGAGGGCAGGTCTTGAGGAGAGCACAGGCTGGTGAGTCTGCAAAAAAAAGCCAATTCCTTGTATCACTCCGAAACCACATTTTGTGCTGAAAAGAGAAGACTGTCCTGGGAAAAAAATACGGCTGTGTTTTGATTTCAAGTTTACAATCGGTGGTAATTTTAGGAAAGACTATTTATTTCAATGTTTACTGAAATCAGACATATTAGTGAGCCTTCAGGTGAGTTGTGCAAAACCTTATTCATATACCCTGGCTTTGTCTTTCTGGTGCTTTTTTCTTCTGCCTGCATTTGTCAGCTGTGCATCCTCTTCCCTGCCTTGCAAGACTCCAGTCCCCTGGGGACAGGGCTCCCTTTGGCCTGCTGGGGTTGGACACCTGCGGCTGGGAAGGCCCTTCCTAAATTTCTTAATGAGTTAATCAAGCTGCTTTCTGTGAAACTCACAAAACATTCAATACTACAGAAGACTCTTGGCTTTGTATTGATACCTGATGAAGTTTGGGTTTCACAAGAAAGGAGTTCAAGATCTTTTCTGTGGGTAATTATTCCAAGACTGAATGAGCTGTTTGGAATGTGTGGAGTATTAGATGTGTTCTTCTGTTCTTTCATTCTGTGATTCCTATAACAGCAGTACTTCTAAGTTATTTGGGAACATCAATAAAGCCATTACAGTGATAGTTAGCACTTTCACACTGATTTATTTTAAGTGCATTGTGTAAACTTCATTTATTTTGGCTTTGTTACCAGTGCCTCATGGGGGAGAAATGACCATTATTAAACAGAATTTTTTAGTCATGCTAAAATCAGATACAAAGATGTGTGAATGTTCTGACTGTAGATACTGCAGGTTAGTTTGGTCATATGCTGTCACAAATATGCAACGGGGATGCTGAGAGATTGATTGCAAAAATAGGATGTTTACTTAGGTCAGAGTTCTGTTTGTATTGCTGGAGACACTAAATCGTGTCAGCTGCATATATGTATGTGTACCCTTGAGAGGTTTGGAAATCTCCTTTAAAGTGTAAAACGTGAAGCATAGCTTGAACTAAGTTTTTGTTGCTCCTTAGTTAATCGTATGGCTCTCAGAGAAGCTGCAGCGGATGAAAGTACAGCAAGATTTCAAACCTGCCAGCACTTCAGAATGACTCCTGCCTGACCTTTCAGCAGTGTCGTTAGGTTTTAAGTTATTTTCTTGGGCTGGATTTCGTGCTGCCATAATTCAGCTGTAGGATGGCAAAGCACCAAGTTCCTTTTCTGCCTTTGATGGGCATGACGCACGTCGATGTTAGCGGTAGTTGCGTGTGTGCTGAGAGCAGCATCTATCCCAAATGTTCCCTGAGTCACAGGTTCCTTCCCTGGGATTTTATGTCAGGTACTTTGATCACTGAAAATTCACTGTTTTGAAAATGTAAAGCAGTTCCAAGCTTGCAGATCTGTCTTATCACCACAGAACTGCAGCAGAACAGTAGTGAGATACAGAGGAGCAAACTGTCCCTGCTAGATTAAATAAAAGCTATTTATTGTGTACTTGCATTGAAGCAGGGGGAGATTTTAATGTTTGATGATCACAGGATCAGGCCCTTAGCAGCAGTTTGTGCTGTTTTGAGTTAAATAAAAATGAAATGGTCATATGCAATGGGGTTGACGCCCTTCCCCATAACCTAAACCTGTTATTCCAAAAGAAAAGAATAAAGCAGTAGCAACTCCACGAGGAGGAAAAACAACAACAAAGAAAAAAAAAAAGAAAAGCCAGGAGGTTTAATTAACCTTTTGGGAGTGAGGGGGGAAGATATCCTAGAGGTGGTGGCCTTCAAACCACCCTGACAAGAAGCTTCCTTATAAACATCAGCACCTTGGCAGTGTCCTCAAGGTTAACAAACATACACGATTTAGGATCAAAGGCAAAGTATGTACTGATGTTCTTCTCATCAAATGGCCCTGTTATTTGCTTTCTTCATTATATATTCGGGATATTGCACTCTAATCTTTTCTGCCAGTCTCATCTGTGTTATGGCATGGAGACAGTTCAACTTTGAAGTAGTTCATCACAGGCAAGCATTTCAAAGTCCATATCAGAGTCTTTTCAAATCAGCTGTTAATGATACAGTTCTTCCAGGGAGAGATGCTGGTATCTTGGGTATGACTGGATTAATAGGAATATTGAGGTTAATGTCAATAATTTCTGTATTCCTTTTGTTGTCAGTAATTCTGTATTCCTTTTGTTTGTTTTCTCAAGTTGATGTTTGTGTGGGGGGTGTGCTTATATATATTTATTTGACATTTTTTGCTGTGGAGTCATGAGTCTGAAAGCCAAGATCAAATGATACATCCGATGCATCAGTCATAGGAAGCAAAAAAAGCACAAAAAAAGTGTTGTGCTTTGATGATTAAATCGAATAGCTTTGGGCTTCTTTAATCCTCTCTGAAATGCTTATTGATAGAGAGGTTTTTAACTTTTAGTGTTCCTGCTTCAGAGAGGGATTTTCAGCTGGTATGGAGGAAGACGGTAAACAAAGATATCTGTAAGGATTTTTTCAGTCTATATGTCTTGATTATCCTGATCTGTTTGGACAGTTTGCTGTGGAAGTAATGGCTTTGATGCAGAAAGCTGTTTTGGTTTTTGTGGGAAGCAGCTTAAGTGGGTGATCTTGAATGAAAATTGTTTGAAAATTGACAACTCTGCCTTTAGTATTAGCAACTTTAGTGTTTCATTTCTTGCACTGCTTTTTCTTTTCTTGCCTCAATTTTTGCATTGGTCAGCTGAAATCGTTAAAAACTGCCCTGGATAATGACAGTTGTCAGTTATTAGTCAGTGTTGTTGCTGCGCTCTGTACAAATTGGAGGTGCCTACTGACAGTCTTGTTCTTGCCCCCAATGTATCTGGCAGCTGTGACCTCATGGGAGCAGCAGTTCCTCCACCCTGAGCTCTTCTGAAAGCATCTACCGTAGGTTTTTATCAAACACAAAATTTAGAGTATCCAGTGCCATTAAAAGCTTGCGTTAAGAGATATGCACATCCTCAGCAAAGGGTTTTTTCACCTCTTGAGAGCAGGGTGATGTTTTTAAAACCACTTGGTGGTTTCTTGTGCATTGTCATTTCACTGATAATCTGCAAAACCCTGTTCTGTATGCAAGGTATCTCAAGGCAGTTTGTGTTCCTCTGCTTTCCTCAATGCTGAACCTTCTTTGAGCAGAAACTATCTTTAGTGTTAAATTTTGCAGTATTTATTCAAAGCAGAAGAAGCCCCTGCTGCTGTGTAGGCTGTAATCTCAAGCTTCCAGGAACTAGGTAAGGCTGCATCTTCTCAGTTTTGGCACTCTGACAGTGAATTTCCTCATAAACATATTGCCTGTCAACAAAATTTTGTAGATAAAGTAAAATTGTCTTTAAAAATTAACAGCCTATGCAGAAATCTGGTTCTGCAGTATTTTTTGTGATAGAGTACCGCTACTTCAAACTATCAGTTGAGTATTCTACAGTGCGTCCTCATTCTTTTATTTATCAAGGAATAGCTGTTACCCTTACATGATTCCCAAAGTATAGGCCTGAGAGAATTTCTATAGAAGATTTCTGAACCAAATCCTCTGCTACTGCAAGCAATCTCAGCCCATCATTTCACATTCCAGCTTGTGCAGTGTCTGGGCCTGTCACCTTGGAATGGCAGTTTTAGCGTGGTTTTGTCATTCCTTTGTTCTTCTGCGCTGTGCAGAAGCAGCAGAAGCTGAATGGGATCCTGACCAATGCCTGAACATAACGTGGTGTTTCCATGAGTGGTAAACTGCTCCCAGTCAGACTGTTTCAGTCTTATCAAGATAATTTGGCTTAATATTGCATCACTGTGATGTAGTTCTGTGTGCTAGGGTCTGATTGCTGTCTTCCTTTGGGGGAAAGAGGACTCCTCCACCCCTCATCTCCCAGATTGCTTTTCCTCATCTCTGTTTGCAAAAGCATAATTAAAATGCTCACTCCATTCAGAAGTAATCTTAATTTTAAAATCATCTACTTACGTGTTTTATGCAGAGAAAAAACTGCTAGAAGATGAAGTATTGCATAAAATGAGGTATGTGGCTGCAGAGTGGTGTCACACATAAAGCTGTTGCCCTACTTACATATTTCATTGGTTGAAAGTTTTAATTATAGCTTTTTTTTTCTGACTGGTGACATGTTAAGTGCTCAAAGTGTTAGGTCAAAGGTCAGGGGCTAATGATTTAACTAAAAATAACTCTAAAGGTGAATTATATCTCTGAGAATGAACTTGGGTGGTGTCACTTTAGTTCTCTGGGGTTTCTCCTTTGTTTTGTTTTGGTCTTTTAAATTTAGCTTTGTTTTTAATGCAGCCTGATTATGAAAATTTCATTTGACATGAACAGAGGCTGTACTTTAGACCACTGCTTATACCAAATAATTAAAAATAATTCTCACTACCTTTCATACATCATCCAAGGTGCTTTGATGCTAGTTTACTTGTAATTTTTCTTTTAAATGTGGCTTCAAAGTTTTTAAAGTTTAAAGTTTTATGTCGTTAAAGAGCTTTCTGCTGAGCTGGCAGAGGTGCCTGGCAGGACCACTCTGCCCTCCTCCACGACTAAATGCCTTGCTGCCTGTGGTGGGATGTCCACAGGCCAAGTCCTCCTGGGGCTGTGGCAGTAAGAGCTCATCCCCGCCGCTGTTTGGGTTCGTGTTGCACTGTCCTTTCTGCTTCAAGTGCCGAGTGCCATCTCGGGCGTTTTGTCGTGTTTTCCTTTCTCCCTGCCAAAAAGCACAAAGAATAATATGCTAGAGGATGGGCACTGCAGTGTGTTAAAGCAGAACAATGGATTAATGTACTGTTGAGGACAAGAGCGGCCCTGAGCGTGGATGGAGCGCTGGCAAGGGGACGCTGCTGCAGCCAGTGAGGGAGCCCTTTGTTTGTCTGGTGGCTGTGGCTGCTGCAGACACACAAAGTCTCTGCAGAAGAGACAGCAGCACTGCTTTCAGCTCACACAGAGCAAACCCTCTCTTCTCTAGGCCAATGTGTGCAACGGGTATGTGTGTGTGTACTTGTGGGATATGATAATGGATCCCTTATTCCTGGGCACACGAGTGTGTGCTAGGGAGAAGAGTATGTCTTCATATCTTGTGACATGGGGGAAAGAAACTCTGGCTAATTAGCAACAGTATTCTTACGGAGAAATTATTTCAAACTCATCTTTTCGTTACTGTCTTTGTAAAAGTGGAGCTCCTGAGAAGAGACTAAGGACTGCAAAACCAGTGTGCATTTTCCATGCTCCCACACGTGTCCTTCAGGGAGGTGATAGTTAGAATGAGACACCTTTATTTCCATGTTCCTTTCTTGGCAAAAGAGCTCATTTTTGTTGACAGTTTTGTCAGAAGTCTGTTTTGCCAGAAGTCTGAGTTTGCATTCCTTGGTTTTCTGAAAGCCTTTTGTTTAACCATCAGAGGATCCATTTCATAGACCTGAGCTTCCCCAGTCTTCATATATTTAATGGTATTTAATACATGAAACAGCTGGTGATCTACAAATGAAAAGCTTGTTGTGTTGTTGCCTGTCTCCTGTGTTAGGCAGCCCCTGAAATCAGACCAGAAGTTTCATATTTTAGAATAGCATGGGGTTTTTTTTTCTGTTTGAAAGAACACAGGAGAAAGAAAGAGTGGTGCCAATCCTAGGAGGAAATGGTTGGTTTTGACACACTGCAGGAGCTGTCTGTGGGAGAGGAAGATTGTTACTGGTCGTCCCATTTAAACCTGGATTTTAGGCATTTGCTTGCATTTCTCCTGCATCCTGCTGCTGCTCTCTTGGAGCAGGAGGATCCATGTAACTCCTGCAGCTTCCTGAGCCACAGGCTCTCTTCCACACACCTCTGTCTACTGTGAGTGAACTCTGCAAGGGGGAATGGGGAAGAAACAAGAGCGTTTCTTCTTCATTTTCCAGCTGGAAATCTTCATTGCTACTGCGAGCCATCCCAGGCACAAAGACCTCCCTCGAGATCTTGCACAAAGGCTTGATGCCCCCTGTCACTGGAGGGTGAGATGAGGCTTGTGGCCAAGGCTGGCATCTCTGGCAGCTGGGTCTGTGTGACCTGGGCTACATAACCCGGGTTATCAGGCTGAACAGTTCTGCTTTCCCACGACTTTCCCACTGAGACTGACAGCTCGGTGTGAATGAATGCGAGAGCTGTGCTGTAGCCATTCACACCTATTGCAGGTGTTACATGGAAGTGGAGAACATAAAATTAGGTTGCTTTGATCCTCTTAACGCTTCGCTATTAAATTTAAAGCAGCACTCAGCCATTTCAAATAATTTCTTTTTACCAAAATGTGGAAAATCTGCCTCAACCCGTACCTCCATTTGGTTAAACAAATGCCACCGTGGCTCTGCCAGGGATGGGTGACGGACCCAGAGGCTCCCTCAGCCTGTGGCTTTGAGCAGCACGAAGTGGGTGCTGGAGCTGTGCTCTTGTCTGAGGGCTTGGCGTTGTTTCTGAAGATAAGTAGCAGCTTGAGGATAGCAGGGAGTCTCACAGGAAACCAGTGGAAGACCAAACTGATTTGATGAGAATGGCGTTGAACTCCAGGGAGGTAGAGATGGTCACCATTCTTCTACCAGGTGGGAAGGCCTGGCCAGGCCCCCGAGGTGTCTCTGGGGTTATCACGAGTGTTGGCATCATCCTGGGAGAGAGGAAGGGAGCAGGAGGAGAAGGGGCTCTCGCCTCTGCATTAGAGGCCGTGCTGAGGGACACGGACACAGTCCAGTTTCCATTTGGGGCTGGAAGGATGTTGGGATACCGATGGGCTTGTAAGCATGACACGTCACCTGTAACACAGATTTGAGACAAAATCACCGATTTTGACTAAGGTGGACGGGCCTCCTATACTTAACACAGTAAAAAACACGTTTAATTTATACGTGTTTGGTAAATAGCTTCATTATTTCATCAGCAGGGGTTTTTTTTACCATCCCAGAAACAGAACTCCAGACCTTCTGCCGGGCCTTTAGGCTACAGAAACCATGGGTAGTTTTTCCATGCATATGTCTTTGATTCCCCTGCACAGCATCTCCCCATGGCCTCGGCAAGCCCTGCAGACTGTGACTGTGCTGCCTGAACATGGAGGTGCCCCAGGTGTCATTCACAGCTCCTGTGCTGTGAGGACAGCCTGTTCTGTGCCTTGGCTGTACCTGTGTTCCTGCCCCAGCTCTCTAAAGCTCTGGGGGAAAGTTCTATTCCTTCTTTCGCCTCTTCATGCAAGTGTGTAAGATGGGATTAAGCTCACCCACCTCATAGGAATACTTTGAAATATCTTTCATTTTAACTTCATTTGCTTTGAAAATGTAAAAGCTTTATAAAGCACATATGGTCTTTTATTTTAAAAGTTTTAGGCTCTATAAATGTTAATTTCTGTGTTATTTTGTAGTGTGTTGTTTATTCATATAGCTGGGTTTATGCACAGAACCCTCTTTGAATTGAGAGAAAATTGTTTTAGCAGCAAATTGAAATGATTCTTTTTTACGAGAGAAGAAATTGTTTCACAGCAAAGGGACTGTCTTCACTCCAGAGCTGCTATCTGTGTCCTGAACAGCCGTGCTTGAATTTTTCAGATTCAGAACAATTCTGGGATAAGCTGGTGATTAGATCAGAGGGACGAAAGGTTTCTGTGGCTGACACTGCTGTTGATTTCTCTATCTGTAAGGTGGCATTCGTGATCTTTGCTAATGAGCGCTGCTGGTTTAGTGGAGCTGTACCACAGACTCTGCATAGAAGCAGCTGCAGAAGCAGGCAGCGAGCAGCAGTGACAGATCCTTTGCCACAGCCGGGTTCCCTGAGGCGGCTCTGCCGGCCGGACTGTCCCAGCAGCGTCCGTCCCGGGGGAGCGTCCTGCTGGCAGCCAGTCCGGTCAGCCTGGCCGGCGGCTGGGTAACCAGCTGCCTCGAGTCTGCCACGGGCACTCACCTTTTGCTGTGCTGCTGACCTGTATGGTGGAAGGGTTGTTGCCAGGCTGGGGACGCAGAACATAAGCGTCCTTGAGAGAGCATCTGGGAATGAACGTGTGTTTGTGTTTCAGAGACGAGCGGAATCAGTCAATCATTGTCAGTGGGGAATCTGGAGCTGGAAAGACTGGGAATGAACGTGTGTCTGTGTCTGTGTTTCAGAGACGAGCGGAATCAGTCAATCATTGTCAGTGGGGAATCCGGAGCTGGAAAGACTGTCTCTGCTAAGTATGCCATGAGGTACTTCGCCACGGTCAGCGGATCTGCCAGTGAAGCCAACGTTGAGGAGAAAGTCTTGGCCTCCAACCCCATCATGGAGGTAAGAGAGCTACTGCGCCAAACCCCACCCTGCAGCTGCAGTTATTACTGAGGGGCAAACATCAGCATTCAACAGAGAGAGCAATCCATACTTTCAAAAAACATTTGTAAATATATATTAAAATTTTGTGTTTAATCCATTTAGAAGGACTTGCTTTAGGTGTCATTTTTGTAACATTTATGAAAGACTGAGAGAAGATGGGAGGTAACGTTTCAATATTGTTCATGTATTTCACATAAGAAAGTAATTTTTATATGAATGTTGCTTTAAGTCTCTTCAGCTTTGTAACTGGTAGTTCCCAGACTGCTGGCCAAGTGCAATTGGTTTTGTGTGTAAAATTCCAAAGAGGATAAAATTTGTGTTCTTAACCACTAAATATGTACATCACATGGTGGGGCCAGTAGATTGTACTCTGAAAGGAAGTAAAGCAAATGTTAAATTTTAGGAAATACAATTAGGAAAGAGAGACCGAGGAAACAAAGTTACATGGGATGCACACAGTTTCTTTCAGAGGAGAAAAACAACATCAGAAGACATAATTTTGCTGTAATGAGCTCAGACTCATGTTTCAGTTCTGGAAGTGGTTGTAACTAACTCTAGTCAAGTACCTAAGCCATTGGCTTGGGGCCACAGGTGCTGGCGATAGACTTTGAGAGGACATGTACAGCTTCTCCTGCTTCAGGGTCTCTGTTCTCTGGGAAGCTCAGGAGACACTAATTCTGATGTCACAGCCGAGCAGAAAAGATCTCTTTGACTTACCTGAATTGTTTCTCGTGTCTTTACCTACATATGTAGATCCCAGTTGTGGCTGAAGCTGAGGAACTATGTTAAGAAATGATTCATTAGAGCAATAATCTTGGGGGGATTTCTCGAGAGAAGTAGCTCTGCCCATAGGCACGCACATGCTTGTGCCTGTGAACAGCCAGGAAAATGCTTTAGCACCACTGATGCCTTGGTAGATGTTGGGTCATCTCTCTGCAGTAATGTGAAAGGTCATGGGTAAATAGAGTGCATGCAGTGAAATGTGAAATGCAAAATGCTGCCATTGTTTTTTTTCTCAGGTATTTAAAAAAAATGAACTATGTTTTGTTCCTCCTTTCCTCCTGGCATGAGGAGTTCATGATACTCAAACTATAGCTGCCCCATCACAGCTGTGTGTGTCTGTCGCAAGGTAATTGTGCCTGGTTTGTGGTGCTGTGGTGCTGTGTTTATCCTTTTGAGGGATGAAACAGCTGTGCTGTGCTGGGCAGCGACTCATCCAGATGTCCAGCCATGGGAGGAAGCCAGGGAGCTGGGCCGTGCCCGGAGCTGCAGCTGCCCCGGGGAGCAGTGGCCGTTCTGCAGGTGTGAGCTGGCCCCAGAGAGCGCCTTGCGCTGCTCCAGGGTCTGCAGGAAGTGCCACGTCCCGTCCAGGCCACGCTGGCGTTCGGTGTGTGGCTGGTGGGGCCGGGGTGCTGAGCCCCCTCCTGCCCTGCCCAGCACGGCAGTGGTGCCGGGTGTCCTCGCATCAGCCTGCCAGGGACAGCTCTGCTAAGGGGCTCTGCAGGACGGGTCTGTGCCTGGGCGTTTGCTGGGGGAAATACAAACTGTGGGTTTCCCTGCACCACTTCTTTTGTTTGGTCTAAAAGCCTAAAGCAAACATCCTGCGCTCAGTCCTTGCCCCCCACCTCCCCGTCAGTGGCCATCAGCTCACCACTGATTGTCTGAATTAATTTCCAAAAGCAAGGACGTTTAAATTGAGGACTAGAAGAGCTTCCCATCTATACCTTTTTTCATTCACTAAAAATCAATGGTGGTGCTTTATTTTTATTTTTAGGGATAACAATTTTGTGAACATGGGTATATCTAAATATATATTTCAGTTGCTTTGAAGATCATGATAGTTGGATGAAAGCTATCCTTTTAACTCCCAACACTTGAACTTTAAATTAGCTTTAGAGTGAGTGTTATAAAATTTGATGTTGAGACAGACTCTTGTGATAGCATAATTAATGTTTTGAATTCTTCAGTTGATAAATCAGTAGAAACACAAATTAACCCATATATTTTAGGAAGAAAATGAGTAGTTCATTTTAGAAACAGGAGACTTCTCACTCGCTAAGCTGACTGTAAAATCTTAGGAGCAAAAGGTCATTTTATTTTTAAATTTCTCTTTGGACAACCTAAACATTGGTATTTTTTGAGCTACCATCATGCAGTCTTAGCCTACTAAATACTCAGTAGTGGCAAGAGATCACTGTACATTTCCAGCGACTATTTAAGTGACTGCTTTTGTAGTCAATAACTATATACAGTTTTCCTACTGCAAATGTAGAAATCGAGAAGTCCTGAAGCACATCTTTATATGTCATTGCCTGTCTCTCATTCTTCATTACCCTCTACAGCTATTCAAATAGTACAGCTCTGTATGTACTCTGGCAAGCAATCTTACCATGCCAAAGACTTTCTGTTTTTATCAGTAATACCTTTCAAAGGAATAATTGGTTTCTAAAATGTTGTAGTATTGTATTGCTACCACCACCAACAAAGTATATCACAGTAGCAATAATTTTAAAGCAGAAGAGTGAAGTTATAGTTACATTCAGTTTGAATGAATTTGGTGTTTCTTAGAACTGCAGTTTGTTCCTAGATCCTTTACAGCAGCTGTCCCTCTGATGCCCACTCTGACATCTGCTCTGTCGGGTGTGCGTGCTGCTGCTGCTGCTCTCATGGGGTTTCTGACAGTCTAATCCCCCTTTCCAGGCTGTACCAGCTGGCACTGACCCATTCACTGGCCTTTTGCTTGCAGATTTGGGATACTCAGCAGTGCTGCTTGCTCTCGTTTGCTTTTCTCAAGTTTATTTCAGTACAGAGTTCCAGTGGGTTGCTGCGTGGCCTGGGAATGTAGGGCACAGATACAGTGGTGCACTTGGGGCTTAGTAACACACACAGTGCCATGTGATGAAGGGCACTCTGCTGCAGCTCAGTTATTCCAAATGCCATTCCTTCTGATACACAGATACCTTTAGGAATTTTTTGGAAGGTGAAATGATGTATGGTGTCTAAAACATGGTCTAATTGAGAAGAGAAAATGCTTTTCTTTGACGTTCAGCATGTTGTGATTTGCATGCCTTGAATTCTGATCCCGCTGGTGGCTGTTGTGGGGTGAGCCCTAATGCCAATGAGGTAAGGCAGAATTGCACCGTGTAGGATCCACAGTCATTTCTTGCCCTGGGCATCCCGGGACATGTGAAATAGAGGAAGTGCATGAAGGATTGTTTGTTGTGTGTGAAGCTGTATTGGGTTAATCTGAGCAAGTTCAGCACGAGGCAGGGCAGCGTCGAGGGCTGTCCCTGGGTCAGTAACCAAGCTGCTGTGGAAGGGGTTCAGTTCCAGGCAAATGACACAAGTCTGTGTGTGTCAGTTTTTAGATTATGCTTAGGCACACAGTAAATATTTTTAAATTATATGTTTGCAGAAATGGTTTGGAAATGTGGTGATGAGAGAGTAATAGTAATAATAAACTGTTAGCCAGGCAGAACAGAGTGGGCTGTGGGTTTATGATAGGTAGACTTTCAGAGGTTGCAAGTACTATACTTGTATCTGTACACCTACATATATGAATGCATCCAGGTGAAATAATTCTTACAGTTTTAGTAAGTCCTTGGAAGAAATCTGTGTGTACGTGAGCTTTCTGTTAGACTCTTTATTTCCTTTTGAAAGACTTCAGAGAACAATAAAATCAGACTATCTGGAAGTGAAATAATTGCTAGGAATATCAGCTCCCAGTCTTACATTAATGAAATAACTATGTTTTGATGTAACTTTTTCACCAGGCAGAGATCGTACTTCATTAAGTTCTTGATTATTTTTAAACCAGGACAAGATTAATGTTGTTAAGTGTTTATGAGCCATGTAGATGATTAAAAAGATGTGATAATTTCTACAAGCTGTTTAACCTTTACAATATTCCCTTTTTTCAGTCTATTGGAAATGCCAAAACTACCAGGAATGACAACAGCAGTCGCTTTGGTAAATACATTGAAATTGGTTTTGATAAGAGGTATCGAATCATCGGTGCTAACATGAGAACTTACCTCTTGGAAAAATCAAGAGTGGTGTTTCAGGTAATGCTGATGTAATCTCTTCGTTTTGTTATGTCGTACTTGAACTAATCCACTGTGTTCCACGCTTCCTCTCCATCTTTGCCTACCTGATAGTCTAGAGCTCAGTAAAAATGGACTTATCCTTGACTGGCTGCCTAAAGACATAAAAGTAATAATTAGTTTGTACCATGCGGGGATGTTACATGAAGTGCTGTTGTATATTTTAGAAGTACGAGAGAGCTATTGCACATGGTTTAGCTGGAAGAGAGTATGTTTAATTTCTTTTTGGTTTGCAGGTATGGAATTTAGAGTGCCCAAGTTCAGAATTACAGTGTTGGTCATGAGTCAACCTTCTGAGCTGTGTTTGTCCTTCATTTTCAAATTCAAGCTTTGCCTTGGCAAGGGAGATACTCCCTTTACCAGCTTACTATAAATGCTGAGCAAATGGTATTAGTTATTTTTGGAAAATGAAGAACTTTTGAGTACGATCATTTCACCCACCCACAGAATCCTGATCTATATTTAATAGTAATCTACAGTTCTGAAAAGTGAAATCATACTTTTTTTTTTTTTAAGTGAAAATGTCTGCATGCCTCTTGCTGTTGAACATGCATTAAATTAACCAAGAAGGAAAAGATAGATGCTGATTTATCTTCCTTTTTTTCATGTGGCTTAATGTATTGCTAGATAAAGCATTATACATAGTAATTCATTTCTGCTCATGGTTGTTTCTGCCACTTGTTAAGTGGTGAAAAATAACAAATTCCTTTCTTTTTAAAGGCAGAAGAGGAGAGAAATTACCACATCTTTTACCAGCTTTGTGCCTCTGCAGCACTGCCCGAGTTTAAAACCCTGCGGTTAGGTATGGCATTCACATCCGTTGTGTTGTGTGATTGTAGGGACAGAGCAGCATCTCTGAGCTTTCTGAAACATACAGCCAAATGAAGAATTGCTGGCTTTCAAGTTCTGAACTTCTAAACCTTCAAATACTAAAATGTATTGAAAATAACTAAAATGATAGACCTCAGACTTTGCGGTTTTCTGATAAAACAGAAGTAACAGATTTGTTTATTCAGCAGACTCTAATACACTGCAGTTGCAATCAATAGGATGACTTACTATGTCCTGGAGGGTGAAATTCTCTTCTCTTGGTTCTTTAAAACCTTTTTTCCATTGTTCCAGCCACTAGAGAATTTTACCCTTTCTGGTATAAGCATCTGAAAAGCTTATTTTGATCTGCATACTTTTACTTGGGCTGTTAGCAACAATGACTTTACAATCTCTGCTAACCTGGTGATCAAAAAGCAGATAAGGGAAGTTTTTCTTTTTTCAAATTAAAATGTTGATAGAAGAAAGTTTTCTCATTTGTCAGGAGTTGGTGCTTTGTAAAAGAAAGGCATGATGATGACCTTAGGATAGACAATCACCTCATCATTTTAAAAATTCAGTATAAATTTCAGGGCTTCCTGTATATTTTTAAAAGTCGATTTCATAGCAAGAAAACTGCACAGCCTGTGCTGGTTTCTGAAATACCGTTCTGGTTTTACAGTGTTTCTCTGCTCTTCTGCACCATCCTGGCACATTTAGGATTCACATCTGCTCACACAGGAAAGAAAGGAACTGGTGTAATTATAACTGAAGAAGCCATTTAGCAGACTTCTCTTTCAGCATTCTTGGAACCTTAGCTGATCAGAAGAAAAGGAGTCTGTTAGTGCAGCTGGAAGCATGGGAACCACTGAAACCATAGGAATTAGCACAGGAGAGCCACTGGTCTCCCAGTGGAGCCCAGAGTGGTATGGAGCTGTCTGTTCTCCAACCTCGACTTCTCAGCCTGAAGGGATCTCACATACTCATAAGGCTGAGCCAGGCCATAAATTAGAAAGGAGAAGAAAATGGGCAAAATAGAATATCCTGCTGTAGTAATAGCATGGTAATGTCTGTCACATGATTCCAAAGGGCTGCTGCTGTCAGCTCTGCACCAACTGCTTGGTGGTTGGCTCAGGCGTGGAGAGGAACTGCTTCCAAAGGGATTCTTCCACAGGTGTGGAAGTCTGAACCGAGGTTAGGTAGAGAATATGCTGGGGACCTACTGTGGGAACCAGGTAGCTTAAAGAATACTTACTTGCACAGTTAAATCTTGAAAAAATCCTCTCTAGAAAAAGCGTGTCTTATGAGCCAGAAGGTGAAAATATACATATGTCAAATCATGGATTCTGCCAAGAGCAACTTGATCATGACACAGCTTTACAGATGGGCTGTGAATTTCTGCATCAATGTGTGTGTAATACATGCTTTTTATTATTACAGGGAATGCAAATTACTTTCACTACACGAAGCAAGGTGGAAGCCCTGTGATTGATGGTGTTGATGATGCCAAGGAAATGGTGAATACCAGGCAGGCCTGCACTTTGCTAGGTAATTGGTAAATCACAGTCTTATCCCAAATCTGATACACTAGCAACTGTTTTCTGTATTATTTGTGTATGTTTTTTTCATACTCTGTTGTGTTTAAAACCAAGGAGAGTTTGATAACTTTGGGACTGAGATACTTGTATTGCATGAAGAAGGTATTTAAATTGTAGTAGAATTACAGCTCTAAGAGGAGCACACATCATGTGAACATAAATGGTGGATTCCCTTGGTGTAACATACACAGTGCTGGAGGTCACTGACAAAGCACTTTGAAACAGCAAATGAAATTATTCCTTTTAATGGATTTTTTTTTTCATCTGGTTGTAAAATGTTTTTGATAGAAGTGGAGCCAATTAGTACTGTCAAATGTCAAAGTCACACACAGCAGTCTCTGTTTTTCTCTCCTTAATAATTTTTTTCATCAGCTGCAGGTCTCTCCGTTCAAAACATTTTATTCACCCTTTTCCAGGGATTAGTGATTCCTACCAGATGGGAATTTTTCGAATCCTTGCTGGCATCCTTCACTTGGGCAACGTGGAGTTTGTATCTCGGGATTCTGACAGCTGCACTGTTCCTGTGAGTAGTGGATGAGCTGAAGGGCATGGTTTGCACTCTTGACAGGTCTGCCTTCTGCTTGTTTGCAGGGACCTCTTCTGAAAAAGCATGAAATGGAAATGTGTTTATTTCTAATTTGCTAACATTTTCACAGTTTTTTGCAGATGGATTCCACTCTTCTCAGTTGAGAGGCTTTAGACAGTACTCTCTGTGTTACAGCATTGGTGTACAATTATAACTGTAATTGATCTGTCCTAGAAAAGTCTAGTAGGCAAGCTAGCTTTGAAGTCCTGAGCAGGTGTCTAGATCTTTATATTCCAACATGAATATCTTCCCTGCACACAGTAAATGCTTTGCCATATGAGGTTTTTTTGACATTAAATTCCAAAATGTCCTAAATAATTGCAAAATAAATGTTTTGCAAAGTCCTCTGGGATGTCTAGACCTGAGCATAGGATATACAGATATGATTTGTATGACTTATCTAAGTGTCATGGTTTTATCAGTTCTTTTTTGCCTTGGAGATCAGCAACAAGGACTGCATAGTCTGATCTGAAAAACTCTCCTCACTGGTGAGGGCCGAGGCTTCTTACCCAAGTCCGTATTCTGGAGATGAGAAACAAACCAGATCTGGCTGGTCTCTTCTTTGGAGTCAGAGTGACCAGTTTCTCCTTTTGCCTCTCTTTGAATGTCCACTGCTGGCCTGCACAGCCTTCATCTTTCTCTCTCTCTTGCAATAGTAGCAACACTCGCAGAGTTTTTTTTCTTGTGTCGCTGTCAGTCCCTTTCTCAAGCACCTGCAGTGGCAGTTTCTGGAGCTGAGACAACAGGTCCTTCATGGGGCCAGAGCTGACTGGTGTTCCTGCCCTGACACCTCCTGCCTGTGGGATCCAACAGCTGCTTTGAAACCACAGCAGTAGTCTGGCTCTTTGGTGTGTCTTATGAAGGTCTTCGCTACAAAGAAAGCTCATTTACTGATCACATGTAGAAAGCTGATGAGCCCCAGGACATGAGGAGCTTGCCTGTGTTGTAGTGAGCATCTCCAGTGCAGGAATCCCACGGGCTGAGCTGGTGAAAAGCTGCAGGTTCCTGTGCAGCCCTGTCCTGGCCTGACAACACCTGGCAGGCAGTGGTCAGTGTCTGCTCAGTGGCATTATTACCTGGGCTGTGCTGTTCTCTGGCAGTAGCCATGTCACCACAGAGCTCTGTGCCATGCAGACTGCTCTGCTGGGAGGCACTGGTGTGGTGATGGAACAGTGCTGCTGCAGGGTGCTCAGCAGAGGCATGCTGCTGTGGCAATGAATCTGTTTAATGTCAGCTTGAGCAACCCTGATGTGACACTCTTTTGTGCAGTGTTCATAGTTATTATTACTTTATCACTGTTTTCCAAGCCAGTAAAACATGCTCAGTTAACTGGATTTTGGAGGGGTAACTGCATGGGACCTGTATGCTGTAAGAACTAGAAAAAGCCCCAGAGAAGTCACAGGGATGTGGAAATACTTAAAGCTGATGTACCCTGAAGGGTACATGTGGTAACAGTCCTGTGCCATCTGTCCCTGTCACAGCACTGCTTGTCAGTGTGCTGCTGAGCCACCAGGTGCAACGGGAGCGTGATCAGAAGTAGGGCAGCTCCTGAGGAGGGAAGACCTGTCTGCCTCCTTGACTTCCAGTGATCAGTTGGCATATTAGTCACAAGGTGTAGTATTTTATTGAGTGGTAAATGCACTGCACTGGTTTTTATGCAGAAATCTTGCATACCCAGCTCAGCGTGCAAGCCTTGCTGGTTGATTTTACCCAGTTAAACAAAGCTCAGTTTTTTCTCTTGTACAGTCTGATTTGAGAGCTAGAGAACATCATTGTGTGCTGCATTCTGAGTGTTTGTCTCCAGAATTCATTGAGAAAACACTGTGTTAAGCACTGAGACCAGAGCACTAAGGCCCTTCCACACCTCTTGTTTCCTGGCTCGGGCTGTGTTGCCGCATCGCCCATCGCTCCCTGCCGTGGCTGTATGTGAGCAGTCGAGAGCCCCACTCAGGAGCTGCAGTCCCTTTGGCCTGAGACAGTTGTAAGAATTCAGAGTACCAAGTCCATCCCAGCGAAGCCAGGTGATTCATTTTTCTGAAGGTTGCAGGTTCCCTGTGTGAAGCTTTTTGGTGAACACAAGTACAGTAAAATAAAAGCCTTTGAGGAAGCTTGTTCACTAATTCACTTCAGCAATGTGAATGTGCTGAGTGGGTAGGGAACTTGCTTCGTTTTGAAGGAGGAAGAGCTGAGGAAGCTGCTGTTGCTGCTTATTGTAGGATCACTGCAGGCAGGCAGTTCTGCTTGCATGCTTGTATGTTTGCTGTGGGTAATACTGTTTCACTGTCTAATGAGCCTGTTTTTATTAGCCCAAGCACGAGCCCCTCGCCATCTTCTGTGACCTCATGGGTGTGGAGTATGAGGAGATGGCCCACTGGCTTTGCCACAGGAAGCTCGCCACTGCCACCGAAACCTACATCAAGCCAATTTCCAAGCTTCATGCCATCAATGCCAGAGACGCACTTGCCAAACATATCTATGCTAATCTCTTTAACTGGATTGTAGATCATGTGAACAAAGCCCTCCACGCTACTGTGAAACAGCATTCTTTCATCGGGGTGTTGGACATCTATGGGTGAGTTTTTGTCAGAGATACGACACTCTTACATAATTACCTGACTGCAAAGCATCTTTTTCTTTATCATCTAGCACTGCATGGATTACACAAAAAAGCCCCAAACCTTAGCAGCTGCTTATTCCAGCTGAAGGAAGTAGGTGTTTAGTTTTGACACACCATCTAAGATCTTTGTCATGACTTTGACATTTATAGTGGGATTTCAGATTTTTCCTGTTGGTAGTTCATTTATCTGTTGCATTGTGGAAAGTTACAAGGGAATTTTTATGTCAGGTTCCTCCAAGGTGGCACTTACAGAGACGATGAAGACAACTAATGTGCTCTCCAGGAACATCAGTCCTTTCCCTGAGTTCCTCATCCCTGACTAGAGAGGAAGCATCACTGAACTACCTATGTAGTGCAATTTGCTGTTTCCCTGTGTGTTTTCTTGCTTGACCCATGTTATTTGTGCCTGAAATAATTCAATGAATTTAACTGGAGGGAGGGAATTTAAAATTTTGGGATAATTTTATCTTTTTTTTTTTCAGTACGCTAGTAATTTTGAGTATATGCATATTTTAGGTTTGAAACATTCGAAATCAACAGCTTTGAACAGTTCTGTATCAACTATGCCAATGAAAAGCTGCAGCAGCAGTTCAATATGGTAAGTAGGAAATGACGGGCATTTCCTCTTCCCTTTCCCCTCATCCAAGTCCATTCTGCTAATTGGGTCCCCAGTGGTTAGGATGAATTCCTTCAGTCTATTAACCAGCTGTCCTGGCCGTGGGCTTTGAGGGATGGGGAAAGATCGACTATCTCCTAGAAATAGATTTTATGACTAACTGCTGCTCTGGGACTATTTGAAATTCCGATCACAGTAACAATTATAAGGCAGAAGCAGTGCTTGGCAATTAAGACCCTGAGATTGCCTGTCAGTGAGAGCACCGTGTGGATGAAGTCGGAGTTAGTGGTGTCTCCGTAACCTCCGAGAGCCCCTGGGTGGGCGGGAGAGCACGGCTTCGCTGCTGGAGATGGGCCGCCCGCGCTTCCTCCCCGGTGTTACTTTTTGAGGCTTTTCAGCTGCATCCTGAACTTGATGAATGACGTGTGGCAGAAGGCAGCTCTTCCCCCTCCTCCAGAGAGATCACGATTCCCTCCTCAGCCTCAGTGACGTTTGCAGTTACATATCTTACCTGCATAATGATGAGGCAAGTTATTTCTGCCAGGCCTGTTGCTAGGCTCTGCCGCCGCACCGGGGTAGCTCTGAGCTCTGGTTGTGATGGCAGCTCTGTGGCAGCGTGTGCTCGCAGGACCGGCTCCCCTGTGCCCTGCTTCATCCCAGTGTGCAGGGAGTAAGCAGGGTGCTGGAGCAGGGGCTGGGCTTTCCAGCCCTGGCATGCCCTTTCCGTGTGGGTAGTGCCATGGCTGGCTTCAGCTCCGTGAGTGGGATGTCGTGCCTGCTAGGCACAGGGCATCCTGGAGTTTGCTCAACTGTGCAGCGAAATCTAGTTGCTGTGAGAGCTGTAATGGTTCTGTTCTTCAGCAAAGGTCGCTGTGCCCCTGTTCCCTTCGCTCCGTGCCATTGCTGTGAGCACCTGCCTCAGGAAGGAGGGGCTGACAGGGCTGTTGTGTTGGTGCCCTGCCAAGCTGCCAGACCCAGTGCTGGTGAACACGGGACCCGTTGGGCTGCCATGCAGGCACACAGGGTGGAGGTTGCTTTAAATTAAAGCCTTGTGGCTGTGGCAGCCAGCAAACCTTTGTGTAGCTGCCTGCAGCAGCCCGAGCCCTGCTGAGGGCCGGCTGCTTGGGAACGGCCGACCACCCGGGCCTGCCCGGTGCCCAGCACCCTCAGGGAAAATCCGGTCTGCAGGCATTTTTCTCCACCAAATTGCTAGCTCCTTCACACTGAGCAAGCGGGTTTCTGTTTTCTTTCAGATCCTGGGTGGGATGAGTCGCCAGTAGAAGCTGCCAGGGCTTTCCCTGCCAGGGCTTTCCTGCCGGGTGCAGGGCGGGAGCGGGTCCCGCGGGCGCGGCTCGGGAGCGCAGTGTTGGGAAGGATGGCGTTAAGCTAGCGAGATGAAGGGATAAACAGCTTTGTCAGGGCGGTTTTCTGCTGCCTGGCAGATGTGTGCTGGGGAGCCGTGAGGTATCTGTGGGCTGTGCGCTGAGCTCGGGGCAGCTGGGACCGGCACCCCCGTTCAGGTGCTGTGGCACCCCAGACCCTGCCCTTGGTGCTGGTGGTGGGGCACTCCCGGCGTGGGTCCCCCTGCCACAGCAGCATTAAATGTGCAGAGAAGTGTGAGTGGGGGATGAAACATCGTGAAAAATAACTGGAGTCAGCAGTCTCTTTGGTTTTTCAAAGCACTTGTTCTATTAAGACCACAGTTTGCCTGTTTAATATCTTATTCCGTTTTTTCCTGAAGTTTTAATTGCTCTCTTATGCACATTTCATTAAAGCTGTGCAGGTTGTTTGTGATAATATTTTTGAATAAATATACAACTACATGGTTACTGATCTTCATACCAGATAAACCTGTCACAGAATTTTCACTAAAGGATTCCTAGTGCTAATACTCCTACTTTTGCTGAAGAGTAAATTATAATGCAGTGCATCATGTTAGAAAAAAAATCAGCAGCCATTTAAGAGGAAATGGAGCTCTGTTCTTTTACAAGGAAACACAAAAGTATTTATAGTGAAATTTTGCTTGAAATAGAGCAGTGTTCATAATTTCCAAATCATAAAAGCATGGCACATCCCGCTTTATAGGTTGCTGTTCCTGCACTTGAAGCTTTTTCTGGGTTTTGTTTTTTTTATAAGAGAAAAGAGCTTATAGTAATTGTGGGACAATATAGTAAAAAGACAGGATATTTGCAGAGAATATGGAGTGCTTTAATTTAGTCTGTTGTTTTTAGGCCAGGAAAAAAGGTTAATTTATTTTTCATACACTTGTTAAAGGATTTATTCAGTTGAACTAGTGTGTCACTTGACAGCCTGGATTAATGTGCCAAGATTAATTCAGTTGAGAGTTCAATGTATTTATTCTGCATTTTATTTCACAGAAAACTGTTTTTTTCTTTTTGCCCTGTAGCATGTCTTTAAGCTGGAACAAGAAGAATATATGAAGGAACAAATACCATGGACCTTGATTGATTTCTATGACAATCAGCCGTGCATCAACCTCATAGAAGCCAAGATGGGAATTCTGGATCTGTTGGATGAGGAGTGCAAGGTGTGTGTTCAAGGGCTTTCGAAGAGAAAGAGGTCATCAGCTGTCCTGCTTCTGGGCCTCACAGGGAAAAGGCATCTGCAGACAGTTGTCATTTTGACACTCTGCTGGTGCCAGAGTTTGGAAAGCATGCAAACAGAATTGGCAATTACAGGAGGAGAAAAAATGGTTTCAGTAATGAACGCCCCCCCCTCCTCTCCATCATGTGTCTCTGTCTGTTCCTGTGTCTCTGATCAACTTTGTTTGGACTTTGACAGTTTTCTCTTCCCTGAGGATAGCGAGTGCCGTCCTTGGTCCTGTCAGATTTCCCCAAATTGCCTCTTGCTTGGTGTTTCACCCTTTGTCTTTTATCTTGGTTTATTTTATGCCAAGCCATGTGTGGCTCAGAGTGTCTGCCTCAGTGGAAACCCAGCCTGGGGTTCCTGGGTGTCACCAAGTGTGGGGTTCCTGTGTGTCACCAGGTGTCACCAGAAATCTCTAACGGAGCTGGATGGGTTCTGCTCAGTCTGGTGACATGCCTTTGGGGTCTGTGCCCCAGGTGTGTGACACCCGAGGCACTGCTGGTGTCGGGTGTGTCCCAGCAGCTGCTCCTGCTGCCAGGCAGTGCCCAGTGTGGAACAGGCAGGCACAGCTGATTACTGTGTCCTTGCTTCGGGCAGTGCTGGGAGCCCGAGGAGCTGGAATGTCAAAGCACACCATCAGGTGCCGTCCCCCATCTTCTTAGATGCCTTTGTTACTGAAAAGTTCTGAAGACATTTTAAGTGGACTCTGTATTCTTTTCCGTAGATGCCAAAAGGCTCAGATGACTCCTGGGCCCAAAAACTATACAATACTCATTTGAATAAATGTGCTCTCTTTGAAAAACCACGTCTGTCAAATAAGGCCTTTATCATCAAGCACTTTGCTGACAAGGTAAGGACCTTTCCTCCAGTGCTGCTTTCCTGCTGCTGTTGGGAGGGGATCCTGGGGCTGCTCCAGGCAGAGGCTGGGCAGTGCCATCCCTGGCTCTACTCAGCTCTTGCAAAAGTGTGCCTGCCTCATCCCCGTCAGGAGGAGAAAGTGAACTGGCAGCTGCACAGAGCCAGGGACACAAACGAGCTCCTGACTCCCATCACGTGCTGTAACCACTGACCATCCTTTTTCCAAACGTGGAGGCTTAGTGCATTTGCAGCTCTCAGCATTGCTGTATCAATTCCAGTTATGCAACAGAAATGTACAAAAAAGGAAATCCTGTACCCCCCCCACTCCTTTTAGCTAAAGAGCAGCAAGGAATTAATGCTGTTTTTGCTGCCATCTCCGTGTGCAAAGAGGAGAGAGGCTAACACACCCTCTTCTATTGCTGGAGCAGTGTGTGCTGCTCCCACCCTCGCCTCGGCTGCTCAGGGAACAGCTATTTCTAGGAAGCTGGCTGAGGGGTGTCTCAGTGGAGTGCATGTCGTGTTCAGCTCCCAGTGCTCGTCAAACTGAGCCACTCAGGTTAAAACAAAAAAATTAATGATCCCATTTAATACAATTTTCCTGTTATACAGAAAAGCTGCCTCTGAATATTGTCAGCTTTGTCAAAAAAGGTTTCCAGAAGCTCTGGGGTTCTTATCAGTAGGTCTGCACATGCTGACATGGGGGGTTGGAGGCCTTTATCTGCCTCCACTAGGTTTCTCCCAGGCTCCTGAATTTATGTGTAGAAGGATCCTGTTCTTTTTGCATCTAGTGTTACCTTAATGAAAGCAGCAAGAACATCGCTGTAACTGTTTGGATTCACGAGTTCTGTTTTATTTTGCAGATGAGAGAACAAGAAGAAATTAATTAATATTTCATAATCTGTTCATTAGGCTAAACTTTGATATGGGAAGCAAGGCTTTCCTATGTCTAGTCTGTGAGCAGCAAGGGCCAAGGAAAGGTGAAGGTAGCTCCGGGCAGGTGCTATCAGAGCTCTGAGCTCTGATGTGCTGTGTGTGCCAAGCATTTTATGTTGTCTGTGTGCTTATGGGAACGAACACAGACATCTTGGAGGCAGAACAAAGCCGCGGCTGGCGGGTCAGCGGTCTGTGCTGGCGTTGTCCTCCTGGAGGAGGCGGGGATGCTGCTGCCCTCTCCTGGCAGTGGGAGCACGGATGCTGCCCCAGGTAGTGCTCAGAGTGGGCTTTCAGCTGCGGAGAGACCCTGGGGACATCCTCTGTCCTCGTCCCTCTAGGAATTCCCTGACACGTTCTGCAGCTCAGGGTAGAGTGTCGTTGTGCAAGCACTGATGAACGGACTTTTGGCAATAGCTTTGGTTTCCTTTCAGCCTTGAATTAGGACAGTGAAATAAATGGTAGGTTTTTATCTGGCACTGGCTGTTCTTTGGTCCAGGAGACCCTGTAGCCCTGTGACTGAGGGTTGTTATGTATTTTCACTACATTCAGACAATTTTATTGCTTCTGGTAAAATTAGTCCTTCTGAGCACAAATAAGGCGTTTCCACAATAAGCTGCAGGCAGATGTACTTACTGCCTCTCAGCTGGTGAGATGAGATACTTTGTTCTCAGTTGCATCTGGATTCAGACAGCTCTGCAGCCCTGATGAGTTCAGTGAAGGAGACGCTCAACACACGTTTTGATTCTTCACCTTTATGGTAACCATTCAGCCATGCTGCCTTACCACGGGCATCTCTCAGCAGTGACATATGTCTGGTATAATGCAAGAGCAGTGCTCCTCTCTCTCTGTTTCAATGTTCTACGTTTTACTGGAAAGCACTCTCTTTGAGGAAAATCTGTATTTAACGAAGATGCACTTGGGAGCTGCTGTTTTCAGTATATAAAAGAATTATGTTTTAAATGTGAATGTTATAGCTGGTGAATTCTATGCAAATTATTCTTATTTAATTCTTCTTTGTGGTAAAATGATGGCTTTCAGGTGGAATATCAATGTGAAGGCTTTTTGGAAAAGAATAAAGACACAGTTTATGAAGAACAAATTAAGGTCCTAAAATCAAGTAAGGTTAGTATAAAGATTTTTTTTCTTCTTCTTTTGCAGTTGTGAGTCCCTTGAATTAAGGGTCATATAAAACTTCTTATAAATCTAGGAAACATTTTTCCCTTAGTATCAGATCAACTGAAATTGAACATAGCTTGTGTTTTGCTTGGTTATCTGTATGAATTTAGAACGTCCTATATCCTGATTTTTTTCCATTTAAGATCAGTCCATTTAGCCACTAATGTCACTGTTTGTGGTTTGTTGTTGTTTTGGGGGCTCTTTAGTTGGGTTTGGGTTTTTGAGTGGATTTGGGGAGGGGGTTTCTTTTTCACAAAACTTTGCTGTATTTTCTGTAGCAATGTCAATGACTTCTGATATACTGTAGTGGTATAAGAAGGCTTAACAGTTAAGCCCTTAATTTTATAACCTGAAAACAGAAGCTCCTTGTTTATGGCATGACAACTGAGCAGAAAATTTCTGAAGGAGAGACAAATTCTGTTCCAGAAGCAAAATGAGAGAGGAATAAAATACATAGACCCTAAGGACACAAACCAGAATTTACAGTCTTGTCTCCTTGATATCTATGAAAGAAAGATAACATCTGAATTGAAAAATACTGTGTGAAGGAACATTACAGAATGGGCCTTCAGTGGCACTGCCTGCGTTTTGTGATGGCAGAAATGCTGGTTGTGCTCTCAGAAATGTGAAGGCAATTAACTTGACATTGCACAGCGATGGCTGCTGGGAATTTGCTGGCTCTAATGGCCCAGGAAGCTGGGTATCAAGGACAGGCTATTTAAAATTATGCTATTCTATCAGGAAAACCAACGTTTTTCTCTTCTGTTTCTATTCTGAGCAGGTAATATGAAGCTAAATGATTAAAACATGTGGTATAATGAAACACCACAGCAGAGTTTCCACTGGGAGAAGAGTTTAAGTGGTTTAAGGGAAGCCAGTTGCTGGGGGTGGAGAGGGAGGCAGGTGGCATCTTGGGGAGCTGGCAAGGGCCAGGCAGCCACTCGGTGCAGGACAGAGGGACAGGGTGCTCCGAGGGATGTCAGCCAGTGACTGAGGGACAGGCAGTCGGGACAGAGCTGCCATAAGAGCCCGACAGCAGCTTGGGCAGGCTCAGTGTAGCTTGAGACAGTTCAGTCTAAACTCTAAAAAGCACCATGGTTTTACCCCATGGTAAATTTTGCCAAAACCAGTGTGAAGATTGTTTCATTTTTATTTTTCATCAGCACCTCTTTGTTAGTAATTGTAGTAGAACTGCATTTCTGATTTTTACTTTATTTTGTTGGTGGTGGTGTTTTCTGGGTTTGCTGTGCACATCCAACAGAAGGTAATTCTAAATTGAATGCATCATCTGTCATCCTGCCCATGCCCACTCTCCCATACAGCTTGGATGCTTCTTTGCTCTCCAAAGTGCATGACACACTCTGCTCTTGGTAGGCACTGTAGAGTTCAACTATTTGTTTTGGCCTTCTCTGTAAATCCACCCACAGAACCTCTCTGAACTAGTTCAGTTGCCATGCATGTATCATGAAAGCAATACAGCAGTTCTGGGCTTTTATGCTTGCTACTGGCATGGTTGTTAAAATCTTCTGTTGTGGCTCTCTGTTGAGAGAAATGATCTGTAAGATTGTTAGCAGCATGTCTGTTAAGTTGTCTGAAAAAATTACAGGGAAGAAATGCTTGCCTGCTTGTTTTCTATCAGGTGAATTATCTCCCCTTTGATCAGTGTTTCCCCTCTCTTTGAACACTCCTAGTGTTCTGTGAAACAAAGAAAATTGGTGAGATGCTAAAACCCAAAACCAAACGGGAGCAGGAATGGCCCCGCAGTGTGGATCATTGCAGCACTGCTCCACCATTGCTGACCTGTGCTGGAGAGGCCAGACATTGCTCCTTGCTTCTGCCTGGGGACACTTGGGCCAGTGGCTGTGAAAACAGTGCCTCTGATATGCACTTGCCCATTTTTACAGGCAGACTTTCCCAGGGCTGGAGAAAGGGAATGAGGCTTAGGTATGGACAGCTTAGAAGAACTCATCCATTGGCAATCAGGAGCTTCAGAAAAATCATATTACATTCAGACAAGTTTCTGTACAGGCTGAAAAAACCTGGCTCTGTAGCTCAGATGCCTGTGCACACCAACTCGCTGCATCGAGGGCAGCTGACAACGAGGTGGTGCCCCAGTCATCCTCAGCTCTGAGTCGAGTCAGTGGAAGGGAAAGACTAAATCACCCTCTGGAAGTGTCATTCTTCCACCAGCTGAAGAGGTAGACTCAGGTGAGATAAAGCCAAGCTGTGATACTCTTCTTAAGTTCAGGAATTTAGGATACCTTTGTAGCATCCTTAGTCATTCTGTTTTGCTGGAGTGCTGTGCTCGATGCTACTGGGGAACATTTGATGCCTTCTCCCAACTCCTCTGGCAGAACCACAGAGCACAGGTGCCATTCTGTTGTGCAGCGTGTCTCATTGGTTATTGTGTCTGCTCACCAAGTTTCATAAGACAAAACCAATTTTTAAATTTTTTAGGTTGTCCTTGGCCCAAGCACTTTCCAAGTACTGAAAAATGAATGCTCCTATCTCTTGGGAAAAAATGCACAGATGCTAGATATAAAATTATTCATGGACAGGTAGAGAAGTTCAGATTCTCTTATAATGGTTCTGAAGGGCTGTAGTTGTCAGTAGAAAGACCTGGTGGTGTTATTTTTAGGTATAAGTTACTTCAGAGCAGCTGTGATGTATCAGGGTATTTTGTAGCCATTGGAGAAAGGGAACCAGAAGTCCTGTGTGGTATTTGGAGGGATGTTTCAGGTTTTCCCTCCACTCCCACTGGCAGGGAGTAGATCTCAGTCAGATAAATTTGGCTAGTCGGATTTTTCCAGTTGATGGTTCCTCTTTTAAGCTGATTATTTCAATTTGGAGTGATAAAGCAGGAATCGTCTTTGCTGCCTGCTGCTTTATTCAGTGTCCCAGATACCTCTCAGCCACAAAGGAGACTGCTGCACCATTGGAATATGAGAGGACCCTGTTGTTTCCTTCTTAGATCAAAGCAGCCATTTATAATTGCAGCCAGCACCTGTGAAACTGCTGTCAGTATCTAACAGATTCACATGGAGCTATTGTTGGCTGTATGAAAACAAAACTCAAATCAGAATTTTATCTTCAGGAGGAGACTCACTGATCAAAGCCACAAAAGTTTTGGTATTAAATCATGGCACACTCACTATACCACTTAACTTGTCTGCTTTTTGCATTTGTCCCCTGTGAAGTTCAACAAAATGCAGTTCTTACAAAAACTGAGCCTGGAATTCAGCCTTAAGCACAAACGGGTGCGGTCACTTGCTGGATTCTTACCCTCTGTGTATTTTTTATGCTGTTCTACCAGTTTAAGCTGCTGCCAGAGTTATTCCAGGATGAGGAGAAGGTCCTCAGTCCCACATCAGCAGCCCCTTCAGGGCGCGTGCCCCTGTCTCGAACGCCTATCAAACCTGCCAAGGCCAGGCCAGGTCAAGCCAGCAAGGAGCATAAGAAAACTGTGGGACATCAGGTGAGTTTGAAGATGCAGCTCTATTAAATAATCTCTCCCTTTACCTCCTGTCTCGTGGAGCCTGTGTGATTTTGAGAGGTGCAGCTTATCGCAATTTGGAGTTTGGAGCGAATAGTCCCTAATTACTAATGCTCTCTGGAGCACAATTTCAGGGGGGCTGGTTCTTATTGTGATGCCAAACCCCAAGCTGATGCTTTTCAAAACAAATTTAACGTGGATGCTGAGAAGTTTGGAAGATCTTAAACTGGGTCTTTTGGATCGTGTGCTGCTTTGTCTGACTCAAATCAAAAGTGGGGTTCAGTCCCCAGAAAACCTGGTTCCAGTTATGAATATGCCAAACATAAAATATCCACCTATTTTTGCCATCATTAAAAGTATGAAGATCAGGTCTGTTTTCTGAGGTCATCTCAAACATGACTGAGCTTATTGAGGCTATTCCGTGATATTTTTTTTCATTTTCTTTTTCAAAAAGTTTCGAAACTCTCTTCATCTGCTGATGGAAACCCTGAATGCCACGACTCCACACTACGTGCGCTGTATTAAGCCAAACGACTTCAAGTTTCCATTCACGTAAGATGCCAGTTCCTGCGTGGTTTGAGTAGCCCGTGTTGGGAGGGGATTGCCCAGGGCCACCAAGGTTCAAGGCTCTGCTGAACCTTCCTCACTCAGGGGTGAAGTGCTGCGTCTCCTTTCTCTGGCTGTGGATTTATTGTGTGTGTGCATTACAGCAGGAGATGTTCGGGATTAATAGAGGGAGAAATACTTCCTGACACCATTTTTTTGTTTATGGTGATATATGAGAAAAAAATTCCAACGTTTTCATTGCTAGCAGTTTTAAATGTAACTGGCAGTTTGCACTCCTTGAGCTCATTTGACATGTGCTGGAATTTGCTTTTTCAGATTCCAAAGCCTATTTCATTATCATTTTTTTTCATGTATGAACTTGCTTAGAGCTTTTCTCAAAGCCGAGGCACACAAAGACTCCTGTAGCTCTGGAGCTGGCCAGCAGGCAGTGCCAGTGGGCTCAGACAGTTCTCCAGCCAGGCTGTCCTCTGTTACCCCTGACCTTCAGGAGCACCTTATTCACCACCCATCGCATCCCACCCCTGCTCCCCACTGTGCCACTCCTGTCCTGGGTGTGCACACAACCGGGACCCCCAAGTAATGCAAACCTAGTCCCACACGCACCTTTTGTTCCTGCCTAGGTTTGATGAGAAGCGAGCAGTGCAGCAGCTGAGAGCTTGTGGTGTCCTGGAGACCATCCGAATCAGTGCCGCCGGCTTCCCCTCCAGGTGCGTTTGCTCTCTTTGGACTGCTTTCAGCTGCAGTTCTTTTTAAGGTAATGTGCGTTGTTGGGACTGACACTGTCTCTGCTGTTGGGACAGGTGGACGTACCAAGAGTTCTTCAGCCGTTACCGTGTTCTGATGAAGCAGAGAGATGTCCTTGGTGACCGAAAGCAGACGTGTAAAAATGTCCTGGAGAAGCTGATTCAGGTATTGGGCTTAGTGCTGAGAGCATTTGGAATCTGCAGGAATAAAGACAGTGTCTCTTACTCCCTCATAGCCACACTATTTTAGTACTTCCACAAGTACTAAACCACAAATGTATCCTAAGCTGTAGCTCTTTGACTGCTGTTCCTTTCAACTTAGAATCAAACAGCCAACAAAATTAATTTTTTTCAGTGTGCCTTTGTATATCCTCAGTTTTTCCCTCAAAGGAGTACTACAGCCTGTAGACATAAAACACTATTCTCTTTCTGGCTTAGTTCTGAAATTCCAGACGTGCTTGAGCAGCAGCAGCATGCTTTGTTCTGCCCTGGTCCTGGTACAATAAGTGATGTGTACATGTCTGAAGCCCCAGCTGCTTGGTTTGCACTGTGTAATGTGGTCAAAGATGGACCATTCAGAGGGGTCAGCCACAATTTAAGCAGAAAATTGTACATGTGCACTGCCTGTATTGCTTTCATCCTCTGGGCCCCTTTGTCACCTCCTGTAGCCTTCCGTGTTATTATCTTCATGGCATTCTCATCTAAGCAAAAATCCCACATTGCTCCTTTGGGCCATGCTTGTGGCCTTATTGTATTAATTTTTTAACAGAATCATACAGACAAAATACCCTTCTCCACTACTTAAGTCTCAGATTACCCAAAATATTACACAGATAATTTTGCCTCTTTACTAACTGCACTTTCATTTAGCCCTTCATGCCTTTTTTTATGCACTAACACTTAATGCTGTAACTTATCCTCTTTTTACCTCTGAAAATAGGACAAGGATAAGTACCAGTTTGGTAAGACAAAAATATTTTTCCGGGCTGGTCAAGTAGCCTACCTGGAAAAAATAAGGGCAGATAAGTTGAGAGCTGCCTGTATCCGCATCCAAAAGACGATCCGGGGCTGGCTGATGAGGAAGAAGTACATGCGTATGAGGAAGGCTGCCATCACCATCCAGAGACACGTCAGAGGGTACCAAGCACGATGGTAAGCACTGCTCAGGGCAAATCCCACACCAGCCTCAGTCCAGAGCCCTGTAAGGAGGGCATTTAAATGTGGTACATTTGCTCTCGCCTTCCTATGCTGCCTGAGAGGAAATGATTTTCCAGGGAAATGAAGGAAATAGAATGAGTGTGTCTGTCCTGCCTGGATTTGACCTTTCTGAGAGGACAGTAGCACCCTGGCTCTGTGAGGCAGAAAACAAGTAGTACTAGGAGATGTGTTGCAGGTGAGGTAAAGCAGGACTGTCTGAATCCTTACTGCCCAGTTTCCATGTGCCCTCCCATCTGGGGCTGTCCTGCTGGGGAAGCCATTCCTCATCAAGGGTACAGCTGTAAAGGGACATTCATCAGTCAGTGATTTGTTTGGATCGACTTCTGAGGGATGGCCATGGGGCCAGAGAGAAGGGCAGGAATACAGGTGGTATTGTTCAAAGACAAGGCAGTGATGAAGACTATAATAATCAGCCTTTGGTAAGAGGCTTGTGGCAAGATGCTTTGTAATTGTCTTACTGTGAGAGCCAAGAACAAGCAAGCATTTTCTATTCATTGAGGTTAGGAGAGTAGATCTGGAAGATGACATAGTGGAAACAGCTTTAAAGTTGATGAGAAATTAAGCTGAGTTTACCTTGTCAGTTCTATAGTACATTTCTTAGGGGAAGTGAAAGCATTTCCCTGTAAAGTTTTGCAAGGTTTGTTAATTTGTCATTCTGTTGTACTGCCACACAGCAGAATAGCAAGTGAATATACTGTGTCACTGACAACATTAGGAGGAAACCAAAGATACAGGATAGTAAAAAAAACAAAACAAGCATTCAATCACTGGAACATAATTACAGGTATTATTTGTAATCTTTTCCTTAGCTATGCCAAGTTCCTGCGGAGAACACGAGCTGCCATCACCATTCAGAAGTTCCAGCGCATGTACGTGGTCCGCAAGAGATACCAGTGCATGCGAGATGCTACTATTGCTCTTCAGGCTCTCCTGAGAGGTTACATGGTCAGAAACAAGTACCAAATGGTAAGAAATCATAATGTACTTTCTCACTGTACTTTTATTTCCACATACTTTCAGGGCGAAGCTGCTCTGTTGTGTTGTCTCGGGAACTGGAAATGTTTTGTGTGCACGCTGCTAGATGTGATGCACAAACAAAATACCAGAGCATGGATCGAGTCACATGTAGCATTCTAACACAAACTAACCACAAAGTTGGGAAAAAAACAAACCTTGATAAGAGTTTCTTAGTAGTAAGACCCCTGTGCTTGACTTGGCTGTTGTTTTGTGTGGGTATCTACATGCCTTTTTATTGGAATTCCTAGCATTCTTGTTATTACAAACTATATTTGTGATGTTAAAGAGGATATGTTTTTAACAGTGGTCTGGCAGATGTGACAAAGTGACACCTGGGTCACAGCAGGAGGTGGCCTAAAATCTTGAGGAAAACGGGAGAGGTTTCTCTGTGCCTTGTTAGTTGCACAGAGACTAACAATACACTCCCCATCTGTCTTGTAGCAGAGTTTAATAAACCTGTACATTCCCTCTAACAGAGATGGCAGGTTTCTGGAGGAGTCCCTGCAAGGGGTGGTCAGACCTGCCTGTCAGGAGGATCCCCCTCGAGCTGTGAATTGTTCACCACAGTAAAACGTGACGGTCTGACAAGTGCCCCTGCAGTGTGCTGTGCTTGTCCTGTGCTCTAAGGTGGGCTTGTGCTCAAGCTGAGGTACAGGGATGGCCAGAGAGGGGGAAGCACAAGCTCTGCGTGCCGTGGGAAGGTGAACGCTGTTGTTCTGGAGTTGATGTTTGCCCACGAGTGACAGCGAGAGGTTGCCCTGTGACAGGACTCCTGGGCTGAGCCCTGGCCGCAGTAATGTGTGGTACACGTGTTGCTCCCCAGGATTGTGAAAGGTGCCTGTTGTTGTTGCAGGAAGAGAGGGCCTGGGTTGAGTCACGTGGGCAGTACAAGGAATTTAATATGGTTGAATCATCTGTTTCACACATCCCGGGGAAAGCTCCTGCCTGAGACTTTGCAATGTGCTTCTCAGCTGGACGGGGAGTCGAGTTCCTCCATAGCTTTGGCATAAGCTTTCCTGGGATATACCTGGTAAATTAAGTAACGTTTCTGATCCTCTCACCTCACTCTGGAGTGGCTTGTTCCCTCGCTGGATTGCATGGGTGTGAGAATTCCCTGGCAGATGAGGACAATCCCTGCGCGATGGAGGTATTTTACAGGACTTGTTGCTTTCAAACTTGAGGTGAAAATGTTCTTGAAAGCTAGTTGTATTCAAGTGTTCAGGCACCTGCTGGGAGCCTGAAGCAGTGTTCCAGAAAATGTGTGAGGAGGCAGGAGGCAGGAATGCCAACTGCATGGTGTACAGTCAGAAGGGCTTTGGCTTTTGACCTTGCTGTGCTTTTCAGAGAGCTGCTTCCTTACCCTGGTGTGCTGAGTAACTGAGTGCTGGTGTTTCCAGTCTTCATTTTTAATTCAGAAATAAATGCTAAGGGAGAAAGTTCATATATATTATAGTCTTGCCACTTTGCCAGTGAATTATAAATTCATTGATCTGGAACTGTAATGCTTCTAACATAGTTCAGTTCATTTGCTAAGCAGTCTAAAAGAAAATAAAATTGTTACCTGACTAGTTTGTCTTATCAGCTTTGTGGTAAATCAGTGTAAGAATGTGAACTGCCTATGATATTTAAACTGTCAATTCCGAGCATTAACATGAAATCCTAAATAATTTTCTAGAATAAACTGTTTAATTTGCAGAAGCTTTATTAAGTGAACTCTAAAGCTCTCAGAGTCCTGGAAGCCTTGTGGGCTTGGGCAGGCTCTCCACACATAGCTGTGATCTGCTTGAATTCAGGTGTTCCAGACCTGGGGGATTTCTGATTGAATTAGTGGGTGAAGGATCCGAAAACAAGTGGTAGACTCTTCCTAGCTGAACTCTCTGACTAACATACAGATGACGGTTGCTGGCATTCTTGACTGGTTTATGTTACAGATTATTTTTTTTAAAATATTACTGTCATTTTTTTACACTTCAAAGCTATAGTTGAAATTTCTGCCATAAAATAAATTGGAATTACTACACTATAAATTTCTTACTAGACTAGATGAAAACTCTTCCATGCTGACAAGCCTGAGATATGTCAAAAAAGGCAACAAAAAACCCTCAAAACAAAATAACACAAACAAACCAAAAGCCTGTGACTTCTAACAGCTGGAACAATTTCCTCTGGGAAATGCAGTACTGACTGCATTGCATATCGAATGTGGTAATTTTAGACTTTGTATTGATGAACTCTAGGTGGAATATGTCAATGATTCAAAAGTCTTTCAAGATAAAAATGCAGTTAAAAAAAAAATATTGTATTTGTAACCTTGCCAACAGGTACCATGTACTTTTGTAATTAGCTGGGATCTGACCTCAACACAAAGGAATGCCTGGTGCTTCAATGTGCCTCCAGTTCTTTTTGCCATGTTTTTCCCTGTAGTTCCTTTTCATTTTACTCCGTTGTTGTCCTTGTTCCAGTTTTCTTTTCCTCTTCTTGTTTTTCTTTAAATTAATTCAATTTCTCGTTGCTTTTCGCCAGGAGTTTCTCTTTGCAGGTGAGGTGTCCCTACGTACATCGTTACGAGGTTCTGTTTAGCTGCACAGCTGTAGCTGGGAGCTCTAATCCCCTTGCCCTGTGTTTTCTGGAGCGCAGATGCTGCGGGAGCACAAGTCTGTGGTTATCCAGAAGCACGTGAGGGGCTGGCTGGCTCGGCGGCGCTACCGCCGCACGCTGCGGGCCATCGTGTACCTGCAGTGCTGCTACCGCCGCATGATGGCCAAGAGGGAGCTGAAGAAGCTGAAGATAGAGGCCCGCTCCGTGGAGCGCTACAAGAAGCTTCACATTGGCTTGGAGAACAAGATCATGCAGCTGCAGCGAAAAATCGATGAGCAGGTAAAAGCTCCCTGGCCTCAGGGAAAACACGTCAAAATCTTGGTTGCCTTTCTCAGCACTGTGGGCATTCACAGAATGCACTGAGTTTTCATTGTGAGGGCTCAGTTTTCTGATGAAGAACGGTGATGGGAGAGAAGGGGAGGCCGCAGTAGAACTGGAACAGTCAAACATCCATTTGTTCCTCTCAGCAGAACTGAGAAAAAACACCCACTCGCTTAACGCCAGTATTGCGTTTGAAGCGCGTCAGTTGCTCTGTTTTAGGCGAAGGTGGGGTGATCGTGTCTGATGTATGTGGGCTCTCCATCTGATTTTGGTTTAGGATGTGCAGGCTTAGAGACTGGACTGTTCTGTCACCTCGTTAAGCAATTCTGCAAAAACAGAGCAAAACCTTTTTGCAATGGGGAAGCTGCTCCTGTGCTCCCATGTCTGGGTATATTCTGTAGGGAAGGAAAAGGCTCCCTTAAACCAGAACTTCTCCAACACCTGCTCTGTCTGTGTTGTGTTTTGCAAAGAACAAAGAGTACAAATCTCTGCTGGAGAAGATGAGCAGCCTGGAGATCACGTACAGTACGGAGACGGAGAAGCTGCGGAGCGACGTGGAAAGGCTTCGGATGAGTGAGGAGGAGGCCAAGAACGCCACCAACCGTGTCCTCAGCCTCCAGGAGGAGATCGCCAAGCTCCGCAAGGAGCTGCACCAGACGCAGTCGGAGAAGAAGAGCATTGAGGAGTGGGCAGACAAATACAAACATGAAACTGAGCAGGCATGTATGGGGTCTCAGGTGCATGAGAGGATGTACAAGGGGCCTGGTGTCCACTCAGGTGTTGCCCAGGCTTGTTTCACTCGTGTGGCTGATACTTTTGCTGTATTTTTATAGCTGTACAATCCTAAATAGGCTTGGTACCTAAATGGCTGCACCTATAGCAGAAGAATATGCTAAATCCATATATTGTATGTAAATATATGTATCCAATCTATTCAGATTTTGATACTGAAAGCATTTACGAATTTGAATCCTTAAGCTTTCTTAGTCAGAGGTAGTGCATTCATTCATTCATTTTACCTGCCTAGAGAGAGTAATCACATAGGTATCAGAAATGTCCCACACTCAGTATTCAGAGGTACTGCTATATCCTTCCTAATGTGAACAGCCAGCCTGTTCAACACCTGTGCACAGTCTAGTTCAACAGGTTTCAGCTAACCCTTTCTCTTTGCTAAGCACAAACATATCAAACAGGTTCTTTTCTGTCAAGAGAACTTGCTGATAATGGTGCAAGTTTGGAAGACGCAATCCATCCTTATGTGATGCTGCAGTGACAAATTTCAATATCAGATAAGCATAAGGAAAAATGCCAATTGATAAAGCAAAGTGAATGCATAGCAACCATAATCAGAGACAAATGAGTAACCGGCAAACCTGAACACAGGTAAAGTGAGATAGCTGTAGGGCAGAGGCAAGATGTTAGATTGTGGTGTTACCCAGTGCAATGGAATTTACCACAGAACTACCAAATGTGTTACTATTTTAGGAATATTTCTGTTTTGATGATCCATTTACATCTTTGGGACTTTACTGAAAAATACATGTCACAGTGGAGTGGTTCAGGGCAAGTTTAGCATCTGATCAGATCAGAAATGGGGTGCAGAACGTACAGGAGAGTCTGCAGTGGTACATATTTAAGAAATGTAATTTGGAAATGAAGATAAAACTTAGTTTACCAGTTTCACTCTGTGAAGAACAGTTTTTGAACTGCTACAACAAAGATGATGTTGTTAGAGCTACTGATGAAAGATGAACTGCATTGTGAGTCAAATATTTTGTTATCTCTGTAGCTGGTGTCAGAGCTGAAAGAGCAGAACTCATTACTGAAAACAGAGAAGGAGGAGCTGAACCGCCGCATCCATGACCAGGCGAGGGAAATAACAGGTTGGCTCTGTTCTCTTCATCCAGGTTTTCTACTTCACATTACCTTGTAAAGCAACACTCTACTGCTTAGATTGGGCTAATTTGCCATAGTTTGCATTCCTTTTTGTGGATTCATTTCTTTGTTTAAAGAACCTGCAAGCATCAGAATTATTTACCATTTGAATTTCCATGAAATCCTGAGGGTTTGGGGCCTTTTTTTGGGGGGGGTGACTGTTCCAAAGCACTTCAATTTTTTAAAAGGCAGCTCTGATATTTAATACAGTTTATCTGCTACAACTTTTCTGGCTGCTGTGACTGTGTAGGCAGCAGCCATGAAAGCATAACTCTAGATGTGAGGGCTGTGATGAGGAGGGTCAGGATGCTTGAGGCATAAAGCACCTCACATTTTGCTTTTACATGGCACAACAATGGGCTACTGCCCCCTCTTCCTCCCTCCTGGAATCACTAATAGACTGAGTGAGCACTTCTGTGGTTGCCACAATAATGCTTTGGCCCTTCATATTTTTGGCTTAACGTTTGCCTACAGAAGCACAAGCACCAGCTTCAAAAGGCAGGCTGTTCCTCTGGAGCAGACACAGGCCTGTTCCTCCTGGGTGGATGCACTGCGTGGTAGGCAGGGCTGGAGTTCTCACTTTGGATCCCCGTTGTCTGTGGCAGAGTCGATGGAAAAGAAGCTGGTGGAGGAGACAAAGCAGCTGGAGCTGGACCTGAACGATGAACGGTTGCGGTACCAGAACCTCCTGAATGAGTTCAGCCGCTTGGAGGAGCGCTACGATGATCTCAAGGATGAGATGAACCTGATGGTGGTAAGTGGCTCCACAGCTGAGAAATCAAAAGCTGCTTACAGCTGTGTTTAGGCAGAATCTAGTGGGATAAGTTAGTAACTGCTGTCAGCTGTGTCTGTTGGTGACCTGTACCTGGAAAGGGAATTTGTCCTTTCAAATACTGATTATTTGATTTAGTTCAGCCAAAACAAGTATATTCTAAATTTGTTGTTGGTTTTTTTAAAAACAATATTTTTAATTGTCACATCTGTGAAGGAGGCTAAATTTCTGCTGTGACTTTCCTGGTGTCCACCCTTATTTTGCCTGAAGTTATTGACATCTGCTAGGGTTGTTTGTACCACCTTCATCCAGTGACAAATTTTAAGTAGTCCTAGGAATGTTTTATGTGGCAGGAATAAAAAGTATTCCTCAACAGGATGTGTAGGAAGTTAGAGAATTGCTGGCTGTGCTTCCTGTGAACTGGGCATTTCTTTCCCACAAAGTGCTGCGTCCTTGCTTGATGCTGCTTTCTGCAGCAGTCCTTGGTGCTGCAGGATCTGACCCATCTCCATAGATTTGATTGCGAACTGTATCTCGTAGGCTTTACGTAGTATGAGACCAGAATCAAAACTCTTTTCTTACAAATTTTGATAGCTGTGAAATGACACCAAACACTACAAGCTAGATTAAAGGTTGTGAAGAGACAGTCACAGGGAAAACCATACAGTGGTACTGATTTGTTCCATTTGCACTCCAGAGCATCCCCAAGCCTGGGCACAAAAGAACGGACTCAACTCACAGTAGCAATGAATCTGAATATACTTTCAGCTCTGAGATCACAGAAGCGGAAGACTTACCACTGAGGATGGAGGTAACCTTAAAAATTCCCCCAACCTCTCACTGATACATGGTTGGACTCATTGCTGTCTCTTTTTTTCGTAAGTGCTTCTGAACACCATATCCTTATACTGGGATATCCAGTGCTTTAATCCAACTCTCTCCATTTCCTTTCAGAAAACACAAATTCCCCAGTTAGCTGTGATCCCATGTATAAAGACTGTCAAAGTATGCTTTGAATTTTTCTTGTATTACAGTAAGCATAGACTAGATACTTGGTGATCCAGCTGGTTTGCACCTGTGAAACATTTGGTTGTCAGTGTTGGTAAGCACAATCAGGACACAGTGGGAATTTAGGAAACCAGTGAGACTTCCTGAGGAGTGTCTCTACTGTATATTCAATGATGAAAAATGGCAAGCTGCATTCTTAGTAGCTACATGGAATGTGTTTTCTGTTAGGGGTGATGAGAAACTCATCTTGGATCAGTTGTTCTCTGTTTCATAGAGAAGAATCAAACTCCCGGAATGGGAGTTCCTTTTGCATGTGCAGTGATACAAATCCCAGGATGTTCGGAAAAATAATCAGGAAGATGTTCAAAAAATGTTCAGAGAGATGACTTGATTCAGCTGATGAATAATAGCCATGAATAATTTGTGGTGCAGCTCCAAGCCAGTGATAGTATTTTGTGAGATAACTCCCTCCCCCTTTCGGCCCGTCCCACCACGGGGGGACTGCAAGCACAGAGCCCTCAGGGCGGAGGTCCGGCTGTGCTTGGCACTTTCCGGAGTCAAAGCTTTCTCTGTGCATTCTGAAGATCTCCTTAGCTGTGAGCCAGGGCTCAGCACACCCTGTTTGCCCTCTGCCTAGGTCAGGGATCTCCAGAGTTGCTTCTGACAGGCTGTCATTGCTGCTTTGGAAAGCCTCTGCAGGGAATTATTTTCTCCTCTGGATGCAAATATCCTGACGCACTGGGGCTGGCACAGCCTCTCTGTGCACTCTTTCATAATTTGCCTTCCCACTTATGTTTTTCACCTTGCACAATGGTTTCAGGATGATGCTGCTACATTCATGGATAATCAGGAGGAGGACAGTGCAACTACATGTGATTGGATTTCACATGTGAGCCAAATGCCATCTTTTCCTTTGGCTAACAGACTTACTGAATTGCTGTTCTAGAGCCAGGGTTGGGTTTTAGAATATAAATGGAAAAATGAACTCACACAAGAGTGTGAATGAATGCAGCACTGTATTTGTTTAACCCCTTAACATTGCAAACTCCAGTTCGACTCTAGATTAACAATATAGCTTAATTATACAAAACCACATTAAAAAGCAGGGCCCACCTCAAGGCAAACCAGTAAAGCCAGAAAACTCAAAAGTCTGTTTCATTTTTCCTGAGCTGTTGGTGTGGTTTATGACTCTTCCCCTCAGCAGTAAAAGGAGATGAAGTGGAAATGGCTGTGCTTGCTTGTCTGCTACAGTCATTAATATTAATTTTCTAGTTCCTTTTTTAGGCGTTAAAACTTTATGGTACAGTTCATAGTAAATACTTTGATCTTCTCAGTACATAAAGTACAAAAATGCTGATGCAATTGTCTCAATGCTGAGACAATTTCTAATGCACCTTCAGATTGCAAACACTGGTCCTTGCCCAGAAAATAGTGAAGAAGGCAGTGAATTAGACTCAGAACAGGCTGTATAATTAGCACAATAAAAGGAAAAAGGCATAAAATATATTTTCTGGTACCTATTTTTTGTGTCACATCCCACTAAATTAACCTGCAAATCACCACAGAGATTTCTCTTTAGCTGAAGAACTTACTATAGAAATGATTGAAACCTAAACCAGCAAACAAAAAAGCCCTTACTTACAGTTGTTTCCAGGTGAGTCTAACCACAAACTTTTTCTTTTTTCTACTTTCCCCCCTTCAAACAAATAAGAATATAAGGTATGCTTAGTTATAGACCTCCTGGCTGCTAGGTAGTCTCTAGTGCTTTCTTTTGCTAGGCTTTAGGCTTAGAAACATTTTGTACTAGTAAATTCTTTTTTTTAAATAGTGTTTGATAGCTGATGAAATATTTTAGATAGTCAACTCTCAGAATGGAGTAACATTTCTGTGTTCCTCTCCTTCTCCCGTCTGTTTCCCATCTTTACTCACTGTTGTGCTTCCTTGTGCTGTGGAAGGGGAACATTTCTTGAGTTGCCTCTGTTCTCTCTAAAGCAGGAGCCTAGTGAGAAAAAAGCACCGCTGGATATGTCTCTGTTCCTCAAGCTGCAGAAACGGGTTTCAGAACTGGAGCAAGAAAAGCAATCCCTGCAGGATGAACTGGACAGAAAGGAAGAACAGGCTCTCCGCGCTAAAGCTAAGGTGAACTCCTTGCAGCTGATCAAATGCTGACACCAGAGTGTCCCCTCTTGTGAAACAGTAGCTCTGTGAATGCTGACTGGCTTTCACTCAATCTTTATGTTCCTCTAGCACTTGCTTTATTTAGTGACAAGTTTTATACCTGTGCTTAGTTCTAGGGACTGGTTATTTAGTTTTCCAAGGTCCTTGAGATCCTCTGATGGAAGACAACAGGAACAAAAAGTGCTTGGGACTTCACTTAAAAAGAAAGAAAGCCTGAAAGGCTGTTTTTATTAAGGAATAGCCATAAAGAAATCTACTTAAATGATGGGGGAGAATGAGTAATTGTTCATTTTAGGCAGAAGAAGAAGTGTTTCAACCAGGATGCATAGCCAAAGCCCTGGGCTTAGACACATTTAGCTGATTGTAATTTAAATTCTCCTGATTTGGTCTCCTTATGTTCTTAGAAAGTTGTGAAACCAGTTTTGGCAATTGTTTCTTACTACGTTTCTACCAGTGAATTTCTTTAGCGTGCTGGGATTCATCCTGCTCTGTTTTGCTGCCACTGACAGTATGTGATTTTATTTATATTAACCAATTATGTGTCATAAACTCAGAAGTAACGGAGACAATGCCAATATTCAAACTACAGCACTTAGCAGTACCATAATGAGTGTTTTACAGTTTTATAGGAAAATAATTTCAGTTCCCTTTTGTTTTCCTACCTCAGTGAAGGATTTTTAGTTTACACACTTGTCTGTATTCTTTCATAGGAGGAAGAAAGGCCTCCAATAAGAGGTGCAGAGTTGGAGTATGAGTCGCTCAAGGTAATTCTAAAACAGAGGTTTCTGTTATTTTCTAGTGAAGCTCTTGCCACCAATTGTATGTGCTGGCATAGAAAATTTCATCAGCCCTCCTGTTTCCAAATAGTAGCTGGAGCAACTAGAACAAATATTCCCAGCAGTCATTTCATTGTAGGACTGCTCTTCTTGAGGTGTAGTATGTGTGGCTGGGGCTGCAGAACAAAAAGATCCCCTAAACCAGGGGGAGTTCTCTGTTAAAACACTTAGTACAGCTTGCAAGTTAATTTGAGCAAAAATACAGTGATAAATGTAGTCCTCTTTTTCAAAAACATTATTCAAATTACTGCATATCTCAGACCACTAACACTAAAAATATTTCCTAATAGTGATACAGAATTTTCTTAGCCTGCTGACCACTATTTGTTGTGAACTTAATATTTTTTTGCAAAGAGGAGAATAAGAGGAAGAAAAGATTGGCAATTCTTTCTCCCATCAAACCCGTCTGATTCGTGTGTGTGTGTTCTGGTTTTGCACTTCAGACAAGAGGTTAGTCCTGTTAGTGAAATCCTTCCAGACACTATTGATCATAGTCAGGAGGCCAGGAATACAGGAGGGATTGGATTTCTTGCAGTTACTCATCATTTTTACCATTTCTACCTGTAGTCTGTGGGTTACAGACACGTTGCAGTGCTGCTGGGTGACAGAATTGTCCCTGTTTCTTGCAGCGTCAAGAACTTGAATCTGAGAATAAAAAGCTGAAGAATGAGTTGAATGAGCTGCAGAAGGCCCTCACAGAGACACGGGCTCCAGAGGTGACTGCTCCTGGTGCCCCAGCTTACAGAGTCCTCCTGGACCAGCTGACCTCGGTCAGTGAAGAGCTTGAAGTACGCAAGGAAGAAGTTCTCATCCTGAGGTCTCAGCTTGTTAGCCAGAAAGAGGCCATTCAGCCCAAGGTAAAACAACTCAGCAGGTGCACTGTGAAGGAGAGTTACACTGCCCCGCTGACACGCTTTATTTATTCACAGTGTGCTTGGCATGGCTGAAAATAATAGTCCAGGTTTGAAAGCCTTTCTAGGTGTAATCCGTTGATCCATCATTAGTGCACAAATCACAGCAGTCTGAATTAGGAGATTGTATTAATAAACCAGTCTGGGGTTTCTCTGCCAGCACTCGTGTGAGGATGCACAGGCTGTGCCAAAGGTACAGTACAGTATCATTTCTCTAGTGTGTAGTTTGACTGGAAAATTTAAAGGAATTCTCAGTAATTCCTTTTAATTATTAGTTCAGTACAAGGAACAATTTCTTCTACATCTGTATGACTGCAAATCAGTAACATTTCATAAAGATTACCTGTGAAGATAGGGAAATTCCATATTATTGCTTAATAGTTGCTATGTGCTTTTATAGAAAGAAGAGTAGATTATGACCACTGACATGCACCTCATCTGAAAACCTCTGACTCTGATGACATAGTTAGGGAAGTAACAGCTTTGAAAGTAAGAATAATTCAGCCTGAAAGGTATCATGTAAATCAAGGAACTAATAATTTCCACTGAACTATCTCGTGTTCTGTAACTGCAGCAAGGAATGCACAGATATGTCATCTTTCCTTTGCTGCTGCAAAGTTATGTCTGTACTTGTCCTGGGTAAATACACTGAAAGGCTGTGATGCATGAAGGTGTTCAAGTCTTGTTTTAAATGTTTGACTATAAAGAAAACAAAATACATTTTTCTGTAGTATTTAAAACATTATGAAGAAATACTTGAGTAGTGAATCCTTAAATGACACATTCTCAGCAGCGGTGGGATGGAAGTGTTGGTTTTACAGCGGCTTTGAGTATGAGGGAAATCAGAAGGTGGCCTGTGGGATGGCCAGCAGCCAGTTTGCAGATAGCTTCTGCTTGTTTGGTTGCACAGCTGCAGCACAGATAGATTATTTTTTTTAATGTTTTGTTTTTCTTCTTTCTTGCCTACCAATTTCTTTGCCAGGAGGATAAGGTACACGTTTTCTTCTACAGTTGCAAACCAGAACTTCCTAAATGTTAAAATAACCCTCAACAATATTGAGCTGTCATTTTCCTGCCTCTTAAGTAACGTAAATGTATTTGTTCTTGCACTTTACCTTGATATTTTTGAAGAACTGTTCTCGTAATTCCATGTCCTCTGCATCCCCATCTTCATGCTCTGCACAGGGAAACAAGTTAATTCAAAACAAGCAGATTTAAGTTTTGAAGTGTTGGTTTATGACAACCTGAACATGAAAGAAAAGATTTAGGTAGGTCCAGTCAGCTCCATCACGTTTCTTGCTGAGTATGGTTGAGGGGTAAGAGCAGTGATCCGGGGAGCACTGTGATCCAGGGATCAGACCTCTGTTAACTTGCAAAACCCGTAAATTTCACAACAAAATAAAGGTCTGTGGTATGAAGAAGTACCTTACTTTAGAGTGTTTTCTATCCTCAGCAAGCAACAAATACTGTGGACTCACATTGTCATCTGTAGATACTGGAGAGAAGTTGCTGAATATTTGATTAGAACATGTCGTTGAATACATGTAAGAGCATAAGAAACTGAACTGACTCTAAATGATAGATGTTCAGACTGCTAAAGCTTGGCAGGTGAGATTCAGCAGTTTCACTCTGTAGTAAATTAATAGCAGAAAAACATCAAAGATCTCATAAAGATGTTGGGAATAATTCCTTAAGGAGCTCACATATTTTATTGTTTTTCATATTAGATAACACAAATACTAGACATAGAGATCTAGGTTCCAACATTTATGTCCACAAAGTTGTTATTTTAAATACTTTGCTCAGGAAAACAGCATCTGCTTGTTTTGAAAGTCAGAATGCCATCTCTTATGTTCATTACAGTCCTGTGGTGCTCCCTGGCAATGACTCAGATCAGACTGGCTGAGATGATTGTAAACATCTATTATAAAGTATTTCAGGTTTTGCTGAAGAAAAAGCAGAAGTGCCATAGTAAACATTCAAACAATATGGTACTGTGATGCTATCTAAATTAGAAAATCTCAAGCCCTTGTAAATTCTTTCCTGCTTTGACAGAATATTTAAAATATGAGTGAGAAATAGTTCTTACTTACGAGATTTGAAAGACTCCATGTAATGCTATGTTTAAGAAATATTTTTAGAATTAAGCTGGCAAAACTATGCTGCTTCAGTTTCAGTATTAGCAGCTGTTCCTGGTAATTTGAATAAAATGCAATTTCAGTATTTCCTGAAATTTATTTTGTTCCTTTTATGTGATGAACAAATGGAAGGAGATTAACATATGTCCCCACTTACTAGACAGACCAATATTTGACCATTTTGTAGGCATTTATTTTAAAAGATAAATCAAAGAGACATTGAAATTATGGACCAACCTCTTGCTCAGGTACCCATACTAATTTAATGTGGCACCTCAAGGATTAGTGTTCCACAGGAAGAAAACATGGATTCAAGGAGCAGTTATGTTGTTAAATTTACTGGGAATTACCATTCTTTTTCCAGAATACAATGACAGATGCTACAATCCTCTTGGAGGATGTACAAAAGATGAAAGACAAAGGAGAAATAGCACAGGCATATATTGGACTGAAGGAAACAAACAGGTACAAGTTCTCTTTCTTTATTTTGTGATCAGTTGGGGTCTGCTGTGACACACTGTGTAAAGTGTTCAGTAAGTTCCACCCATGTATGTCTAGAGAACGCTCATAGTTGGGGTTATAATTTGATTTCATAAGTAAAGTCGTTGTGTGCAGTATTTGAAAGGATTTGGAAATAATGGGGAAATGTAAAATCAAGCTTTCTGGATTTCCAGCTTCTTAGCCCCTAACTGCTGCGTGGCCCAGCCTGGGTGCCATTCCCCAGGCTGGTTGGTCGCAATACTCTGTGGCAATGCATTTATTGTGACAGCACGGGATGCTGTAACCAGCTGGGCTGTCACTGCCAGCTGAATTGCATCATTGAGAAGAAAAACACATGAACAAGAAAGTGATTTGCTAGGTTCTTTTAGAGTGTTTTTTGTTTCTCTTTTACAGTAACTGCAATGTAGTGTGTAATGTCCTTACCGTGTCACCTCATCACCATCACATCTATCTCTTGTATTTTTTTTAAACACCTTTCTTGAAAGGCAATCTCCCCAGGACTGTCATATGCTGAATGAGGACGGAGAACTTTGGCTGGCTTATGAAGGGTTAAAACAAGCCAACAGGTTACCAGACTTCTCAGAATGGTTTTTTTATTTCTTCATTTGCATCTTCTTTTCTAGCTAACTGTGCCCCTTGCTATGGGTTTGCTTTAGCTACAGTACTTCTATTGCTTTAACAGTTAGAAAAAAATTCAACACAAATTATACAAATTAAGGTTCCCTCAAACCTAGTCCCCAAAGCTTTCTACTTGTCAGGTTTTATCATCTAAAAAGTTAAGATGGCACAACAGCCAATACATAATTCATAGGAATCCTTGCACAAAAATAGACTGTAAAGTACCAGAAGCTCCACAGCTGGAAAATATTTGTAGCCATGTACTATTTGTGTGCCTTTACATCATGTTTCAAAATTGGTGTTCCTTACAGTTTTTCAGCCTAAAGAAGTACAATCATTTTATACTCATAATTATAAAACTAATGTTTAAGTAGCTCAGTGTACTCTTAAATTTCAGACTGAAATGGGTCTTACTCTCCTTGTGTCTCAAGCTCAGTAAATTAAACGTTCTTCTCCCGTGTCCCTCCATGCCAGATTCAAAATGTAGGTCACAAAATAACCAAGAAAGAGAAGTAATCTTTAGTTCCTCGTGGTGCTGTTGAAGCCTCAGTGGGATCACTGTGGTCTCTGCAAGGACTGTGCTGGTCATGGGGCAGGCGAGAGTCAGGAAGTACAGCTCTGGCTCTGTGTGCTCATCTGTGTCTCTGACTTCCGGAATGGTTCTAGTCCTGCCCTGACAGCGAGTTCAGTAGATCAGCACTGCTGGAGCTCTTCAGTGTGTGCACTTGGTAGCAGTAACTGCAGAAGGTGGCATTTTGCAATGACTGCCGCTAACTAAAGTCTTTCCTTTTCTGGTGCTAACACATTCTGCCCCTAACGTTGTTGTGTAAACCTGTGAAGCTCTAACTTAGAGCAAGTGTTCTGCAGAGCAGGATGGGAGTTGGTTTGCTCTGTGCCTCTTGCCTCTTGTCCTGGCACCGTGGAGACAAGAAGCTTTATATTAAATGGCAGAGCGCTGCAGGTAAATGACTGTTTGCCCTTGCGTGCTTCATCAGTCTGGTTACTAATGAATGTTCCTGCCTTATGCATATTTAAACCCTGAAATACTGTCTAATTGAACACTGGTAGTCACTAGTATTGTCATTTCCTGTGTATGTACGAAATTATGAGTCAGAGCACTTGGACAGTGCCCTGCAAGCAGGAGTAGATCCCCCAGCCCTGCCTGGCAGGAGGCTGCCAGGTGTTATCCCCATTTCACATCGAGAAGCATTTGAGATGTGATGTGCCCAAGGGGAAAGAATGAGTTAGCAGTGAGGATAAAGCCCCTGGATTTCAGTCCTGAGTTTGGTTCTGTTGTTGACCTTCCGTGCATTAAGGACAACCCTCTGAAAAAAGTTGGGTTTAATGTAAAATTAGAGATTATTTATGTGCATTTGCAAGTAAATAGTTTCTGACTGAAAAAGTTAACTCTAAAAATACTTTCCATTGTTAATATTGCAAGGTGCTAACTTAAGTGAACATAGTGTCATCTTCGTCTTAGATGATTTGATTTGTTTAGAGGTAAAACCTCTTTAAAGCCCCTTCAGTCAATCTGTGAAGACTTAGCTTTACATTTATTGCCAGAGTGGCACCGTGTACAGTAAGTGCTCAATCAAAGGAAACGCAAAGCAGCGTCACAATTAGCTTCTCTCTCTTCACTTTTTGATCATGCAAGCTTAATTTAATTAGAAGGCATACTGAAGGGTTTAAAGAGTACTCTGCCTTTTTCATTTTCCTTTGCAAGCCATGGCTAATTGTTCCTGAGCAGCAGCTAAAGCTTTACACTCCCTCTGAGAATTGGGGATGTAACTTTCTAAGCATGTTCACACAAACTGTTGCTCAACCTCCTTAGGCTGCTGGAGTCTCAGCTTCAGTCGCAGAAGAAGAGCCATGAGAACGAACTGGAATCGCTGCGAGGTGAGATCCAGAGTCTGAAGGAAGAAAACAACCGGCAGCAGCAGCTCCTAGCCCAGAACCTGCAGCTGCCCCCAGAGGCCCGCATTGAAGCCAGTCTGCAGCATGAGATCACCCGGCTGACTAATGAGAACTTGGTAAGAGCAGTGATGCTGCGGGAGCAGGCCAGGGGACCTACAGACCTGCCACACCTGGAGGTTCTTATCACTTTTCAGATGGCAGCTTCCTGCAAAAAAAATTGCACGAGGGTAGTGGTTTTCTTGAGGGTAAGCTAATGGGAGAGAGAGGCTTGTGACTGCTCGTGAAGTAATAATGTTTCAGGAAATTGGTTTGAAGTTTGGGGCATGGAGGAAGTTTGTGGATCCCAGCTTTCAACTGATGAGTTTTGTCAAGGCTAAATAGAATGGTGCTATCCAGGGAAGTCATAAAAACTATTAGTGCCAAGGAGTGGTGTTTCCTCTGAAATGTGTTAGTTTGTTTATTTTGTTGAAAAACTCCCATGTAATTCTTCAATTATTTAATGTAATTTATCTTCCCATTTCTCTCCTCCCTGCCTGAAGCTACACAGATAATCCACTGTGTTACAAGCTCCAGCCATTCAGTATGTTTTGAAAAAAGAAATAGTTCCACAAAAAGAAACTTGGTTAGAAGTCACATAGCCAACAGTTGGTATTCCGTGTGTACTGCACAACATCTTTGTGTGAAGGAAGGATTGGGCAGAACTCCCTGCCTTCTTCCACAAAGGAGTGTGTTCATCCTATGTGGGCTACTTCATTTCTGGGGAAATCTTCCAAAGAGACCAGTGTTGGAATATGATTGGCTTGTTATTGGTAAAGAGAAAACATGTTACTTCAGCCAGAAAAATCCTAGCTGTGAGTGCCACAGCGTCCTCCAAACAAGCCAAAGTGTACATGACAGAAGTTACCACTGTTGGGGTCTTGTCTTAATACCAAAGATTTTGATGAAAATATCAGATAATTCAGCTGATAGATGTTGGAGGACTGGCTAAAAGTATAAGTTTGCCTCAGCAGCAGCAGTCTCTCACTGGCAAAGGTAGATGGTGAATGTTTGTGTCTCAGCAGCTCCCTCCTGCTGCTTAGTCATATGTTACGATTTTTAGCCATTTTTCCCCCCAGAAACCTACTCATCACATTCTGTGTTCCCAAGACAACACACAGTCATGTAATTATATCCCAGAGGAGTTCTCTTTGTTTTCAAATACATTGAATGTAATTTTACTTGTTAAATACAGACTCATTCCATAGTATTTCACTTCAGATGTTTGAGTATTGCAAGTCCACTCCAAGCTGGGTGTATGTTTCAGTTCCACTCCTAGCCCTGGAGTGGAAACAATTTGCTGGCTTTCCAGATGCCAGAATCGTAGTGTTCACTGCAATCCCATCTTGATTAGCATAAGAAAATGTCCTGTCCCTGTTCCCACAAAGGTTGTATTCCATACTTTCACAGTCCCAGTACGGCCCAGTTTTAAAAGATCTGACTGTTCTGCAGCTCATCTATATCAGCTTCTCTCTGGGAGGTGCTGGCGTGAACACAACTAAGGCCTAGACTACCTAAAAATAGGAGATTCTTCATCTTGTTGTATTCTGATTTAATCTAAGCAGTGCTCACTGGAGTTTCAGTGTCTCAAAGGGAGGGAGAAAACCAATCCTGTCCCTATTTTTGCAGTTTTTTGAGGAGTTGTATGCAGATGACCCCAAGAAGTATCAGTTGTACCGGATTTCCCTGTACAAGCGGATGATTGTATGTAGTTCACACGACTCCTCTTTCTCTGTTGTCTCGGTCGCTGTTTCTGAAGCACTAATTGAAAAGCAAGCTGTCTCCTTTTCTCCCTTTCAGAGGAAATCCCCCTGCAGAGAGCTTCACGATGCCAATTACTTCCTTCACTGCTTTTTTTGTTAGTGTCCTTTGTGCAGTCTGTGTTTCTTTTTGACGCACAGTTTTGCTACTAATACAAGCCTTGCATTGTGAGCAAAGCAGTTTCTTGCTGAACACTACTTAATAGTGCCCTGGAAAAGAGGCACACGATGCAAAAGATGCTCAATTTTCTAAACTACTCTTGGGTTTAAAACTTTGATACATTCAGATTCAGTTCAGCAAAGTAGAGGACTGATCATACAGGTCCTTACGAAGGTGAATAATGCCGGCAGTCCAGTCATAGCCTGAATTTGTTCTTACTGTAATGTTTTTCAGAAATGCAAAATATGAAGGATGACATTGGAAATAATATTTCCATAGTAATTAAAGACAGCACCATATGTGAGCTTGAAAGAATGTAATTTATGAGTTTCCAGATCTTAATGAGATGTGAAATCTGTTAAATTTGTTTAGAGGAACCATAGAAGACTTTATCCATCCTCACATCGAGGTTGTTCTGAAATCATATCCCTTCCCTGATACATTTGAAACAGTCTGTTGAACTTACATGTATCTTTTTATTAATTTCAGGAGAAATTGTTTTATCTGACAAGTATGTAGTGTTATTAACAGGATTTCAGTTGTAAAATTGAACACTGCTTTGGATGTGAAGCATGGCCTCGATTCTGTTCTGTCAACAGGCCTAATATCTCACTGCTCAAGTGTATTGTATCAGCTTGTAAACTCTTCTACTACATGATTAAGTAGTAATTCTAAGTTGTTGCCCATGCTGCACTAGAATTTTACTTCAGAAGAGGCGTAGTTTCCAGATGATGCTTTAGATGCAGGGAGTTCATGGTCCCTTATGTTCTTACCAGTGCCATGAAGAATCCTCATACTTAGGAGGTTTTTCTTCTAAGCTGCTTTCCAACACTTAATCTGGAATGGCTTTCGGGTTGTTTGAGCTTGAGGTTTCATTCCCTTTGGAAAGACTTTCCCTTTTTTAATTATGCGATTATTTTATTAATGTACTACAACAAATATGTCACAAAACTATTCAAAGATACATTTCTGGGGAGTGTTCCTTTGAAGGAAAAATATGGTTCATTAAAAGAATAGGACTTCTAGGTGCTAAATGTTATTTGGGTACAGAATAAAAACATGTAAGAAACCAGTTTCAGTGTAAGGAAATGTGATGACAGCAAGGGAAATGACAGCGCAACGCAAGAAATGGTGTTTGGATGTTTGAGTTGTTAAGTCTGAGTGCAAGTTACGGTCTTTCTAGGGATCTCTTTCTTATCATCTCATAACATGGATAGGTCTGAATAAGGTGTAAGTCCTGAAGGCAAGAATAAACGATGCAGAAATACAGGATAGCTGTTAAATAATAAAGAAAATAGTTTCTGTGAGGCATTTGGAAGAGCAGGGAGGAAGCATTAGGGGGATGTGTTTGCAGCACAATGTCTTCTGCTGTAAGAACTGACCTTGTTCTGAGTGTCTGCAGAATCTACCTGCCTAAGAGCTTTGCCTTTGTCATGCTGCACATAACTTAATAATATTTGCAATATTTGGCTTGTGTAATAGGCAGTGTACCAGCTTGCAACCCTCAGCCAGAGGATGGCACTTCTGTTCAGCTTTCCTCACTGCCTTGTAACTCTAACAGCACTGTTTTTGTCTCTGTCACACGTTACAGGATTGTTCTCATATCTTAATCTTTCCCTTATTTTAATTTACAGGATTTGATGGAGCAGCTGGAAAAGCAGGACAAAACTGTTCGCAAGTTAAAGAAACAGTTGAAAGTATTTGCTAAGAAGATCGGTGAACTCGAAGGTACTTTTATATTTTGAGAGAAAGATTTTGTGATCTGATTGCCATCATATGCATCTGTTTTAGCAGTTGTGAGGGCCTGAGGTCTTCAGCAGCTTTAGCCTCTGTTGATTGCAGAAACAGGATGCATGCCCAGGGCTCTGTGTGTTCTTTATGAGCCTTTAGAAGATTTGTTTAGAAGATGAGAAAAGGAAATTGATGTTTCTCTGAAGGCAGAAAGTATTCAAACATAAAGGAATGTTTCCTACACTGTTTGTGTACTCTAAAACAGTATCTGGTTTTGTCAAGAGAAAAGCAGTACTAAATATGAACCAGGCGACAATTATTTACCCAGTTTTCCTTTGAATGTGAAGGTTGCTTACTCAAACCAGGTGGTCTTTGTAAAATGTCTTTCAGTTTTCAGTCTTGTTCGGTTACTGCTCTGGCCAAGATCACAGTAATGTTCTCACGTAATACAGAGTGGGAAACTGTGTCTGAAAACATAGTTTTGTCTGTGTTTATTGCCTAATTAACTTAGAAAGATGCAGTAGGTCTGACTGGGATGGAGTTAACTTTCATCAGAGCAGCCTGTGTGATGCTGTGTTTTGGATTTGAGGCTGTAACACTGCTGGGAACACACCGGTGTTTTGGCTACTGCTGAACAGAGCCAGACAGTGTCAAGCTTTTCTTTTTTCCCCACTCTGTCCCCTCAGTAAGCTGGGGTGGGAGGGCACACGGGCACACAGCCAGGACAGCTGACCCAGACTGGCCAAAGGACTATTCCATATGCTGCACCTCGTAATGTCAGGAACCACAAGAGGGTTTTTTGCACACAAGGTAGCTGTTGTGTGAGACTGGCTGGACATCAGTCCCCTCAGAGTGAGGGGTCATCATGAGTGATTGCCTTTGCCTTGCTTCCCACTCCCCCCAACCCCTTTTCCTTCACTTACTAAAGCACCTTTTTCTCAACCCAAAAGTTTTCTCAGTTTTGCTCTTAATATTCCCTCCCCTGCTGGAGCCAGGACTTTCCTTAGAAATGTCTCTGGTAAGTATTGGTTTCACTGGAAAATGTAATATTTCTCTTCATTCTCTCTGAAGTGGGCCAGATGGAGAACATATCACCTGGACAAATCATTGATGAACCTATTCGTCCGGTTAACATTCCACGGAAAGAAAAGGACTTCCAAGGGATGTTGGAATACAAGAAGGAGGATGAACAAAAACTTGTCAAGAATCTTATTTTAGGCAAGCATCTTTCTCATTTGTGGCCTTCTCTGCTCCCATACACTCTGAAAAATGAATGATAAGAACACAGGAAATGAATAGTTTATTTTGGTTTTGACAGTGTTCAGTTTATCTACAATTCCTAAAAGTCTATTGTAATCTCATTATCCTTCCTGATGAGTATAGTACATATTAACGTGCCTGCATATTTTTTAGCAGGCAGTTATGTTTTCTTACTCTTTTTACCAAGAAAGTGGCTCTTAGTTTTGCTCTCAGTTTTCACTGGCCAGATGTGTATATTACATATATGTACATGCTATTAACTGGGGAGGTTGCAATTACCTCATGTAACATCTTCCAATGACTTGACACTTAACAAGACAACGTGTGTTTGTTTTTCCCAAGAGCTGAAGCCACGTGGGGTAGCTGTCAACCTGATTCCAGGACTACCAGCATATATTTTGTTCATGTGTGTGCGCCATGCAGATTACCTTAATGATGACCAGAAAGTGCGGTCGTTGTTGACTTCCACTATCAACGGCATCAAAAAAGTGTTAAAGGTTAGTTAGTCTGCTTAGTTTAGAAAAAAAATGTTAATTTAAAATTTGCTTTTGGTTTTATGTTGGAATAATGACGAAGAGGCTTTCAATGAATTGGCTCTGGATTTGTGACCACTGAACTCCCACTGAAGTCCCAAGAGTTGTGTTAAACCAACAAATTACATTGCTGGCATTTTGTCTGTATAGTGCCAGAGATGCATTGAATTAATGCAAAAAGAACTACCTTGTTTTTGTTTTGAACAGTCTCCCTCCTCTGAAGCTCAACTTACAAAGTTTTGGATGTAGTTAGAGTTTGCAGAGCAAGTCTTCATTAATCTTCTCCAGAGTGCTTAGTTAAACAGTGTCATTTGCAGTTTTGGTTAACAGATTCCTCATTTGCTTCCCCTGCAGATTACACTGATGATGATATGTTACTGCCCAAAGTCTTTGCAATGAGTTGGCTGGGAGAGTTCAGGCCAGGTGTATCTTGAAGGCATTATTAAGGCATAAATGTGTTATGCTTACGTGGTTTTTTATTTTTTAAATGAGACAGATGTGTCAAAAGCCAAGCCTTTAATCAAGCTACAAGTTTTGAAAAAAATACTTGGTAAACAATCCTGCAGGAGCTTAGATATCCATAGGAATTTTTGAACATTTTTAAGTGAAAGAAGTGCATGCTGTGGAGCTCTAGAACTACTCAGCATATACTAGATCCTGTGTTCTTTGGTGAGAAGGGTTTGTTGTTTTGTTTTGTTTTCCGTATCAGGCTGCCGAAATGGTTGTGATGTAAGTGGCATTCATCAAAACTGAATTGTTCCCTGCTCCTCCTGCTGGCTTGGTATCATTCCAGTCTTCCCCTCTGGGCTCTTCACAAGAGTCATTGGGTATTCTGGGAATACAGTCACATTGCCCTTTGATTTCTGCACAGAGCAATTAGGATGGGTCTGTAAAACACAGAAAGATCATATCTGTGAAGGAAATCATATTCCTGAAAAATACTGAAGAAAACAGGGAGGGTGTTCAGTGGCATTTTGCCAGAACCCTTGCTTTCCTAGTACATTGCTGTAATACACAAAGTTTTGCAAAACATCAGAGTGAGGATCTACTAGAAAGCGTATTTTAAGTGTTTAGACGTGTACTGGCATTTTATTATTTTATTCCTCCTACCAGTCTTTGCTGAACTGTCTTTGTTTTTACCTTCAGAAAAGAGGAGATGACTTTGAAACAGTGTCCTTCTGGCTGTCGAACACCTGCCGCTTCTTGCACTGTTTGAAGCAGTACAGTGGAGAAGAGGTAAGCAGTGCTCTTACTCTGGTTTCTCTTGCTCTCCAGCACTGCTGTCAGCACTGCTCTTTAACAAAGCCTGTAATATCCCAAAATCTAGTCAAAGTCTCTGGAAATGGCTACACCTTTTGGAATGATTGTGAGGGCATCAGTGGAAAGCACAGGGATGTAAGATTTCAACCAGCTTCCCTTTATTGCAGGCTGGGGTCCCGGAGTCTGGATGACATTGGGCTCCCAAAAATGCCAGCTCAGATTAAGCAGGAAGATCTGGCTGCTACCATTAAGGTTTTTAGCAATGATTCACTGCACTCTCCATCAAAAAGGCCATATGAAGCCTTTTAGCCATAGTATGGCAGACCAGTTGATGTTTGGAGGCTGTGATATGCCTAATTCCTTTTTCAAATGTAATTGGGCTTTTGGCCACAACTGGCCCGGTGAGACTGCCCATGCTGGAGTGGGAGGGAAGGGTCTTGCCTGCCAGAAAGCTGGCAGAGTTTGTTCCTGTGTCACAGACCAGAAATTTTGAGTTAAGGAAGCAGATGCTGTGGGCATCACACTTGAAAAGCAGATCCTAGCATTAGCCTCAATCAGAAGAAATCCCAAACTAGAATTTTGAGGGGCTGTAACTTATTTTAAAGGTATTAGTTGTCAGTTGCATGAAAGAAAATGCAAGTACTGGGTTTGTGTAAAATATTTTTCTGCTCCATTGAAGCATTAATTTCTGTTGTTTTATGAATTCAGGGGTTTATGAAGCATAATACACCTCGTCAAAATGAACACTGCCTCACTAATTTTGATTTAGCTGAATACAGACAAGTACTGAGTGACTTGGCTATTCAGATCTACCAACAACTTGTCCGAGTGTTGGAAAATATTCTGCAACCAATGATTGGTAAGGCAAAGCTGAATTCCTTAAGCTTCACAACGTAGTACCAAAATGAAAGTCGTGGTGGTGGTAGTAGATGTATCTTGTATTTCCTCCTAAACAGGAGAGTTCCATTAATAGTTCTTGTGGCATTCTGTTCATAGATGACAAGGACTATTTGGGACAGGTTGGATTAGAGGAAAACCTGAACTGTGACTGGTTCTTCTGGCAGTGCCAGAATAAATTGGTATACCTTATTCATGCTTGTTATAAGTCAGGCATTTGCAGGAAGAAGCTGTCAGGACAATCTGGTATTTATTGCCCTGTCTGTTGGGAAATATCCCATGGAAAAATTAAGACTTTAGTTACATGAGAACTCTTAATTGAAATTAATATGGAGAAAGATGTTTGGTTGTTATTATGGACAGCAGTGAGGAATTAAATAACAAGCAGTGATAAAGCTAACGTTCAGAGAGGGGTTTTTTTCGTTAAGAATACTTTTCATTTTCTGTTCAGACAGTACTCCCAATTTTCATGATGCTTTCCAATCACAACATTTAGAAGAATGGAACAGCTCTTCGTTTGCTGATTGCACTGCTCATATGGCCCTGGGAGAAAAAAAAGTACTTTCCTGAGCTGGAGTCAGATTCATGCTGGAATCTTTGTAAAAACCCTATGTTTACCCTTTGTAAACTTAGATTTTGCGGAACATAGTGGGACACACAAGCTCTGGGAATCATGATAAACTGTGGCTATCAGAAAGCCCAGCCTCCTCTCTCTGTTTTGCTGTCCTGCACAATATGCTTGTGTATCAGCAGTTTTCAGTCATTACAATAATGTTGTCAATCAAATGCAGTTTCAGGAATGCTGGAGCACGAAACCATCCAAGGTGTCTCAGGGGTGAAACCAACAGGGCTGCGGAAGAGAACGTCCAGCATTGCTGACGAAGGCACCTACACCTTGGACTCCATCATTCGGCAGCTGAACTCCTTCCACTCGGTGATGTGTCAGCATGGAATGGACCCAGAGCTGATCAAACAGGTGGTCAAGCAGATGTTCTACATCATCGGGGCCGTGACGCTCAATAACCTCCTCCTGCGCAAGGACATGTGCTCGTGGAGCAAAGGAATGCAGATAAGGTGGGATGGCTTCTTACAGTTCGCTGCTGGAAATCTTGCTGACCTCTTGACATTGCTGAACATCATTTTGGTGTAACCACAGATGTGTCTGGAATATTTATTTTTCCACGCACAAACAGGTGCAGATGGTGTTAAACTGATTTGGTGAAATTCGGTTAAAAACAGCTTGGTTGACTTTGGCCAACTCCTCCCTGGCATTCAAGGAAATGTGGTAGGAGCAAACCAAAAAGTGTTTCATTTATCAAGTGGCAATCAGAACTGTAGGTGAAATGTTGGTAATTGCTTTCTCAGCTTTTAGAGAAGAATAGCAAACACACCTGCTGGGTGTTTTTGTATCCTGGTGGTGCAGTGGATACCTCTTTGTCCACACTAGTTTGCTGCATCCTGAGGTAAAGCCATCTGAATCATCTCCTGCATTTCACATCACTTGTCCAATGGATTCTACTGGCATATGTCAGGAAATTTAGCCAGGGCATTCTGGTCCCTCAAGTTACCTTCTAAAGCCTTACTTGTACTTTAACATGGACAAAATCTCATTTGCCTTTCTTCTTATCAGATTCATGCAATTAATAGGAACAGAAACAAATGGGAAAAACTAGTTAGCGGAAATCTTTGACCATAGCTTCTAACTGTTATGAAAATCAAAATTCCTGCGTTAATTGGAAGAAAAAAATATGAAGACAAAATAACAGGAAGGAAAAACGCATAAAGACGAAGAAGCAGCACTGGGAAAGACAAATTGCACATGCTTTCCATTTATCCGTAATCAAACATTAACGTTCTTGATGCTCTTACATCTTTGTACAGATACAATGTGAGTCAACTGGAAGAATGGCTACGTGATAAGAATTTGATGAATAGTGGGGCTAAGGAAACCCTGGAACCCCTCATCCAGGCTGCACAGTTGTTGCAAGTAAAAAAGAAAACGGATGAAGATGCAGAAGCCATTTGTTCAATGTGCAATGCACTGACTACTGCCCAGGTGAGCCAATTCTCATTGCGTGTCCTGCTGTCCCTCCTGAGCAGCTCTCTGCTCTGTTGGTGTTTGCTATCCCTGCCAGCCCTGCTGTCATGCATGAATTGGAGGTTTCTGACTTCATTTTCCATTAGTACAACTAAAACAGATTAAGTTGGAGGGGTGAAAAAAGGACCAGACCCTTTTGAGTCTGATGCTCAAGATAAGTTTTTAACAAATGAGAGGAAGCTCAATCGGTTGTGCGGGGTGCAGTGCCATACACAGTCTCTCAGTTTGTGGAAATCCTTAGAGAAAAGGCTTCATTCAGAGACATCTCTCTGCTCCAGACAGCTCTGCCTAGGACAGTAGGAAATGATCTTTCTGCCATCAGAGCTGGTATCCAGCCAAGTTAATGGGCAATTCAAACAGAGCTGTTGTCTCTGAGTCTGCAAACAAGAGTGTAAAGTTACTGTGCCCATTAGCCTCAAAGGCTGAACCAAGTGGATCTCAGTAAACAGACTCCTGTTTATGACAGCTTAGATTTTGTACAGACACGTTGCACCTTTTTTTCAAACCATGATACATTTGCATAGAGCCTGTACAGGAGTAAATGGACCCAAGCATCTTTGATGCTTACTGAACAATTCTCACCAGGAAAAGGAAGAAATTTCTCCATTTCTTTCACAGTTGTGTCAGCACTGATATAGCCATTCTGATTTAGTAGTCCCCATTACTGAAAAATCACTTAGTTTTCTATTGAATAAGAAGTTAGAATTCTATGTGCTGGAAGTGTTTTAACCTTTTAGCAAAGTGTTTTGGTTTTTAAAAAGGGGACTGTGGAAAAAAAAAAAGAGAATTTTTAATAGGTTTTACAAGTCTAACCCATATTATTATTTAATAATATGTCTTTGTTATGCAGTTGTTTCCTTTGGTGGTTTTAGCCGTATTTTTAGAGAAATAGCTCACTCTCTTGAAAAACAGTAAAATTGTAAGACCACAGAAGGTCATGACTACAGAAGGTCATAAAAACAGGGTCAAAAATAGGATGAGAAATACATCATGTTTTTGGGGGTGGGTAGGAAAACAATCAGTTACTTCTCAAGTGATTTTTCCATCATTTGGTATTTTCACCACATATGTGGAAATTTAGAGTTTCTACCTCTAAAGAGCATATGTTCTGAAGGAGGCAGTCATACAACGTAGCATTGAGCAGGGTGATGGAATTCTGCATGAATCAATAAAGCAAAAAATAACTCTTAAATAATTTTCTTTTTTAAATAGCTAATTTTAAAATTATATTATTGGTAATCATGGGTAATCATTGATCAGTAAAATGAACCTGATTGTTCTTCTTCACAGATTGTAAAAGTTCTGAATTTGTATACTCCAGTTAATGAATTTGAAGAGAGAGTCTTGGTGTCATTTATACGTACAATACAGGTATGTCTGTATCTATTCACCAAAAACCATTTGACTGTTTCTAAGAAAACCTCTGATCAGCCAAAATAGCATCCTGAAATACACTCAGGAATATGAATTAAACTGTGCTTTTTAGGTATAATTTTTAGACTGCATTGAAAAGGTGATATCAGCCTTAAAATTTTAAGCACTCACACGTTACTGCCTCCAGACTTTCATGAAAGTGTTAGTTTCTCTGTCACTATATATGATGAGGTTTTCAGGTGAGAGGTGTTTGCGCTTATACATCTTTGTGTATGTAAACTCACTTGTATGACAACTTTTCAAGCAGTAAGATTTATATATGCAAATTTATTCAGACCTGTGTCTGCATGTGAAGTTCTGTGCTTTGAAAACTGAAGCCTGTATCCATACCAAAGTTCTTCGTTTACCCCTTCTATTTCTGTATATATTGGTGAAAATGAAAAGTTTTGAAAACTCCAAAGCAAGGCAGCCGTAGAGCAGAATAAAAGAAACAAGCACGAACTTTCTGGGCTGTTATAAATTTAATTACAGTATCGCAGGATGAGGGAGATTGGGAAGGTAGGACTGAGAGAGAGCTGTAATTCCACTTACTGAAAAGAGTTACCAGATACTGGGCAGAGCCTTCCCTTTGCAGGGAATCTGAGTATTGCATTGTAAGGGGGAGATGTGCAGAACTGGAGCTGATCAAAGTAGCTGCAGTTTAATGGCACAGTTGTTGTAAATGTGTTGGCTGAGCTTAGTGTAGAGTGAGTGTTTGCACACACTCGTGTCTGTAAGCACTGATCATCTTCGTGAAATGATTGTTATCAGCCAGGTGGCTAAATGCTGATGTCATCACTTTCTTCTCTTTGCAGGTGCGTCTGCGAGACAGGAAGGACTCTCCTCAGTTGCTCATGGATGCCAAACACATCTTTCCTGTTACTTTTCCATTTAATCCATCCTCTCTGGCTTTAGAAACCATTCAGATCCCAGCCAGCTTGGGCCTGGGCTTCATATCACGTGTCTGATCCCAAGGATGTCCCGTCAGTGTTAGATGGAGAACCAGTTGCCTGATAACTTTACCTGTTAAAACCTAGTGAGCCACCAAACCCACGTTTTCTGAACAAAAGCCTGTCTGAGCCCAGATCTGTAGTTAAGGTAGCTGGGAACCAGCACAGCAGCACCACGGGCTGCAGGCTCAGAAGAGGATGTGCATTTCTGCTCAGTCATTGCATTTATGAGAACATCACTGATCCATACATTTCCAGAGTTCGGAAATCGGGCTTGGACAAAAATCGTGTCATCAGCTGTCTAGAGACATTTTTAGATCTTTAGTAACGTATTTAAATAGTGTAAATTAAAATCCATGTGTAATCTTCTCATAGGCAGGGACCAATGGGGACAGTCACAGTCCTGGACATGGAAGACTTGAAAGTAAGGCATTTTCTAGTAGAATACACAGTCACGTGGGAGCCTGTTACATTTAATTTGTAAAAACTGGAATGGAAAAACACAAACTGACAATATATAAAATTATTTCTTCAACCACTTCCTCGTTTATGTCAGTTTGACATAAATTGTAGTGATAAGTCTTATAGCTCACTATATGCTCTAACTTAGGTGTTCATTTGTTAGAACTGTGGTTTACCAAGCAAACTAAATCAATTGCTGCTGCATATTCTGTTGTTTTAAATGTACAACAGTATCATACTAAGCGCTAAAAATAAGATACTTCATTTTTTGTTGTCAACCTTATTTGCAGTCTGTTGCAGTCTGTTATTTTAACTGGATTTTTGCACATTGTATCAAATAACACCTGTAGAGGAAAATGGTAACTAAGCACAAGTAGCACACTGGAAATTATATGTTTAGTTATTTTTAAAAGTAGTTAGCTAAAAATACAGAATCTTGAAGCAAACGATCAGAAGTCAGTAATGATTTTAGTATTTATTTAGGTTATAGAGTCTGTCTGATGTTGTTCTTTGTTTGTAGACCCCAGAGATGACAATGTGTATTTTGAGTATAATCTCTTTTGGTTTTTTGCCACTTGAAAAAAACCAGGAAAAAGTCTTCTTTCACACTGGAATATGAGAGGAAAAACTTTAATAGAAACTTTCTGCAGTAGCCCAAGGCTCTCATTCTTAGAAAGGTTGACTAACAAGAAAGTTAAGTAGGTTTTGATTAAGATGCTGTCACTTGACTATGATTCATGCTGATTTAATGGTTCGAAGTCAGAGTGCATAATGAGAAACTGAGTTATTTTGAATGTTGCACATTTTACTGGAAAGATTTTTCTGTCTCGCACATCTTGGATCTGCTACATAAAATTCACATTTCACAATGTGAGGTGTAAGCACGGAGGCCTTGCTTAAGGTTCCAGTTCTGTGGTGCGTGGCTCAAATATACATTTAAAAATAAAGCTACACACACTGCTCAGTTGCATTGTGCAATATTTTTAATGTATTATAATAATCTGCATCGTAGTGTTAACATTAATTTATTTTACAATATTGATAAATAACCTAGAGGTACACTGTTAGACTATTTGGTGCTCCTCTGTTTGCCTGCAAATTCACAGAGAAAAGATTTGCTGTTAAGCAGACTGAAACATTTCAGTTTTGTTTTACTCGAGAGGCAGACAAGCTGTTTGTATGGTTGCTAAAACTGGAAGTAACGACAACTAAACTTTGTCAGTATCATTTTAAGATGCTCCTGCCATCTTATATTCAAATAGCCCATATTACCTTTGAGGGATCATGCCAGTACTTCCAAGAACTTAACTGTGCATTGTAGAAAAGTTCTGAATGATCTTTGCGAAATGATTTAGATTGTTTTCCTCTGCATTTTATACCAAACACTCCTTTTTCAAATGTTACTTGATTTCTGAAGCTCTGGCTACTGTGAGGTGGCTCCAGATGAGGTGTAAGGTCGTTTTCAGACTGTCAGGGGTACTGTACTTGTGAGAATGTAATGGCAAAGCCTTTGCATCCTGTAAAAGGTTAGGAAAGAAAATACATGAGAACATGCTGACCTACCAATTTTTTTTTTTCCTGTTGAAAAACAAACAATTGGCATTACAGTGTGTTCATACTGTAGATCAGGAAATGTATCCACTACTTAAGCATTAGTGTTTAAAATGTATGCCTAAATGTATTTTTGTTTATTTTTTAAGTTTGTTTACCTGTAAAAAGCCTTATTGTATTGTTTCCTTAAAAAAAGTAGTGTTTAGTAATTTATAGGTATCATCCTTAAACTCAGTGGTTTGACTGGTATTACTTTTATATCACATTGAAAGTATATGCTGCTTGACATGTTTTAAAGGAAAATATTTTTGAGTTGGAATAGATGTGTAGTTGGTAATTCATCTAACATTTTACATGGCAGTATTTTACATGCACTTTTCAGAAGTAAAATTTTAGCATGAGTGTATAATAATAACTTTCACCCTAGGACTAAAATCTCTTTAACCGTGGAATATAATGCAGAATTATTTTAAAAACTTTTTTTTTTCCTTTGAATCATTGTTATGCTCTTTTAATGTGGACATATCTTTTATATTTTAATTTATTATCTACTGAGATGATAGATTTTATCAGATGCTGGAAAAATACTTGTCAATGACCCCTTAGAAATATATACAGTTATTCTACAGATTTTGCACAATAATTACCTCATTCAGTTTGGTGTATTTTTATTCCAGTGATCATTTTATTCTGATGTTTAGGACACAGTCTTCAATCCAAATTTTGAAAAACTGCTTCTCACACTTCAGACTGGGATGGGACATAAAAGTGCTTAAGTCAGTTAAATGAGATTAATCTATTCTATCACAGGAAAAAGTAGCATTGACTTCATTGTTGACAGTGGATTGATATCCAGCAACATTTGTTCCCAACTTGGAAACACCAGCAATTGCAATTTGAAGGTCTACATGTAATTTGTGATTTAAACTGAACACATTTCAAATACCATACTAAAACGATGAGTAAACACTTGGGTTTTTTAAGATGCTGATACTTCATGTGATGAGTACAAGCCTTTAAACATAGGTTTTCACTTGATGCCACTACAGTACATAGATGAAAAGCAAAACATTGTCAGAATTACCTGAGCTCTGATCTGTTGTAGTGTCTGATGTTGTACTTAGTAAATGTATGCATCATAAAAACTGTAGCCTAATAGCTATCACTGGAAAATGTCCAAATAAAAGTACAACTGTACGGTTTGTTTCAGATAGTTTTTGTTTGGTTGGTTGGTGGCTCATGAGCTGTGTGCTGGCACAGACCCCAGATGGTCACAGGGTTCCCTCTGACTGCATGGCAGGCTTGGTGTTGACTGCCGAGGGAGTGGGTTAAAATCTGAGGATGTGTAAATACACACCCAGATAGCAGCAGTGTGCCATAAACCCCTGTGCTTATGGGAGAATACTTTGTTCAGCATAACCCATTTCTGTTAGGGTGTTTTGTCACCTAATATTAACTGTTCCTGAAATAAAATTTCCGTAACTTCACTAAAACATTCCCTTGTGTGCCGTGACAGCTCCCCGTGCCGGGTGGGGAGGGCTGGTGGATCTCTGGGCACGTACCCACCGGCCAGAACCTGGCACTGTGGTTATTCTAATCTTCTCATAAAGGATATGTAAATTGTAGCACCTGTTAGTGCCTTAAGCCTACTAAATGCACTCGGAGTTGCTAATTTTTGTCTTATTGTCAGTTTGTTACAGAAATTCCTTTACAGTGCTTTGTAGGGAGGCGATCGATGTCTCTGTTGGTTTTCTCTGCTGGGTCAGGACTGCTCCCTGGGGCCCCTCCGGCAGCTGGAGTGCCCCTTATTCCCGATCCCTAAAGCTGTCTCGCAGATGCCAGCTGTGCCAGCACGGACAGAGCCGGGC
>VZTI01001507.1:638235-679734 GCA_013397865.1 Struthidea cinerea
GCCGCCGAGGGGAAGGGGCCGGGCCGGGCCGGGGTCGCAGCGCGGGCCGGCACCGCGGGCTCCCTGGGGAGCCGCTTCTCCCTGAGAGAAGCTCTCCTTTCGTGGGACCTCCCGGAGCAGGTCTCGCTGTTCTAGCCAGCGCTTAGGCAACGGGGAGGTTCCACTGCCCTTCCCTGGGCACTGAGGCTGGGAGCGCCGCGCTTGCTGTTGGGCAAATACGGAACGTGTGTGGCAGAGCTTGGCCCTAAAACAAAGCTTCTTTCTCTTTAATGCGCCTGCCGAAACTTTTGCACAACTTTTCCCACTTCTCTTGTAGTCACCCGAGTGTTGTGACGTATGGTTTGTTTGCTTAGCTTTCAATAACAAAACCAACGCGGACTCGCTGGCGATTTACGAACCTGTAAAGCCTCGTCTGTTGCACCAGCAGCTGCTCCCGCCGAGCCGGGGCTGCAGCGCCGGTGGGTCCTGCTGCTGGTGCCGCTCTCGGAGCCGCTGCAGAACGAAGGCGGTGTTCCCAGGACTTATGTCAGGCAGGTGAAGGGGGAAGGAGTGCGGGTGTAACCTGACACGGAAATGAGCGAACTCCCGTCTGTTTGCCTGCGAGGCAGGGTTTGGAGACAGCCAACTCTGTAGGCTGGGTGCATTTGCCAATGGAGGCTCCTGCAACTCCAGGGGCCTTTCCTGAAGAACCAGTGCTTTTATCGCATTCTTCTCCCTCCCTTTCTCGTCCTTGGCTTTGTGCAGTTAATTTTCTTACATGGGAACACACTGTGTGCCCCTGAGGCTGTTTGGTGGTGATATTTTAACTCGCATAGGATAACTGCAAACAAAGAATTCAATTTAACAAGCACTTTTTGTAAGCCGGGAGATTAGCATAGTGTAGGAATGATACAAATAACAATTTATAGATAGGTAGATACACATGGAAAACTCAAATGTAAAGCTAATTTAGCCATGTCTTTCATGTGGCCATTAAATAGATACTTGTGGAGCTGGGCTTTTGTTCCCTTAGTCAGATAGATGAAAACATTGCCATTGTAGTGGTTTGGGGTCGTTTAGAAAATATCTTAGTGATTTTGGATATTGTGTGAAAAAATGCCATCCTGCTGAAAGCATCAGCAGAGAGGTGTCGTGGAAGCAGCTCAGGTTTCCACGTGTGTTCATGCCCTGATGAGCACCAGGTTGGCGTGTGGCTCACGAGAAGGGTCAGTGTCTGTCTGTAGAGATACTGAAAGCTCAGCTGGAGAAGCCACTGAGCAGCACAGGCTAGCTCACAGGGCCTTCTTGTGCAAGTCCCTCTTACCCTGAATTGTTTGGTGTTGATCCTTGGGGGTTAGAATTACAGAAGCTACGGCTGTGCAGTGCAGTTTGTAGGGACCTCTGTAGGCACCCACCACGGTTCAGTGGGGTTCTTGGGGCAGAGACAGTCATGGTCCAAGGATCTACTGGAGCTTCCAAGGCTTCTTCCAAATTAGAGAGAAAAAAAGTCATTTGTGCCAAAACCAACAGTTGCAGCACCAAAACGAGAAGGAATACAAGTCCCCAAGGTATCTGTGGGTCTGCTAACACTCCATGAAATCATGACTAATGTTAATTTTTCAAGTAAGCAGCTGCAGCAGTTCTCACAGGCTTATTTAAACAGCTTGTTTCAACTGACTGTGAATATAGCAAGGGTGAGGGAATTAAAGGAAGGGTTCTGGCTATCAAAGACAGAAAGGTGCTGAAAGAGTACATCACGGTCTCTTGTGTGAGTAGGGACAGACGATGTCACTTTGTCAAACCCTGTCAGGGTGAGAAGGACACACCACATCAGTAGTCAGAGAAATTCCCTGCCGACTGTGGTTTCCAGCTGTGTTATGTCCTTCTGAGAATGTTGTTTCTGATAGCTTCTCAGGCAGAGCATTTAAAGAAGTTGCTTTTGCTTCAGCATTTTAACCTCAGCATAGGAGAACTAAATGGTTCAAACCACAGAACTTACATTCAAATATTTTCTTCAAATATCTGTGCTTCAGAAGGTTAGAGATACCTTGCTGGGAAGGAGCTAAAGTAAGCTAGTTGATTGCTTGTAAGGAAAGAAACCTGCCAGCAGTCTTCGAAGTTTGTCCTAGATGCTTGGAGGTTGCACTCCAGTCCCATTAAAAGAAAGACTCTGCTCAGTTCCCTTTCTTGGGTATGGCAATGTGCCTGTGGCAAAATGCGCTCTGAGTTCAGTGTCCTAAACTTGAATTCAGGGAAGTGATTGTCTGAATTCTGGTAAACGAGATGCTTCCTCTGGTACTTGCTTATTTGAAATCTCCTAGAAACCAGGTCTCTCCCTGAAGTGTGTTTTATTCTTTGTTCAGTGTTAGAGGGTTTGGAGAGCCTGGCAACAGTCTGGCCCTTGCTCACCTTCCTGCCTGCTGTGTTGTTCTGCAGACTCTGCACTGAACAGGAGCAGAATATGCATGTCTGAACTTAATGAGTCTGCTTTCTTTTTTTATTCCTTCATGAAAAGTAACAAAACCACAAAAAATATATCCTGCTGTACAGAGCTAATAATAATAATCCCGAAAAGTCCTGGCATCCAGTTCAGCTTTTGGGTTGCACTTGATGTTTGAAAGGCATTTTTTCATGCTAGTCTGGTATTACGATAACAGCTAAACTATTGCCTTGTTTTTCTGTTGCAGTACAATAGGGTTTGGATCCCTGATAATGAAGAAGTTTGGCAGTCTGCAGAAATCACAAAAAACTACAAAGCTGGAGACCGTTTTCTCCACGTGCAATTAGAAGATGGAACTGTAAGGAGAAAAGCCTGAATTATTGTGGGGTTTGCTGAGATACGTTTATGCAGAAACATAGGACTCACTGTTGGGGGATCCAAATAACACGCACATATTTCCTTTTTTCTATCATACTGAAATTCCTACAGTACACATCTGCTGCCCAAAAATATGAGGAGTGCAATTCCACTGTCTGTGTAACATTAGTATGGAAAACATACCTCAAGATTGCTTTGGAAACAAGCCCCAAAACTCATCTTAAGTTGAAGCACATCAGAAGTGCAGGACAGGCATAGTTCTCTCTCGCAGAGCCAGCTGCTGCTTTTTTTGTTGCTTTATGTAAGATCTGTAAATTTTAGTATCCAAGTTGCTTACAGATTTAATACTTTGAAAGCATTTCTGTATTTCTGCATTCCTGCTCCATAAAGACAAGTATTAAAGGTATGATTAAATGGATTTGTTGAAAGAAAGAGAATTGAATTTTAAACTTTCTGTAAAGAAAACTGAGGGATTACAGGTAGGAATAGTTACAGAGCTGACTTGAGTTCTGACCAGGTCTTTGCTTTCATTCAGTTGCAGCTGATCTGTTATTCTCATCTGTACTTGAAATATGTGTGTGTTTAGAGAGCTGAACATGTGTCCCATTTTTACAGATTTCAATACAAAATACTGTAAATAAAGAGAATGAGGCTTTCTTTCTCATAAGGAACCAACAGGTCCAATTCCCCCAAGTTCAGTGGGATGTATGGAATCAATGAAATAGGAGATCAGGCAGGGCTCCATCAACTCTGTAACTTCATGTAAAGGTAGAAGATGAGTTTCTATTTATGCAACATAATGCATTTTATGACATTTCAAGTAATTTTTGTTGACAGGAACTGAATTACCCTGTTGATCCAGCTGCTTTGCCACCACTGCGAAATCCTGACATCCTCGTTGGTGAAAATGATCTCACTGCACTCAGTTACCTCCATGAACCAGCTGTTCTACACAATCTTAAAATTCGTTTTGTGGAGTCTAAGCTTATCTACACGTACAGTGGTAAGCTAAGTGAAATGAAGAGTTTTTAAAAAATCCTTTTAAAAAAGTATTAATCTTGGTTCAGTTTGCAGTATTGGTGTGTGTAATGTTTTCCTGAAGTGTATTTTAACTCATGTTAACTGGTTTTATATATGACTATAGATTTGTTTGCTCATCAGCATCTTCTACCTAGAAAATATTTCTAGTTTGTATTATTTTAACTTGTCCAAACCAGGCATTTCATGTAACTAACCTGTGGGGTTTTTTTTGTTTTGTACATTTGGTTGTAGGAATAATTTTGGTTGCAATAAACCCCTACAAGGAGCTGCCAATTTATGGAGATGCAATTATCCATGCATACAGTGGGCAAAACATGGGGGACATGGATCCACACATATTTGCTGTGGCAGAAGAAGCGTACAAGCAAATGGCAAGGTTTAGTATGTTATTTAATGTCCATAAATAACACTTGAATTCTAGTGGCAGTCAGTGTTAATTGTAATTTATTTTTGCTGTGTATGTGCCATAGGCTATTAAGAATACCTTTGAACATGTAGCTTAATTAGAGGAGAAGGAATTTTTTAACCAGCTGAGGAATTTCTAGAACTCAAAACTCTTTTCATTCTTGGTGAGGGGTAACACGCTGACTTAGTGAATAGCAATGACATCACCCTAGAGGTTACAAGTGAAGGGGACTAAGAGAAGAACAGGTGAAAGATGGAACTGATATGTGAGAGCTGGGCACAGCTGTGCTTTCAAACATTGTTTCATATGTATAATTCCTACATTTATTCATGCACTTGAGACATGTCTGATATAAACTGTCTGATTATTTGGTTTTAGAAATAACAAAAATCAGTCTATTATAGTCAGTGGCGAATCAGGAGCTGGAAAGACTGTGTCTGCAAGGTATACTATGAGGTACTTTGCCACTGTGAGTAAGTCAAGCAGCAAGGCACGTGTGGAGGATAAAGTATTGGCATCCAATCCAATAACCGAGGTAAGTTTTGGGGAGCGTCTGTCAAGTCTGTACTCATCAAGGGAAGAATTCTGAGAGCTTCTGGGAAATTTTGTTTGCAATCTTTAGGGATGCTTTATCTGTCTGAGTTAGACATCTAAATTAGAAGTTCAGCCTCTCAGTTACTGGTGGAAAGGGGTGCTCAGCCTCAGGAACACCCCGTTTACCAGTGGCTCTTTGGAGGTGCTAGTTTGCCTCCAGAGTGTTGTTTGACCATCTAATTAGATGATGATATACCAATATTGAACAAATTGTTTGTTTTTATTTATTGGACCCTTATGGTGAAAAAGCCTGCTTTGTCTAACTTCCAGTTTATGTAGCATTATACTGTCTGACTTGATGCTTGGCTTCAGTTTTGGGCCTCGAAATTTAAGTAACACAGCTCAATGCTGAGATTGATCTCTGAGCACCTTTGATTTTAGAAACTTGTAGTTGATTCCAGTTTTGGCAAAGTCATTCTTATGAGAGACGCGAGTACATCAGATTGTAAAAGTTTATAATTTCTGTAGGCTGTGGGCAATGCAAAAACCACACGGAATGATAACAGCAGTCGATTTGGAAAATACACTGAAATCAGTTTTGACCAGAGTTACCAAATCATTGGAGCTAACATGAGAACATACCTGCTTGAGAAATCCAGAGTTGTCTTTCAGGTGGGTAAAATAAAGTCTAAAATAGTGTCAGTATAGCTACTGATGCACTATACTAGTTCTATATAGAAAATATTATGTGAAGTTCTAAGTAGTGTGTCCAGTCAGCATTTGATTTATCTTCTAACAGGAGCTAATATTATTTATTATAAGAAGTGATTTTATTCAATGTTCTTCCTTATGTTAAGTGAAGGATGCTTCTCAGGGATGATTCCCTGAGATAAGTGCAAGAAATATTTGAGAAATCTGTAGCTTGTGGTCACAACAGTGACAGAGGCCAATTGTGTCTGGAAAGGAGCAGCATATACAGGGCAGAGAGATTCTCAGTGAAAAACTGGCTGAAAACTTATAAGGCCAGGGCTTATTTCATGTGCCTCACTACAGTGTCATGGTGTAATTGTGGTGATATACTAAAGCAGGCATTTAATTTTATAAAACTGTTTTTACAAAGGTTTCTGTTTTAGTAGTATTGTAACTTTTTAAGTACGCTGAAAAATACTTGTGCCCTGAAGGATAGTTTGGAAAGGGAGAGTTTTTTGAGTTCCCACAGGGCAGTGTTCCAGCTGACACTCCTACACAGCTTTTGGTTACAGTGTTTGACAGTTCTTATTAGTAGATGGTTGCTCAAGCTGAAGAAATTTATTAACATCCTTGGGGAAAGAACTCAGCATATTGGCAATGGAAATAAAGTATACTGGAATTGAATGTATAACTTTCAAAGCTCTTGCTGAAGTCTAAGATGTGCCATTTTAATAATAAACAATTTCTTTGCTAAACTGTGTTGCAGCAGAATTTAGCCTTCAGTTATCATTATCAATTTACAATAGTGTTGAATATCAAGGGGGTTTTCTGTTTGTTTCTTCATTTCATTGTTAATTATTTTTTTCTGTAATGTTGCTCTTTGCTCTGTTTTGCAGTCAGAGAATGAAAGGAACTACCACATATTTTATCAGTTGTGTGCATCTGCTATGCAGCCTGAATATGAACATCTTAAACTGGGTAAGTCTCAAGAAAATAACCTGCTCTTCACTTTGCAGTGCAGCATTTTAAGGCTGGGTTTGCGAGTGCTAGGATGTTCAGTGCGCTACAGCATGGATCTCACAGCCTTAAAGCAGGGCCTGCGTTTTAAGTCACTCAGCTGTTAATCCTGCTGGTTTTGAACTTGGTAGCAAACGCCTGGTAACACAAATAGTGCGCAGTCAAGTACCTGAGAGTCTTTGAAAATCTTATTCTCATACTTTCTGTAGTGACAGATGCCACGTCAGCTTAGGGACTTGATTAATTTATCTACAGGGAAGCTGGGAGAAGCAGAATTTAGGTGCATGTTCACTCAGTCTCCATTGCTGTTTGTTTGTCAGATGGAATATTAAGATTTCTAGGAATTACGGATACTAATTTGTGTCAGCTTAACTGGGTTGGGCACACGGATTTCCCTCAGGAAAAAAGAGGACCTCCAGCTCAGCACTGAAACGCTGTCATCTGACCGCATCTTGAATTTTTTTGTGTTGTAAAGTTTTAACAAGCGGCTCTCCCCAGTGCCTAATTTTGGCAGGATTACAAGATTTGCTTCTTATCTCCAGGAAATGCAGAAGAATTTAACTACACACGCATGGGTGGCAGCACTGTAATAGAAGGAGTTGATGACAGAGCAAATATGGTGGAGACTCAGAAGACTTTTGCCTTACTGGGTAAATTCTTGGGGATGCACTTTTGAGTAGATTTTTTTTTTCCTGAAATGGGCAAAGGTAGATTGTTTCTGAAATATCCAAAATGTTAGTATTAATTACCAAAATATTTTACTTCATGGCTTGTCCATTGTGGTGTTGGTCTGTTTTTGAAGTGCTGGGCAGGAGCAATTAGCAGTTGGTGTTAATTGTCTTCTTGGCCCTTAAACTGACGTGCTGTGACAGAAGTGGCATTGGAAGCTTCTTTGCCCCTGCATGGCTTATGTAAGAGCTAAATCAGACTGGAGCTGGCACCTGGGGAGGTGCAGGAACTGATGCCCAATCTGTCATCGGATCAGACAGGCAGAAAATTGGCAGAACCAGGGATCTGTGCATAGTACTCTGCAGAGATGCTGTACAATTCTTGGCTGCACAGCAAAGCAACTAACCCAGCATTGTTCTGCTTTAATTAATTGTCCTGTTTCTGAGTATTTCAAATAATCAAGGCATGTTTTTTTAGGTCTGAAGGGGGATTTTCAGATGGATGTTTTTAAAATGCTGGCAGCAATCCTGCACTTGGGCAATGTGGAAATAGCAGCTGTTGGAGATGAAAGATCATCCATCAGTGTAAGGAAGTAGCTCATTCAAATACCAACATTTTCTATTCTATTTTATGCCAGAAGTGCTTCAGCAATAGTTCCTCTCATATCTGGGGCTCAGAGCAGCATTAAATCTGGTGTACCAAACTTGACTGATTTCTCCATCCCCATCTGTGTGGGATCACAGTGAGTGTTCACACAGATGCTGTTCTGTGCCCAGGCTCAGAAAGTCTTAACAAAAGGCAAAATGTGGCTAAGAGTACCCCATATCCAATTGATCCACAGCTGTTGGAAAATCCATTCTGGAACTCTCTGCAGGATGCAGGAAACAGAGCATAGTCAAAGCTGCTCAGAGTGTGTCCCAGCAAGCTATGCAAGGCTAAAAAGCAAGAACACCTAAAAATAGGCTAAAGTTACTTTCTTACAGTGTCTTAATCCAAAGCATCTCATCCAGTCCAAGTTTTTCTCTCCTATGTCAGGAGTTCTATCCAGTATTATTTGCTTTAGCTCATCTTGCTATTTTGCCAGCTGAAGAAGTAAACACAGCCTCTCGCCTGTCTTAAAATATAAATCATAGTTTGATGTGAGCGGCACAAGGATTTCCCTGTCTAGACAGCAGCTAAAGTATCAAATGTAGCCTAATGATATTTACTGATCTTCTTTAAAGATGGAAGATAAACATCTCAGTATCTTCTGTGAGCTTCTGGATTTAAACTGTGACAAATTGGCCCGGTGGTTGTGCCACAGAAAGATTGTCACGACCTCAGAGACGGTGATAAAGCCAATGACAAGGGCCCAGGCTGTCAACGCCAGGGATGCTCTGGCAAAGAAGATCTACTCTCATTTATTTGACTTCATTGTGGAAAGAATTAACCAAGCTCTGCAGTTCCCTGGCAAACAACACACTTTCATTGGTGTTTTGGATATTTACGGGTAAGAATGTCTCCGGAAACAGAATGCCTTTTCTTTGGAGTAGATAAAAGAGGCACTTTTTTGTGCTGGTAGTGAATTTGGAGGGGCTAGTTTTACTGAAAGGGCGTGGTCATATAAGTTCTTTAGCGTTCAGATTAGTGGAAATGCTCAGCTGCTATAAATACCAGAATTTTTTGTGAATGAGGTTTAAATTTAACTTCTGATGTGGTACTTTTAGATTTAACTCTGGATTTTTTAGCTTTGTTATGTCTGGTAACATTAGCTTCTAGAGAAGTTTTGAAATTCCTTAACATCTTCATTAGTCTTACCTTTAGTTAATCTTCCTAGAAACATTAGGATAGCTCCCAAGTCTTTCAGGGATGCTACCACTTGGTTTTGATGTCAAAGGATGTTTTTTTTTTCTTATTTGAATTGTGTTTCAGATTTGAAACATTTGATGTGAACAGTTTTGAACAATTTTGTATCAATTATGCTAATGAAAAACTACAGCAGCAATTTAACCTGGTATGTTCTTTTTTTGTTACAGTTCTTTATCTTATTTTGCTTCAGGGTGGATATTCATAAATGCTGTTTGTGCTTGAGTAATGGATATTTCTGGATAATGACTACCCAGTAATAAATAAAAATATGTTGTTTTTATATGTAAACATAGGTACACACAAATGTATATAAATGAAAATTTTTGAGTTTATTTTCTTACAAGACAGACATGTAATATATGTATTATATTCAAAGTATAATTTTTTTCTATCTTATTTATACAACTATGCACATGCACACACTGTATTTTTCTTCCTTAATTGTAACCTTCTTTATATTTTCATAATTTTTGCAAACCCAGCATGTCTTTAAACTTGAACAAGAAGAATATATGAAGGAAGATATCCCATGGACTTTAATAGACTTTTATGACAACCAGCCTGTCATTGACCTTATTGAAGCTAAAATGGGAATTTTAGAACTTCTGGATGAAGAATGCTTGGTAATTTAAAAATTCTTGCATTTAGAGCTCATTTAAAAAAAACCCCAAACTGTATAGATTTTTACGAGTGGGACTTGTAATCCATATTTTACCCTTTTCATTGGGAAGTAGAGCGTTTTCCTCAGAAAAGGAACAATAATGTTTGCCCTCCATTTGGCAGTTTTGACTGTAAATTACTTAGTCTATTTTCTTCTTTGAGAATTAGGAACCTAAAACTGGATCTTAGAACTTACCTAGAAGTAAGCCAGCAACTGGAGCTGTTGACTGTGGGGGCAGTGCAGGGCTGGAAGGGGTTAAGCAGGAGGGCAGGGGGATCCCCGTCCTTTGGCACTTCTGGGTCTGAGTCCAAGCAGCAGTTTGCTCCTGGTCGTCCTGCTCCAAGCAGGAATTTGGACTGCTCAGTCTCCAGGGGTCTCTTCCACCAATATTTTTTAAATTAAGTTGTTCTACAAATCACTAATTTTGATACAAAAATCGTGGATTAATACAACCTTCTTTCCTAAAATGATTTGCTGCAGGGAGCCACTGGTGAGGCTGAAGAGAGGAAAACTGGTTGTTATCAGGCCTTGTAATTCACTGAAGAGGTTTTTGCAGAGTGTTTATTGACAGTCAGCAGCTCTGCTGCTCCTAACAGCCCACCTGAGTTTGTTAAAGAGATTACCCTTCTCATTTTTACAGTTGCCTCATGGAAAAGATGAAAACTGGCTTCAAAAGCTGTATAATAATTTTGTCAATAAAAACGCACTCTTTGAAAAGCCAAGGATGTCAAACACTTCTTTCATCATTCAACACTTCGCTGATAAGGTAGAGTGTGAACAACCCAGTACTGTTTCCCCATGTTTCTAGCAGTGGCTCATTCAGAAAAAAGCACTGATGTAAAAGGGAATATTAACCACACTTATTTGGTGGTTAATATCTGTAAAATCTGTAGATTTGGTGGTTAATATCTGTAATATCTGTAAAATCGATCTTCAATACACTGTGCTATTTATTCATTTGTAATACTGCCTGTAACACACCACTTAAATGTAAGAAGTGCTTAAGGTAATGAATTTGAGAGCGTAAAAATAAATCATCAAGATAAAACAGCAGAAAATAATAGAATGTATAGATAGAACACTTACAGTTGTAGCTCATACACATTTTAGTCCCAGTTATTTACATTACAGATGTAATATTCCTTTTTGGTGTTTTGATTTGAAATCATAGAATAATGAAGAAAGGAGTGAAGAAGTTCCTAATGGAGGCAGGAGGATTTGGATTCTGGCAGTTTGTCCTGCTTCTAAATTTGCAGTATGCAGATATGTAATCTTGAGATAATGGGATTGGGAAAAGCAGAGTTTCAGCCATCATGTTTAAGATGAATGAAGAGCTCTTGGCTACCACAGCTGAGAGAGTAAAAATTATTGTTTTGCCAACTGTTTGTTTATGTGCTGCTGAAAAGTTAATGATTTCACCTGTTTGCACAGGTAGAATATAAATGTGAAGGATTTCTGGAAAAAAACAGAGATACAGTACACGAAGTATTGATTGAAATCTTGAAAGAGAGCAAGGTTTGTGAACAAACAGTAATGACTAATTTTCTGAATACCTGGTTTTACTGGAATTAATTCAGATCTGATTTTAAAATATTTGTACTGATATAAAGATTTTTAATAGGTTGACTAAATTAATTTAGTCTTAATTTTTATTAATATTATACAAGTATCTATTTCTAACATCAAATACTATACAAGATGAAAAAACAGTGTTCAACTTCCTTCATATATGTGCATTTACTTTGCTAGTTATGTTGGGGTTTTTTTTAAATATTTCCCTTGAAGAGCATTTTGTAATCCTTGTAACTGAAAAACTTTTTTTTTCTGTAGTCATTACATGCAGCTTTGATAGGTGGTTTATCATTAACAACTGCCTTTGTTTATTCTTCAAAAGAGATTAAGAGAATGCCAGGGCAAGGAGAACATCAGGTGTCTTCTGTGTGCCTGCCACTTCCCATCTGCTTGTCCCTTTGAAGTCTACAGCCTTGAGACTTCAGGATTACTCTTAAGAAGCTAACTTCATCTGACCTGAAAATATATTCTGAATTTAAATTGCGTACTGTGAAAATACAGCCTTAACTGCTGTTATTTTTAGCTCTGCTCTGTGTTTGTGTCCATATTTGCTTATATGGAAATAGCTTTTGCAGGCTGCTTTCACAGCTGTAGAGTTTTGTGTGTGAAATGTGTAAGTGCTTCACAGTAGACTCAGAATCATTGCAGCTCTTTCTTCAGTTGTTGCTTGTTTGTGGGTTAAATACTCGGCTCAAAGTCCTGCAATACCTGGCCTAAGTATTAAAGGGTTTGCACTTTTTATCACAGTAAGTGTAATTTTGATTTAAATGTTGCTGCAGTTGCACAGTGTTTAACTCTGGTTCTTTCACCACACTTTTAGTTTCATCTGTGTGCACGTTTTTTTCAAGACAGTCCAGTGTCCGTTTCACCTTTCAGTTCAACTATAAACATCAAATCTGCCAGGCCTGTTCTGAAATCACCCAACAAACAGCTCCGGACAACTGTTGGCAGTAAGGTACTGCACAAACCTGCTATTCTGTGATGTTTGTGCTTTCTGGGAAATGCTGGGCAGTCTGAGACCAGATTCTGTCACTGTCCAGTTTTCAGGACAGCAGGAGCCACAGAGCAGTGCTCCAGGACTGGGTATAAGTAGGTGCGTTTATTTTATATATAGGAGGCTGCTGGGTACAGCCCAATGTGCACTAATTCACATTCAATTTCACAGGAAATTCCATTTCCTGTGTTTAAGATCTAAACACTAAGAATATCTCCCAATGTCCAGCCAAAACCTAACAAATAATTAAACGACTAAGGTTTGACTTTTTACTGGAAGGTTTCATAAGCAAAACTCTTATGTCTGGTATTTTCTAGTTCCGGAATTCTTTGTCTTTACTTATGGTGACCCTCAATGCAACCACTCCTCATTATGTGAGATGCATAAAGCCGAACGATGAGAAGTTGCCTTTTGAGTGAGTATGTCAGTGGTGCTCAGCTGTGGCTTTCTATTTCACTGCAGCAGTGTGTCAGCAGGCTAAATTCTTATTGTTGAGAAACTTCCCATACAGAACATAGTTTTCCTTTCTAGATAGCTCAATTAAAAAAAATCTATTGTCTTCTTACAAACATAGAATAATTAAATATCATTATTGTTGCCTTAAAAAATGCTTTAAGCTAATATTTTTCAAGTTAGGTACTAGTGCTTGTGTATCTGTCAGACCATTTTTAGGGTGGAGGTTGTCCACCTTTGGTTTAAGTTGATTAATATTTTGTATAGGTGTGTTTGCCCTTATACAGTATGGATTAACCCCAGTTCCTATTTAGAGAATAAAAACCTCTGCCATTTTCTTTGTGAACTTCCCTTTTGTCTGCAGAAATATTTAAGAGCTTTGTAAGTCAGAAAAGGTACGAACAGTGTTGAACATAGCCCCAGATTTTTCCCCAATTTTTCTGTAATTTTAATGTTTTAATACAATCATATGTGGCAGGTAATTTTCATAATTCCTGTGACCAGGTTGATAACCACTAACCCGTGAGCAGGAGTTACATTTGATGCAGCTGTTGGTCTCTTCTGTGGCCAGACCTGTGGAAGCACTCTGGTCTCAGTTATACAACTTCCAGCTGGAAGGCAGTGCACTGACAAATGAAATTAAAGCTTCCTTCATATACGAGTGGGAGGGAAGAGGCCAGATTTGATTCTAAATTAAGTCTTTTAAGTGTGTTAGTTCATTTTCTTGTAGCCAGACAAAATCTTTCCATGCAAAACACGTCACTGATGATACTCTACACTGTCACTGCAGTGAGCTCTCATGATTCCGCAGTGAGGGCAGAAATAGCCTGGATAATGTAAAAACATGTCAGATTTAGACTAGAAGAGAGCACCCTAAGCTTCTGAAAGAGCAGTGCAGTCATCTGCCAGCCACAGGGATCTCTTGGCTAGGGCTGAATTGACGCTGGTGTCTGTTCAGGATCATAATCAGCTCTGGTCCAGAATTAGAAAGGGCCTTTCTGTGCTTTGTGTTCGTAATTTTGAACCCAGGTATTAATGAGTAAATCCTGGTTTATTCATAATGAATGGGCTAAAGAATACCTAGAGAGTTTCTTCCTAGAGAGTTTCTTCCTAATGGATTGCTGAGGGGGTTTATTTCTGTGTGTGTTTTGTGTTGAGAGTGGAACTATTCTTTACCACTTGCTGCTGTGAACTTCACTGTTAATTCTGAAAAGAAACAGGAATTTTCATGAGAGGAATAAATACAGTCTTCCTTTGGTTTTGAGGAAGAAACAGAAAACCCAGATACCTTTTTTTTTTTAATACATGGTGTGGAGTAAGACACTATATGAGAAGCAGGGAGCTTTGTGTCCTATGAGCAGAAATACAAATCCAGTTGGTAGAATGGTTCTAATTATTATGGCATGCCAAACCCAGCAGAAATGTAAAGTATAACACTGCTTTTTTTTAGGTTTGATTCCAAAAGAGTTGCTCAGCAGCTGCGAGCATGTGGTGTTTTGGAAACTATTCGGATTAGTGCACAGAGCTACCCATCCAGGTAGGGATAGCAGTGGGCCTCCCTGTGCCAAAAAATACCTAGTTGTCTGTTAAATGAATTTGATTTGCTAACTTCTAATTTTCCAGGTGGACTTACATTGAGTTTTTCAGCCGTTACAGCATTCTTATGACACAGCAGGAGCTCTCCATAAATGACAAGAAACAGATCTGCAAGATTGTTTTGCAGCGGCTGATCCAGGTTGGTTTCTCTGCACCAACCAATAGATGCATTACAGCATCTATTAGTAATGAAAGGTCTCTTTGGCCAAGAGTAGTATCTGTCCTCAGACAGGAAAGGTATTTACATTATTACTGTTTCTCCTGATTTCCTGTGCTGTGCACAGGCTTGTGGGTCAGTGACCTGCTGCTGTGACGCAGTCGTGATGCGGCCGTGGAGAATTTAACCAATCTATGCTTAATACTGTCACTTGCAAAATGGAAGATATTCCATATTTATAAACCAGGACACAGTAGATGGCATACATTTGTCAAGTATTCCAAGCACAGGAGGGAGTTTGGTGGTGGAATGCAGCATACTGGAGAGCTGTTGATAAATGTGCTATTTTGCACCTTGCTTCTGTTTGTTAGATGAGCCTGTGGGGATGAGCTGGTCCCGGTCAAGCCAGCGTGAGGATTGAGTTCAGATTCAGGGATGTGTGAGACCAAACACGGGCACGCTTGCTGAGGAGCTCTGGCACAGGCCAAGGGGGAGAGCTGGAACTTAAAAGCAGCCTCACCTCGAGGTGTTGCTCACGCAGCTCGCTGGTTCCAGGCTAGAAACGTGCATCAAAAGGTACTGCTGAGCCCGTGGAAGCAGACCTGTAGGAGGAGGTGAAGAGGTTGCTTTTAAGGCCTTGATGATGAGTCCAGAGCCTCCCTTCAATTTCAGATCACGAGTGTACAGCTTCTGGTGTAGTTCTCTGTGTCTTTCCTGCTAAGTAGGTTTTCCCCCCCTACATGCTGCTATCTGCAAAGAAGGCAGAGAGGATATTCTTATTTAGGAAGATCATGTCTTGAAGAAGTGCTTGCCTGAAGTGACAGTTTATAAAAGGAGGACAATATCTGGTCTACAAAAAAACCCTAAAAGCTTAATATACCTGCTGTTTTCTTTTTCAGGATCATAACCAGTATCAGTTTGGGAGAACAAAAATTTTTTTCAGAGCGGGACAGGTTGCTTACTTAGAGAAGCTGCGCTCAGACAAGCTGAGACACGCGTGCATCCTGATCCAGAAGCGTGTCCGGGGCTGGCTGCAGCGGAAGAAGTTCCTGAGCATGAGGAAAGCAGCGGTCACAGTGCAGCAGTACTTCCGCGGGCAGCGCACAGTGAGGTGCCCTTGGCTCATCAGTGATTTGGCTCTTGGGGTGTGTCTGAAGGCACATAGAAGGTCCAGCTAATGCCCAAAGTGTTGTTTTTATGAAAGAGCAATTCAGGTTGTCTTTCCATTTCCTCTTGATTGTAATTATGAACTTGAAAATGTTCAAATTATTCAGCTGCTGTAAGTACTCCAGCAGATTTCCAGTGTTGTCTGCCAGATTCCCAAGAGGCCTGTCTGCCTGTAAGCTGAATCCTTAGCTGATAATACATGACCCAGTTGTTGTCTTGGGCTTTCTGCTGGGCCCTGGGAAATCAGGGGTCTATGAATTAGTATGGACAAATCATGGCAAAGTAAGTGCAGCAGTCATTCAGAGCAACTGAAGGACATCTGTGTAGGCTTGGAGATTTTCATAAAGAGACCATCAGAACAACCACTTGTGGACAGATTTCAAAAGCTGTGGATAACTCCCTCTCACTTTGGTTGAAGAACAAGCTTTATTTTTGGTAGTGGATGCCTGGTTTTGGTATCTTCTCCTTTTTATGTGTGTGTGTATGTAATTTGACTGACCAAGGGAATGAGCATGAGAAATCTAATGTGACCTAAGTATTTTATTGTCTTTTGAATTAAGGCAAGCTATAACTGCAAGAAACCTGAAGCAAACGTGGGCAGCTATAATTATTCAGAAATACTGTCGGGGTTACCTGGTCCGCAGGCTTTGCCAGCTCATCCACGTGGCTGCTGTGACAATACAAGCTTACACAAGAGGATTTCTAGCAAGAAAAAAGTATCGGAAGGTACAGCCTATCAAAAATTTTATTTTGGTAACTGGAAACAGCTCGTGCTCTGTAAAAAACATGGAGACAGTGGCAATTATCTCTAATACTTTACCTTTTGCAGGTCTGGTTCTCATATCTTCTGCTCTGTTGTTTTTTTTGTTTGTTTTCCCAAGAACTCTGTCGAGTTTATACTGGATGCAGACCATTTACTGTGATTGCCACAGTGGCTCAAATGTGTCTGCAGTCTGGATATTTCAGTGCTTTGGTATTTCCATGAGATGCGTTGTCCTGTGTGTGAAGACTCACAGACTGTTACAACTGGTGTGGATTGAGCTAATCACAGACAGATGTCAATACTTTGTTTTAAAGATGCGTGAAGAGCAGAAGGCTGTGATCCTCCAGAAATATGCCCGTGCGTGGCTTGCCAGGCGCAGATTCCAGAATATTCGGCGGTTTGTGTTGAATATCCAGCTGTCCTACAGAGTTCAGCAGCTGCAGAAAAAGATAGAAGAGCAGGTGAGGGGAAGCAGTCAGATTCTGATCTGTACTGATTTTTTTATCATACCTCTTCTAGTCAAAGATGTTGAGTTGAGAAGCCAGGAGAATATGTAAGGGTTATGGTCCTTTATAATAAGCTACCAGGCTTTCTACACCCAGGGTAGAAAGGATCATCAAGGGTTTCCTTATATTTTTGGGTTAATTGTGCACATGAGAAGAGTCTGCAATTAACTTTCTGGGTTTTTTTTACTGTTTGTTAAGTCCATCCAATCTCGGGGTGGGGTTACTTGTGTTAGGATGAAGGATGGGTGAGATACTGCTCTGGTGCAACATGTTTTGTAACTTCTGGCAATTCAACATTATGTTTATTTTGCAGCTTATTTTTGAGAGCCATTCCAGCCAAATTGCCTTTGAAATGGTAGTTTTAATCTAATTGATGGAAACAGTCCTGGGCTGAAATAACCATGACTGATACGGGGTGGTGAGCAGAAGTGGGTCAGGTGCTCCCTTTAAACTCTGTGGAACAGTTGCAGTGCATTTTTCTGTTTTCTTTTATCCCGTCCTGCTCATTGTAGAGTAGAGAAAATCATGGTTTGCTGGAACGATTGACCAATCTGGCTTCAGCTCACATGAATGACGTGGATACAATTCAGAAACTTGAATCAGAACTCGAAAAATTAGCTGCTCAAAAGAGAACATATGAAGAGAAAGGGAAGAAATATAGAGAGGACAGTGAGCAGGTAAATTATAATGGCCATCTGCGTGCTTTTATTTTTAAATAATGTTTTCAGTTACTGGATTTATCAAACGCATGATTTGAGAGTTTCTGAGTAACCATACTCTTGGGGGGAGGCAGAAGGAAGAGAATCCATATATGCTTGTTAAAATGTAAGATCTTCTGTGACCTATTTCTTCCTCCTTTGTAATTTGTGTATTTTGCTTACTTTTTGTGTGTACAGAAAATCTTAAATCTTGAGAATCAGAATAAAGAATTACAAGAACAGAAGGAGACTTTAGCAATAAAGCTCCAAGAAAAAACTGAGGAAATGAAAGGTAAAATAACTAAAGGGAGTCTCAAAGGAGTTATAGTGGGGTAAAGCCAGGTTTTCAGCAAAAGTAAATTACTTTTGTTCTGATAAAAGCAATATAAATGCTGAAATTGTAAATTGAAAGTTGGTCCTCCTCTTGCTTAGAATGTGTAGTGCAAGTGTGCAAATGCTTTTTATTTAATAGTTAAATTAAATTTGTTCTTTCAGTAGCAGAAGCTCTCCTCCTGTTATGTTTCCTTTTTCATACACACGTATTCCCTCAAAGTGTAGCTTCATCCTTGGTTCCTTTCATGCAACTACTTTTAGGAATCTAATTTCAAAGGACACAGGCAGCACATGAGAACAAGTATACTTTGGATGAATAAGAATTTGGTGCTTCAGAATCTTTTTGTTTCTATAGCATTACTTGTAAAGTGTACTGTGGTAATTTTTGGCACTTGAGGGAGTAATTTAAGCCTCAGAATATGTTAAGGATTACTTATTAAAACAAAGCTTCTCATTGTGGTCATGCTTTTTTAACAAACGTACACAATTGCATGAAGGTCTTTGAAATATTAAAATATTTTTTGACAGAGAAAATGGATGACCTCACACAGCAACTCTTCCATGATGTACAAAAAGAAGAAAACCAGCGAATGTATGTAATCTGAATTTTATTTCTGTGAAACAGCATTCGTGTTTTCTCTTCCCCTACCTTTCTTTCTCCTTCTGCAAATGTATTACACTGACATCACTTATGAATCTGTCCATGTTCTTGGGCATTAATGCTGGTACTGAAGCACTTCATGCAGAGTTTAGGAAAAGCACGTTCTTGTTTGTGGGTGAGTCCTATGCAGGAAATTACACTGAGACTGTTCTTTTGCCGTTTCCTTTCTTTTCATGTGTCTTTCTGAGAACTGAAAGGCAACTCTGATCATACTGGTTTCTTTGGAGATATCCTCCGAATTTGGTCAGGACTGGAAGAGCAGCTGGTGGCCACACCAGTCAGAACTCCAGTGAGGTGAATGTGAAAGGACAGAACTGAAAGATTCAGCATGAGGCAAAGGCAGTGTTTGTAAAGGACATTTGGTTAAGAATATAAAGGAAAGAACTTTTTTTCCCCCCCCTTAGGTATTTAACTTGCAGTAAAAATCCTGTTATTTATCAACAAATGGGTGTTGCTTTGCAGCATGCTTTCCTTGGATCAAGTGTTTATTTCCCTGTAACTCCTTTCCTGTACGAGACAGAACCTTCAGCAGCAGAGAAATGCTGTTCTCTGAAGTGTGAAGAGAGCAATCAGTCGCTGTTCCTGAGGGCTGGAAGCTCTGTGGTGTTCCAGCTCAGTCTGATTTCAGCTGCCAATAACTTCAGACTATATTAAGAGGACTTCTGCTAGTTTTTCTGCTTTGCTTAATGCCTATGTTATGCTGGAAGCCAGTCCAGTCCAGCAGGGGCTGGTGGAAAATGGAAAGCTTCCTGCAATGTTTTGCTGAGAAGGACACAGGGCTTCCTGTTGCTGTGTTCTTCTTCAGTGCTGACTGCAGCCATGAATGTAGTGGAAAGCTGCTCAGGTGGGCTAACTCACAGAGAATTCGACTTCAGTGGAAAAAACTCGGTTTTGCCTTGAATTCAGTCCCAGTATCATTATATTATAGGTAAGGAAACCTAGGGACGTTCTCCTCCCCTTATCATCCATTATGTAGGTGGATTCTGAGGGTGTAGAATAGCATTTTCAAGTAATTATAGTTCATTTAAGTGTTCTTCAATGAAGCATGTCCTTCAAATTAAAACTAAAATGAAGCCCACTTTTTCACTTACGAATGTAGACAAATAAAATTACCTTTTCGTTGTGTTCTTCAGGATGCTTGAGAAAAATTTCCAAAACCAGAAGCAGGACTATGAAAAGGAGATTGAGTTGCTCAAGGGAGAAATTAAGATTCTGAAAGAAGAAAAAACTCAGCTACAGCAACAAATTCAGCAAGAAATTATCATTCAGGATGGCTTGAAAATGGAAGTAGGACAGCTTACAAAAGAAGCACAGGTGAAGCATGATTCACTTCATTTTGGAGTCTTTGCTAGATAAAGCAAGTGGAGAATGTGCGTGTTTTGTTTATGGATTACCTTCACTAATTTTTTTATCTCCAGTGCGTTTTCAGAAGAAGTTGTAGTTAATGAGCTGTGTTTGATACATCACTGTGTCGCATTGTTTTCATGTAGCACACAATGCAAGGTACTGCTCGCAGGAATAAGTGTGTGTTTCCAAGAGTAATTGTGCTTGAATATTTATAAATTGAAATATATAGATCCTTTTTCCTTCCTTTTTTCTCAGAAAGTATTAGTTTCTCAGGGGACTTTTCATACATAAAAAAAATGTAGTAGTTTATAAACTGAACTTTGAAATAGGTAAAGTCACATTTTTTTCTCTGAGTCTGTTCCACGGCACAAACATGTATTTTTTTCAGTGCATCACATTACTGTTCTGCTCTGATGCCTGAGAACCAGATGCTTTCAACACGACACATTTTAAGCTTGTCACCATATGAACTTGTTCTTAATTATAATTATGATTTAATGGATACTCAGCCCTTGTCATTCACTCCTTGTCTCAGTCTGTGATTTCTGTCTGATTCAGAAAATACCTGAGTTGCAAAAGGAAATCGAACTTCTTCAGACACAGAAACTGGATGTGGAGAAGCAGGCCCACTCACAGAAGCGAGAATTGAGGGGTAAGCTACATCCCAGGTAGTGCAGAGAACTTACTGAGTAAGCGTGAGCCAGGCCAGTTCAAACTGATCTCTTCTGTGTCAGCTCTGACAAAACTCCAGTTCCTTTTGGTGGTTTCATTCCAGTCATACCTTTAAATACAGTTTACAAGGTGGTCACCTAATACTGAGAGCTGGGGTACCCCTTTGAGGAAACTCTGATTTCAGACATTCCTACTGTGTGTTTAGAAATAAATACTAATGGTTTACACTTCACCTAGAATTTAAACTTCACATAGAGTTTAACAAGTATCTTCTTGTGACCCAAAAATGTATAAACAACACTTTATCTAGTTTTCATTCATCCTGTCCTTTGCCCTAGGTCCAATAATGTCAAATATGCTCAAATAACGTGCTGAGTTGGGTTCTCTTTGGAAGAATGTACTTAAGAGGCACTGCTGCTGTGAACTTTGTGTAATGAAAACGGTGTCTTAGAGCAAACCTGTATTTGCAGCATTTAATGTAGTAACCTAGCACCAGATGATAAATCATCTGTACAGCTCTAGGAGTTGCCCAGATTCAGACCAGGAAGAGGTAACTTTGCACTGAAAGTCTGATGTGTTTAGAAAACAAAGGGTATTGGTGGTGCATCAGCCTGCTGCTCCTGCATGTCCCAAAGGAGAACTGATTCCCTCATTGTATTCTTGTGGTAAATCAGTTACATTTACTGAGTACCAGAAAAGAACCTTGTAGATTTAGGAGGAGGTTGGTTTGATCTCTATAATGAAACATGCAGAGAAAATAATGAATTTTATAAACTCTGTGGGGTTTTTTGCAGAAAAGATGTCAGAAGTTACAAAGCAGCTTCTTGAAAGTTATGATTTCGAAGATGTAAGAAGCAGGTAATTTTGTTCTGAGGTCTCTTCAAAAAGGCTTAAGAAATGCATTTGTTCACCTGCACACTAATGGTTCTGCCTTGTATTCTAGACTCTCTACAGAGGATCTGGAACACTTAAATGAGGATGGAGAACTGTGGTTTGCTTACGAGGGCTTGAAAAAAGCCACAAGGTTAGTTCAGCTCTTGAGTGTTTCCATAACTCCGAGCTGTGATCTAGAAAATAAATTGAAAGATGAGTGGGTAACTAATTTCACAGTGCAACATGGAACTTCTGTTAAGGAAATGCACAAGCACTACTTTATATGATGGGCTGAGCAGTTTAAAATCAGTTGAATAGACTTCTGCCAAGCCAGTGAGATAAGTGTGTATGTGTCAGTCAGGGAAACGTGTTTCCTCTGAGATATCATGCATAACTTTCAACTCCTTTAATGCACAGGTGATGTAAGGGAATATCTCTGTGTTAATCACTGTACTTTGTTTTCACTTTGTATTAAATTTGACCCATTTAATCAAGGTCATTCTGCATCTGCCATGTTCTTTCTCCCTTCTGTTTTAACAGAGTATTGGAAAGCCATTTCCAGTCTCAGAAAGAAATATATGAGAAGGAGATTGAAGGTTTGAACTTTAAAGTTGAACATCTTAGTCAAGATATTAATCATCTACAGAAATTATTCCGGGAGGAAAATGACATAAATGATGGCATTCGGCTTGAAGTTAGCAGGCTGACCTCAGAAAATCTGGTAAGGCCCAGGTGCAGAAGTACAACCCAGATGTGTTTGTGACACTCAAAGTGTTGTGGTCATGTCTGAAATCCCAAGGCTACAAATGGGGTCATCGAAGGTGCCACCTCCATAGGGCTCTTCCCCTGCCTGCTGGGGTAGTCTGTAAAGGGACAGCCAAATTTATTGTCTGAGCTTGCTGGGGCAGCCTCACAGAGACTTTTTGCCTTTTCATTTGCATAAACATGATCTGAGATTTTTCTCGGAAGCCTCCTCAAAGTTCTGAGGCTCTCCCCACCAGAGGGCAGCTACACATTCCAAAACAAGCTACAGGCACGGCTGGAGAGCCTGGCCACTGGTGCTGTGCAAAGCTGTCCGACACGAGGAGCTGATGTTGTTCCAGAAGACAGCATTTGCCATATCATTTTTCTGAAAAATAATCGAAGAAATGCTTTCAAAACAGAGTAACAAAAATTGAAAATATAAGGAAAAGTTATTTATAATATTCTTTTTAAAAAAATTGTTTTATGGCATATTGAGGGGTTTTTTTTCACTGTTAATTGAACTGGGGAAATTAAAGCCATAGTGTGATTTCCATTACACTAGAACAGAACAATGGTGGTAGTGGGACAGTCCCACAGTGTGATTAGCTCAGTGTGTAGTTTTTAGGAGTGGCCAGGAGCAGGTGCCTCCAGGAAAGTTAAACAAGTCAGGCAGGCAGCAGTGCCCCCCCAGAGCCTCTCGCTGGTTTGGGCTATTTGCAGCTGAGGGTCCTGGGGTGATTTAGGGACTATTGCAGGGATTTGAAAAGAAGGAGGGTGCTGAAATACACAAATCTCCTTTTTCTCTAAAAGGTAATCCCAGATCTTAAGCAGCAAGTTGCTGAACTTGAAAATCAAAAATTAGATCTTGAAAACCGTCTTCAAGAGCAGACTGTAAAGTTGAAAGGTAAAGTACCACTGTGGTCCCCAGTCCTTCCGTTGTTTGAGATGAACGTGAGGAATTCCCTGGAACTGAACTTTTAAAAGCTGAAGTAATGTTCCATGACAAGTTCACTGCCTTATTTCTTACTTTCTTGTCAGTAAAATGAAAGAAAAGTGTTGTATAGTTTAAATCTCTTCTTAAAGAATAAGATACATGCAAATACGTGCTTTTTTTGCCTTTTTGAGGTCATTCAGTTGTATGGTTTGGAAGTCTCCAAATGTATTCAATAGGGCTCTGCTAAGAATATGTGGAATGGAATATGTCCTTTGGAAACAGTCATAAAAAGGAAAGATGATTTGGAAGGCATACTCTGTGAGGTGGGCTTAAGAGGATGCTGCAAAATTCACAGTGGGAGACAGAGGGAAAAGTTCTCAGTTTAGGAAAGCATACTTTGCTGAGGATTTGGAGTCTCTCTCTAACTGCAGTGTCTTCCTAGGCAGCTGATTTAAAATTTATGAGTAGTTTTACTGCCAACTGCAAGAAGTTAGTAGTATCAAAATTCTTCATCCCATATAATTTTCTGTGTGGTTATGGAGTAGTCACATATTTCTGTGATGCATTATCTGGCAGGACATTCAATTTCATTGGATGAAACAAAATTCTAACTGTAAGAAGGATTTACTGAATACTAGTACTGAAGAGTAAATACCTTTGATTTTGTTGTTTCTGTTTTGTTTTGGGTTTTGTTGCTATTTATTACTGGTAAAAAATGGAAGAGATGTCAAATCGGCTGCATTATGAGCTAGAACGGGATAGGACACAAAGACGGTAATTTTAAATTTTTTTTTTCTTTTTTACTTAAGAAATGTAGTCACTATAAGCTATGGTAACAGTCACTTAAACTCTCAAAAGTATTACATTCTACTTCAGATTTGCCTCAGAGTTGTGTACAGTTAATAAGATGGACAAGTATGATCTGACCGTGCTTTCACAAAAGATTAAGAGACAAGACTTATTATCTACTTTTAGAACTACTGAGGCCCAGAATGAAGTAGATATAAAAGAAAAAGAGAGTCTGAAGGACACAACCCAAGGAACTGAGGGGCTGAGCAATGGTTTGATGCGAGATGAAGTCCGGGATGAAGTACAAAGCAAGATAAAGCAAGTGACAACTCGACTTGCTGTGGAAAACATGGTGAGGAAATGAAATTGTCATTAAGCAACTGTACCTGAAATGCAGGATAAAAAGAATGAAATAATGATTTTGTGGTATGGATAGGATGTTTCTTCAATTAATTGAGAGAGAACAAAAGATATGAAGGTGTTTCTTCCAGCAAATAAAAGCACATCATAGTGCACTTTAATTGTGGCAATAGCAGGGAGCAGTAGAAAACTTATTTTAATTGTATTTACTCTGAACTCACTGACCTCAATTATTTACAGGATCTTGAAGAAAAGCTAGACATGAAAGACAGAATAATAAAAAAATTAGAGGATCAGATCAAAACTCTGACCAAGACTATTGAAAAAGGTAAGATATTGTTGTATGATTTATTTTGCTTAATAGCTTTGGATGCTCAGTGTCTGTCTGAAGACAAATATATTTTCTAAAAGGTGAAGTTTGGGGTGGGGTTAGGAATTTAAAACCTCAGAAAAATGTGCCAGGGGAATCATCAACACAAATTAAATACAAGTCCTTTCCTGGTTTGTTTGGTTTTTTTCCCCAGCTAAATAATAGGCACAAAGGGGACATGGACTGTGTGATAAAGATGAAGGCAGAGGGATAAGGTCCTGCCAGCAGGAGTTAATACACACCCCCACACAAACTCTGATGATAGCAGAGTAATTCTTCACTAAAGGATACTCTTAAAATCATTGCAGAGGTGTCTAATGTAGAGGTGTCTCGTTGCTGTTTATTTTTCTTACTCCTGCGAGTAATCCCACTGAATCCAGTGAAGCTATTCACGAATAATGTAAATGTTACTCAGCTCATAATGCTTGGAGCCATAAGCTAAGAACATTAGTGTGTACAGGGCCTGTACTCTCTTCATTACAGAGAAAGCTGCTTTTCTCCATTAGCTTAACCATTTACCTGCAACTAACGGTGCTTTTGTGTTTGACAGCTGAAGCCCATGTGCCAACTGTGCCCAAAGAGTACATTGGAATGATGGAGTACAAAAAGGAGGATGAAGAAAGGATCATTCAAAATCTGATCCTCGGTATTTTAGTAGAACTTGGAATTTTTTAAGTCATCAACAATATTCAGAACACTGTAACAAACACTACAAGGGACCATATTTCATTTACATTTGAAGTTGTCTTTTCCCCCATTCTCTCACTACCAATACAATTTGGAGGCTCTATATTGCTTTCTTTCCACTGCCAGACATTTCAAGTACAGAAGTGCTTTTTCTGTGTAAAAACTATTTCTCTGACTCTACATAATGCTGACTGTTATCTTTCTTACTATTTATCCACCTCTAAAGCTATAAACCTCAAGAGCACAGCAGGGACTTGAATTTACTTTCTTCCTGGTCATCTACTAAGTCTGTAAGTCACTGTGTTTATATCCATGTGTGATGGTTACTCTCCTGCCTGTCCTTTCCATATCATCCCTTCACTGAAAGGAGCTGTCCTTCATGTTTCTCTTGTAGAAGGGTTTTGTCCTTCATCTGAGCTACTTTACAATATCAGTCTTGCTGCCAAACCAGCTTTTTCTCATTAGCTTACAATTAATAGTAAATTTGACGAATTTTCTATGTACATTGGTACCATTATTAAGTGAACAACACCTACCTTTCCTTCTCACCTCCTTTAGCCTTGTGAATGTTTGTATTTTTGTTAACAAAGGTGTGTCCTTAAGCAGTGCTGGAATTTGGTGGGGCATCCAGAGGGTGCCCCACCAGATTTGCTTTTTGAAGTTGTCCTGCCTGGCATAGCCCATGCTAGACCTTAGATTTGCTACAATGCTCTCCTGCCCCTCAGAAGAACGTAATTAATACTCATATGTGAGCAGTACTGTTACAGAAGTTTTCAGGAACAAGCAGTTCACCAGTCACAGTTACCAAGTGACTGGTCACTGCAGAAAGGAAGCGTGGTGCTTGTCTGTTTCAGAATGATACACTGAATAATCGAGTTTTTACGTAACAAACCAGATGACTGTCCTCTGTGCAGATTTAAAGCCACGTGGAGTTGTAGTTAATATGATACCCGGCCTTCCAGCTCACATCCTGTTCATGTGTGTGAGGTATGCAGATTACCTGAACGATGCTGACATGCTCAAGTCTTTCATGAACGTAACCATTGATGGTATCAAGCAGGTTGTTAAGGTAGGAGATTGTTTGGCTGCACTATACTGGACTTTTTGATTTCTAACACGAGGTTTACAAGATGCATGCGTGGTGCCTGGGAAATCCAACACTTCCATCTGCTGACAGTCCTGTAAGAGAATGGTAATCGTTAGTGACACTCTTTTTGAGGTTTGTGGTAGCATCCCTGTGAAGTCTCCAGGTAAGGCTCTGCTGTGCTGAACACTGAATCCACAGAATGCATTACCATAAATTATTTTTATCTGAAGATCTTGTTGACAAGATCATTTCAAGTATTTTACGTTTTACAAAGAGTAGCTAATTAGGTGAAGTGCATCCCTGCTTCTAGCACTGGTAGAAGTCAGAGGGACAGAAACGAAGGTTACTATGTCTGGCAGCAGGCAGGTAGGGGAATCTGAAGAGGTTTTTGCACTGCTTGGCTGCTGGTGTAATTCAATATGTCATCTGGTACTGCAGCACTAGAACCCAAACCATTAAAATCAAATTGCCAGCCCGTGTACAAAATTAAATCGTAAACAAAAATTGCTATGCTGTATACGTAACAAATTCAGCTCTGTGAATGTTTTATTATGGATTCATAATGGAATGGAACACCAGACACAGGCAGGAATGGACTGTGGTTTATGCAGTTGGACATGTTGAACAGAGAATGCCCATAGTTTGTACACAAACAAATCCATAGCACAGTTCATCCGTTAGAGAAGCTTGTGTTTAGTTAGAATTGTGTTTATATGTAGTTCAGTTTCATTTGTGAATGCAGGTGTTGTCCACACTTCTTTGCAGGAAGCCCTCCAGCACGCTACATATCCATAGGAATTGTAAAACTGTTTGTTCAGGCTTATATTTTAGTCTGTCTTGTAAGAACACGTAAGCAGTATTTACCAAACAAAAGAGGATCTTTGCTGTGTATTAGCCTGAAAACACAGCAGGATTTGTTCAGCCAGCACCTTCCAGATGCTCTGTGCTCCTTCTGCTGTAGACAGGCTCTGTTCTACCAATGCTGTAATGGTCTTAACTTTTAACTGCTGAATTGACTTCATGAGACATTGCCATAGTGAGACTGCTTCACTTGCTACTTTCAGGAACATTCAGAAGACTTTGAGATGTTGTCCTTTTGGCTTTCCAATACATACCATTTTCTTAACTGTCTGAAGCAGTACAGCGGGGAAGAGGTAGGATTGATTTCATAAAATATTTTCATTACTTTTGACAGATCTTAACTGGAATTTAAAATAGCATTAATTAATAGCTATTCACCAGCTCACCAGTGTTCCTTACAGGTATTTACATATTCACATTGCTCTGCAGTGCTGTTATGTGTCTTACACAAATAGTAAGACAGTATAGAAATAATGGATCAAGGGAAATGAAGGAGACATCAAAGTGCTAAAGTAGGTTAAAGACAGGACATGGAAACTGCTACTTAATTTGAATTATTCCACATGAGTTTGATTTGAGCTGGACATGAGATATCCGGCTGTGTGCATATATAAAACAGCTTTACTATTTTATGATTAGAACCATTCAAATACCTACTGCTACCAAAACAGAAGAAAACCTCGGGAAAGGAGCAAAACAATAAAATGTTCAGGTTTTTCCCTTATTTCACTTCCTTGTTTAAGCTGAATCTCATCTTGAGATTCAGAGTTCTTTTAATTCTTTTCAATGGGAAACCCTTACTGTATTTTTAGTGAGGTTTCATAGACTTAGGTGGCCTGAATGGGGTTAGAGACGCTCCCTCTCGTGGCCACACCGGGGCTGCGGGGAACCCAAACCATTACAACGCTCGTCCTTGGGGTTGCAGCAGTCGGGAGAGCTCTGAATCCAGAATTTACTTCTAATCTAGATTCTAATGAATATTCAACGCCTCACACAGGTTAGGATTCGGAGTAGATTTTTGAAGTCTGAACTTTGCTAATGAAAAGTCCAAAAATAATATCCCTTTGCAACAATACAATGTACAGTTTTTTGTTTGCCATCATAGTTGAAACAACTACGTCGATGGTTTTTTTTTTTCCTTTTTTCTTTTTCTCTTTTCTTTTTCTCTTTTTTCTTTTTNCAACTACGGTGATTGTTTTTTTTTTTTTTTTTCTTTTTTTCTTTTTTTTTTTTTTTGGCATGGGAGGAGAGGAGAACAGGGAGAGTTTGCTTTCTGTTTAAGAGATCTAGGAATTGCTCCAGAGTTCATTGACATCTATGTGTGTCTTTCCTTTGGCTTTAGGAGCAGAGCAAACGTCAGCATAAGCTGGAAAATTAAGTACAGGAAGCATCCATTGAAATTAGCTGCAGCTTTGACTCATTCTGAGACACTGTTGAGTCAGAGATGGAATGAGTAACTCCAAAACATTGCAGCAACAATTTATAATGATCATGTTATGTGATTTCTAATTACATTTGCAACTCCCTTGTAGGAATTCACGAAGCTTAACACTCCCCGTCAGAATAAGAACTGCCTGAAGCATTTTGATCTCTCAGAATACAGACAAATTCTCAGCGATCTGGCCATTCGAATATATCACCAATTCATTGTTGTAATGGAGAACAACATTCAGCACATGATTGGTAAGCCTACAGCAGCCCCAGCAGACCTGAATGTAGCTTGTGAAGTGTGTGAATAAAGCTTTTACAGGCAGGCAGAGGGTGGGACAGGCTCCTTTCTCCTGATATTTATGCACAGGTGCTCCTGCATGTGTGTTTCTAGACATACAAATTTCACTCAATGGTATATTCCCAGACTTTTTCCTCAAAACTTCCTAGTGCGGGATAATGCTCTGAACCTAAGCAACATGATACAAAAACCAAAAGCTTTCTAAAAATTGTGTGCTCTGGAAGCCTTTGTCAGTGTCTTATTTTTCTTGTATCATTTAACTTCTAAAATATCCCAAAAGTAGGTTTTGTTCAATAATTAATGTAACTGAAAGAAGCCTCAGGAATTTTGATTTTATCAGTTATTTTCTGTTGTATTTCAGTACCAGGCATGCTGGAATATGAAAGCCTTCAAGGAATTTCTGGCTTGAAACCTACGGGGTTCCGTAAGCGTTCTTCTAGCATAGATGACACGGATACCTACACAATGACCTCTATCTTGCAGCAGCTCAGCTATTTTTATAGCACTATGTGTCAGAATGGCTTGGACTCTGAGCTCCTAAAGCAGGCAGTGAAGCAGCTTTTCTTTCTGATTGGAGCTGTCACCCTCAATAGTCTCTTCCTCCGCAAGGACATGTGCTCCTGTAGAAAAGGAATGCAGATAAGGTAAAGCCAGTAAAGTTTCAACAAGCTCAAAAAAGAATTTTTAACACTTGTATGTAATGTCCTGTATCTCTAAGTCACTGGATGTTCTGTGACCGTTCTGCTGGAGGTAGCCAATTGTTTTTACTTCTTTTGGAAAAGTAAATATTCGTATTATGGGCTGAGCTTTCTCAACATGACAATTACAAATTGTTCTTCTCATGGAAACACTAGTGGAGGAAAAGGCAGAGAAAATTACAGTCCGAAGTTTAAAGTCAGACATGGTTAGGATTCTTTCCGTGCTAGCTCATCCATGATGTGACCAGCAGTATTTTTAATTCTTTCTTGCTGTAGTAAACAGGTGCAGTGTCTCAGGGCTGGCAGGGATACAGAAGCTGACTTGCATGTTTCATGCTCTGTGACGAGAGAGGCTCTGAGACAGAGCCTTGGAGGGCGTAGATTGAGCATCATCTCTCTTGCTGCAAGCATCAAGGAAGCGTGCTCCTAGCTGTTTTGCAGAAGAAACAGTGCATTTGTTTTCCAGTAGTCAGTCTGCAGGCTCAGGAGAAGGAAAATCAGTAACATCTTGGCCCGCCTGGGAACATTATTAGACGAAAGCTGGTCATCAGTTATAAACCTGGCCCTGCTTTGTGACAGCAAAGATTATCCTCATTTCCCGTACATGCTCAGTTGTAAATACATGTTTTAATGCCATGCAGTGCAGTAGACAATGCCAGTATATATTAGTAATTTTCTGTGAACAACAGCTAAACTAAGAACCCACTTTCTGTTAGCCAAGCTTTAAGGAATAAAAAAATGAAGAAAAAATAAAAATTGAAATATGCAAAGGATTTAATTTTTAGTTCAATAAGCTATGAATTGTTTGATTTTTGTAATCTGCAGGTATGGTTTTTAACTTAAAATGTATTAATTTGAACACTACGTGAGAGGAGTATTTCTTCTTTACCAGTCTTCAAAGTAACTTGCTTGTCAAGGGGAACCTGACATTTCTGCTCTTTGTTCATGGTTTAACCCAGATGTAATATCAGCTACTTGGAAGAATGGCTTAAGGACAAGAATCTTCAAAGCAGCAATGCCAAAGAAACTTTGGAGCCCCTGTCTCAAGCAGCCTGGCTCCTTCAGGTTAAAAAGATCACAGATGATGATGCCAAGGAAATATGTGAACACTGCACATCTCTTTCTACTGTGCAGGTAATGAACCATCTGTTTTCTTCTGGCAGCACTGATTGCAGAATCTTAGCTATCTAAAATCAATTGTTGCAAAAAGCCATTGGACTGTCATAAAAGTAGCATTCCTCAGCATTCCACATCATCACTTGTTAAATTGAAATTTTAACTCCTTATTCCTGATTGTTTTGAGCATTTTAACTGCTCGCACGGTGAATGCTTCTCTGCTTTGCTGTATCCCACATTTTTGCTCCACAATGAATTTTTTTTAAGTATGTCCCAGGGGTTTTTTATTGTTTCCCTTAATCAATTTCAGCTTTTTCTACATCTCCTTGATCCTGCTGACACCTCTGGAAATGAGTCATAGCAATCATCATACATGTAACAACTCAGGAGGTGCCAAGTCAAAATTCTCTCTTTACTGTAAAATGGTTTACTGAAACTTTAATTAAATATCAGTAAGAATGTCATAATAGTACTTTCTTCTTTTTGTCTTCTCCCTTTTAATGAGACACTAAAATAGTCTTTTGTAATTTGAGCAGATAGTTAAGATCCTGAACTCATACACTCCCATAGATGACTTTGAGAAAAGGGTGACTCCGTCATTTGTTCGGAAAGTCCAGGTAAGAGCTGCAGCTGCTGTTTCTAATGTTTAGCTTGCAGGATACTTCATCCACGTGGGTTTTGATGCTTTGTACTTGGCATTTACATCATATTATTACTAAGTTGCTCATCTTCTCGACACTTGAAAGTGATGCAAACAAATCTGCTTAACATCATGTAAAAGCAAGATTTGCAATGGGAAGAAAACAACGTACTGGTTTTGCTTTGATTCTTAATTCCATGATTTCACGCTCTTTCTGTTCTGATTTCAGGCTATGCTGAACAACCGTGAGGACATTCCACAGCTGATGCTTGATAGCAAGTATCTCTTTCAAGTGACGTTTCCTTTCACCCCCTCTCCGCATGCCTTGGAACTGATACAAGTCCCCAGCAGCTTCAAACTTGGCTTTCTCACAAGGGTTTAACAAAACCACTGCATTGGTATTTCCTCAGAGACTCTATAAAGACAGCAGACTTTCGCGGTTCATTTCACCAGCTGGTGGATAGTATGGCAGGGTGCAGCGCATTAAGCTGTTAAAAACTTGTTCTTCGGTCAAAACTTGAACAGTAGGAGTAATTTTGGTTCATTTCCTTCTCCCTTTTCTACTCTTCCCCCTTCATGTCAGTCCTACAAGGATGACTTCACATCATCACCTGGACACAAAGCTTACCATACAGTTTTTAGCCCAAACCTGACGAGAGCAGCATTTATCTGACAAGTTTGCGTGGCTGCCGCGTCAGCACCAGTGGGAGGGGAAGACTCCTGTGATAGGTGTTACTGCCTTACACTTGTCCTTGCCTTCACCTCCTGTCACGAGAGGGGTTTTTTTCTTCCCAAGGCAATTCTGTTCTTTGCCTTGGTGTGTTGGATCTGTTTGAGACTGGCTTTCAGCTGTCTGTGAGCAGGGGACCTGAGACCACTCAGAGCACGGCTGTTACAAACCCACAGTGCCTTTTGTAGGCAGGCTGGCTTGGCTCTCTCAGTGCTTGCATTGCAGCTCAGGCACACTGCATGGCCCTTTGGCCAGAGCAAGGACTCAGGTGCTCTTCTTGGAGACAGGTTTCAGCTTTGTTCTCTGCAGTGACAAGTTTGGATTCAGTATCAGTTACGATAATAGAAAAGTATAAAATTCATGTTATGATCCAGGTTTGAATTACAAGCTTGGTTCTCTAAGAGACAGGAGTCATCTCCTGATTTGGTTCCATCTGCAGTGCAACATATTCAGAATATTCACTGAGTATGCACACATCACCTTTCTGCCTTTCTTGTTTTGCTGGTTTCCCTCCTCCACTCCAGAGGCTGAATAGGAGCAGACGCAGGGGCTGTGGTCTGGTGTTACTGATAAACCCAGCTTAATTCCTTACATTTCACCTTTACTTACTTAATTTCAGTTGCAGGATCCTTAAATGCAGAAATGGTCTCCTTTTTGCTTTGTTCAGCCTTCTCCCTGTGGTCAGGGAGTAAAACAATAACTTCATTTAGTTCTGGACCCCATCAGAACAACAGAGCAAACAGCATTCACCTCACCACAATGATGACTGTCCTTAGAAATTCCTCAGTAAATAATGCTGGGTTTCCAGCTACTCTATTAGCCATAGTTATTAAAATCAAGTACTAAAGCTCTGAAATAGTTAAAGGATTATAATGAATTAATTTAAGGAACAATCTATTTGATTTTTTTTATTATTATTATTACTACAGTGTTAGTACTTCTTGTTTAATTTCACAAACAATCTGTAAGTATAAAGAGGGAATCATTCTTGCTGTTTAGTGTTCTTGGTGCTTACTATGTACAGTGTCATATTCCTCATGATGTCCACAGAGATATATTCAAAATATATGAAGGAAAAATTTTGTGTTTTGTTCAATAACAGTAAAAGCTGTACAAAAGATCACGCATGTAGGTAGACTGGTATTTTAACGTGTTAAATAAAGTAGCTTTTAAATCAATTTGTAGTTCTTTGTGTGATGCAATAGTTACATTTTCAGTTTGGAATCGTTTGAAGGAAGTTACTTGGAACTATGTGAACGTTGGTGAGTACTGTCAGTCTTGTGTTGCGCCATAAACATTTATTTAATTTAGTTGCTTTGCTGTAACACTGTGTATCTTCCTGTCAGCGTTGTGTGCTGTCCTTGGCTCCTCATGAATTGCTGGAAATAGTTTGATGCAAGCAACTTTCGCTGCTGCAGGTTGTGCCCAGGCTTTTTTTGCAGCTCCTGGAGCTGTGTGCCTGCTGCCCGGGCTGGCATGAGGAATGCCACAGCCCACCCTCGCCGGCGCCTCGCAGAGAAGCGCCACGGCGTGCGCTGTTGTGGCAAAAACTGTTGATCAAGGAAAAGTGTTCTGACCACTTGATGCTTGGTTGCCTTGAGAGGTTTGTGTGGAGCGTGCTGTTAATGCTGTGTGTGCAAACAACAAGGTTTATTTTTAAAACAAAGTTAGAAATGATCAGGTTTGCCATATGCTCTCAGGAGCTTACCTTGCTTTTGCTGACATTAATGCCTTCAGCCGGAATTTAGGTGCAAAATTCTTTTTGTTCTCGGTTATTCGTCTGATTCTAAGGAGCAGTTTTAGTGAAGGCAGACACAGGAAGGAGGCATTACTGAGGTTAGCTTTCCCAGAGTGATGCTAAAGGAGAAAGCGGTTTCATTCAAATGGGAAAATGTTGAATGGTGATCCTTACTGCCGTGGGAAAGCACTGAAGTGGTTTGTGGAGAGATGTGCAAGATGCTTTTGGCATCTTTGGATGTGCTTAGACACGTGACTCCTGCAGTTTCTGGGAACAGAGCTCAGCAGCACAGGTGTCCGTTCAGTCCTGTGCTCCCATAATATTCTAATAAAAGAAGATTAGGACTGGCTACTTCTACCCACATTTCTGCTGGGCTGAGACTTAATTCTATTTTTGTTCTCTCATTTTGTCTAAGATCCTCTTGGCTACCAAATGCAAGCATCTAATGGCATGATTTCAGTGACTTCCAGAGTCTTCACACTCTTTTTAAATTTCAACACTTTTTAAATTTTTGAGACAAGTTTTCATGAATTTCCAAAAATTTTTTCAAAGAGAGCAAGAAAACCAGCAATTTTTAATCCTATTGATTTTAAATTTATTGTCTTAGAACAGGGGAATCAAAAAAGTATAACCAAGGAAGGAAGCAACTTGAACACTAACCAGTTTGTTTGACTTGTAAATTTTTTTTAAGAACATGAGATAAACTTAACATTGATAGTGCTATTTGTCAGAATGCCAAGCTGATATTTGGAAAAATCAGTTGTGAATCACCTCCCCAGTATATTTCAACTTTAATATTTGTTAACAAGCAAATATTTGTTTATAAACAAACCATAAAAAAACCTGCTGTATGGAACAGAAAGGTAAGTTCTGGTTTGCCTAATAGTTTCTGTTCTATATTCTAAAAGAGGGGAGTTAAAATCAAGTCTTTATCCTCAGTAATCATCAGTATGTAACTGATCTGGGGTGATGCAACTGGAGAGGCTGAGCTTTAAATACCTTTAAGTAGAATTAATAGGAAGGTTGTCTTTCTACGTTAGCAGCTGCGCCAGGCTTATTTAGTCATCTTGAGAATCTCCAGGTTCTTGCTCTCTGAAAAGGTGGGTAATTTTTTTTTTATTTATCAACAAGATTCATTGTACAGAATTTTCCTGTAATAACATGTTTCCTAATGATTCACCATGCTACCAATTAAAAATTTCTAGTGTAACTTGAAAAACCTAGTAAGGTTAAAACTTCAGGCTACAGTGCTAGGAGTTGTAATGGGTTTAGACCTTTTTGCTTTAAATATCTTTATAAAATTGTCATAGTGATGGATTGGTATACTGTCTCAGGTGTAATACTCTTTTTAATTATTCAGAAATTCTGATGGCTTCTCTTTTAGCAGAATGTTGTACTGTGTCATAATCTCATCTGAAGTAAAACACTGACAGCAGGTGTGATTCTCCCATATGTTACTCCAGCAAGCTCTCATACTTTATCAAAGATTAATTCTGCCCAGAGTATTTATTCCAAGCCTCATAGATCCTTGTCAAAAGTGTGTAGAGCTAGTGATGATATTTTGCTCAAATAAGCTCAGTGGTTCCTCAGGGCACCACTGATTGTAAGACCCTTGGAATAACAGGTTATCCAGCTGTGAATGTCCAGTTTTAGGAATCTAGGAGAGCTGAGCCCAGGTACTGCAGTCACTTTACAGCACTGAGCAATACCTGCGCAGAGAAGCTCCCTGGAAAGGGTGGCAGATTGTGGTCTCGGGTGCACATCTGCAAAAGAATACATTAAAAGCTTCAGGCCATATTTGCTGCTTTTCATCAAATGGAATGTAAACTTCCTTGACTGCTGGGAGCTGACTGAAAGCTCCATGCAAGTTTTAGATTATTACACGGTAGTTCTTTCCAGGACAGATTCCTTCCCACATGCTGTGGGATGAAGTCATGCATCCCCTGGAGACAACAGCAAAACTTTTATTGACTTAAGAGTGGGCAGGATTTCTGGGTTTATTATCTCACTTTTCAAATAGCCCACTGAAATACATAAGAATAAACAGCAGAATGGAGACAGGTGCACAGAGTAAAGTTTGGTTTGATTTTTGTATAATGTCCAGCCAGACAAATTCTAGACTCTTCATAGGTCATTGAATTTCTTTTGCTCCATTTAAATCTCTCTTGAAATAACTACGTCTGATTGTTTACCATAAATTCATTATTTATGTACAAGTCTAAATAATGTTTAAAACTTCCATTTTCAGAAAAGGTGAAAGGTCCTGTTTTCCCTATGAAAAATGTACAGAGAAAAATGACACTGCAGTATTATTCTCGTTTGTTTGTCTGACTCTCAAGTAGTTTTTAGTACTCTGTTGGTGATAGTGCTTTGATCTTAGAGATGCCTGGCTTGAGAACAAAAGTGGATTTGTAATGACCCAGCTGTCAGTGTGCTTGAAGCATCAATTTCTGCTCAAGCAGCATGTTGTTCATGATGTTTTGTAGCTGCTGCTGACCAAATCCTAGGTCATCTTTTCCACTTTAAAAATAATGCATAATAATGATTATTTTATAATGTAAAAACAGAATGTATTGATCAGTGCAGGTTTCTCAGAAGTCCAGCTGTGGATTTCTGGTTACTGTCTGCTGACAGTGGTTAAGTACAAATTAAAGGTACTTTCCCACTATGCAGTGAATCCATATACACAGCACATATTATAATGGTATGTGTATGTATATGTTTTGCTTAATGTTTTTCTTCATAAGAAAAGACTCTGCAGAGCATGTGACTGTCTTGTATATAGTGACAGTTCATCCAGCTTGAGAGATTAGTCACAGAGAGAGATTATCCAGCCTACAGATGTCCATACACAGCCTAGGCTGCCTTAGCTGGCACAGCAGAGGTGGGAAGCTTTGTGCTGGGCTGGAATGCACTCTTTGCTTCTTCTTCTCTTTCAGCTCTCGTGAACCCCCAAGATGGACCAGACCTTTTTGGCAATCGTGTTTGGTCCCTGCGACAAGTGCTCCAAAGACAAGCCCCTCAGGCCTGTTTCTGTCAAGTCAGAGCAACGCAGCTACTGCTCGCTGTGTGTGGATATGGTAGGTTACTGATCCGTCAGCCACAGCGTGGACAGGCTGCAAAACACAGGGTGCAATGTGTTCGTGGTCTCTTCAGTTGGATTTTTCTGGACAGCAAATAAGCATTGCCAGGCCCATAGACTGCCAAACAAGCACCTCTGCAGACACCTGGTGTTTCCACAAACCCACAAGAGAAGGGGCCCCAGGGTTCAAGGATAGTTTTTATGATTCTTGCTTGGAAAATGGCTGTGGGCTTTTTACCCTACGGTACCACATTTGATGTGCAAATGTTATGTGCCCATCTAAACTCTTCTCCGAGATCCATGTGTTCTCTGCTTGGCCTATGATCTTGAGTGTTTCCCATTTGCCTTTAAAAGAATTCAACAACAACAACAAAAAAGATTAAATCATCACAATAAACTCATTCACTAGAGACTGGGGATATGACATTCACCCAGTCTGTCTCAGACACCATTCCGAAATGCTCTCAGAACTCCTTTGTGCCTACATATCCCACTGTGACCAGGCTGTCTCCTGTGCTGTGTGCGCTGCTTGGGTGAGAGCTGGAAGTTGCTACAATGAGGATAAGGTGGGAAAAAGCTGCAGAGCAGTGGAATGTCTTCTCTTGGAGGCTTTCTAATCTCCAGCAATTACTGGTGAAGTGATATCCCACTCTCCTGGTAGGGAGCACTGTTCTAGAGACATCACAGTGGGATTTTTTTAGGTGAAATACACAGCTAAGGTCATGAACCTATGTGGCTATTGAGGAGCTGGCCTCCAAAACTCCTTTTGTAAACTTCAGAATTTTGCTGTCCAGCTTGCAGTAGTTTTATTTTATCTTCCTAAACCATTGTGCATTATCAGTTGGAGAAGACATCCATCACTGTTTCCTCCCCAGAAGTGTTCTCTACTGAGACTGAGTAGGGTCCAACAGTTTGTTGCATTTGAGTGTCAGATGAAATGATGGCTAAAAGGCTTAGCAAGCTGTGTTTACATAACACTGCTGTACAGGCAGATGAGAGCACTGATTTGGTGGTGTAGGTGGTACATGTGTACAGTTTACTGGCTGACACAGCACATTCTCATGAGTTACTTTGTTTAGGAGGAAATTTAGATGTAATGACTGCAAGACAAAAGACAGTCCCTTCCCAGTTTATTTGCTTCTCCTGACTTTGAAACTGTTGCTTTGTTCAGGTCCTTCTTGGCCAACAGCCTTCCTGGCTATTTATTCAGTAAATTTTTGCATGACCTGATAAATGCATGCTGGCATTGCAGGAAACTGGCTGTTTGTCATTTACAGTTCCTGCAACTTTCTCCCCATTATTGGCATTGTGGATGTTAGACTCTTAGCAGCTGGAACAGCTGGCAGGTGGAAGCAGACTGAGCCTTCAGGAAGAATTGCATCAGGACCTAAAAGCCTGTTAGGCTTCCTATTAGCACTGCAGTGGGTCTGGGGCTTTCTGGTGGGTCTGGCTTTAACTTGCTTCATATTTTTCTAAAAGATTTAAAAGCAAATATTCAGAACACAGAGAGCTCTTCGCGCTACCACTGGAACACCCACGAGTAGGGAAATTCCATCCTTGACTTTTTAAACAGTTTTTTCAGAGCTGTGGGCGTGCTTTGGCTTACATCAAAAGGCACAGTATGTCCTTTGCCACAGCCGTGTTTGTGGATGCACGTGCATATTGTGGTGTCTAACTGGCTGATCCTTCTGCAGCTCCCTGATCTGCCCATGCAACTCCTCATTTCAGCCCAGCAGATGCACACATGCATTTTCATCAGCCAGTCTTTGTGATTTCCCCAAAAACAACAAATGTTGAGGGATAACAGAATTAGAAATTGCTGATTCCCAGTGTTTACATCATCCTATTTCAATTGTTTGCCTTTTAGATAAAATAATCTTCTTCCTCTAGGGTCTTGCCTGCTTTGGAGTTTGGTGCTAATCAGTAGAAACTCAATCACTGTTTGCTGGTTTAGTTTCACCACAAAACTATTAGTAAATTAGCTTACAATTTGAAAAGATATCAGCTGGCGAATTAGTGAGAAAGAAAACTTATTTTGAAGGCCTAACTTTTGAAGCAGGCAACAATTTGTTATACGCTGTTAGGTCCTTCATTTTCCCCAGCGTCCTTACTACCAGAGCAGGACCAACCTGCTCCACGGATCCGTGGATCTTCCACGGATCCCCATCACTGCAATCTGGTGTATTTGCCATGTGTGGCACTCGTTGATGGAATACTATGCTATCATCTAAATTAATTCAGCCCTGGTTCATTTTCTTTAAGGCTCCCAACTGGCCTTACTCTAACCTGTATTTTTGCATGGTTAGCTAATGATGGCATGGGCAGTTAAGCAGGAATTGGTCAGATAACTAAATACTTTTTAAATATTTTTTTTTATTCAACCAGTGAAATACACATTATATATCACACACTTCTACAGCTCACTCTGCTCAGCAGAGGTTTCCCTGTCACCTCATGGCTCTGCTGACCCCATCATCTCAGGATTAGTGTCGTGTATCAGCCCGCACATGTACGGCTCCCAAAGACTCTCACCTTCTGTGCTGTTCTTTGTAGACTTTTTAATCCCATTCCACGAGGCAGTGAGACTGTTCACATCAGCAAGGCAAGAAACTGCACTTTTCACTGTTAGAACTATGCCGGCTGTCTGACACATAGGTGTTATCTATGCCAAATTCCTGAGAGCTGATGCGCTCCTATCAAGGCAAAGAAATTTCCTACGCCTTTTGTTGGGTTTAACTTCTGGGCCTCTTCACACTTATCAGGTGTCAGAAATAAGGCATTTCTTATAGATTAGAATCCTTCAAAAATGAAGTTTCTTCTTCAGAACCTTCCTCTGCTAGTCCCCCAGGACACAGCTGCATTATTGAGTTTAATGTAAGTAGGTTTAATTTTTCAGACCTGAAGATAACGCACAGGGAGAAGCTTTCTGTCACTTCCCTGCTAAAAGATCTTTGGGTTTCTTGGTTCCTGTTCTTTTGGTATCACTTTAAAAATACTCAATTCTTATTTCCTTGGCACAGTCTGTGCCGGAAGGCATTTCCAATGTGCTGATTATTCTGGGGGGCTTTGAAGGGTGTTCCTTTATCCAGCAGCATGTGAACCCATAGCTTCCACTGCCTACACTTTCTTTTGTGATTCTGAACGTAACTGGATCGATGAGTTCAGGGCCGCCTGTGTGGCCATCAGGGGTTAGGTCGCACCAGATCCTGTGGACAATGAGAAGACTGGAAGTGCATCCACTGCCTTTGACCCTCCAGTGAAGTAACCCAGCTGCTGCCTGCAGAGCCATTGACTAGAAGGGACCCTGTGGACATGGCCAGACCAGGGCCCGAGTTTGGCTCCAGAGTGATGGTGAAGAGCTCAGCAGCTCTGCCTGTGCATGTTGGACAGCAACGCTGCTTCGAAGCCCAGTGTGGGAAGGACTTCTGTTTTCTCTGAGAGCCACACTTTGTCCAGGATGTGCCCAGAGACCTAACAACAGCTGCAAACTAGCATTTTCTTATCTCCCTTTCCAATCTTGGCACTTCCCCAGGCTTAACAATAGCCACTGGATCGGCTATTTTCTGGCTAAAGGGAGACGATGGGAGTCAATAAGCACAGAGTTACTCCTTGTAGATCAAGGACAATTCTGTAATAAGAAGGGGACCTTTTCAAGGGACTCCCAGGGAACAAAAAGCTGTGTGTCACGGTTTTTTCTCTGGAAGCATCAGCTGCTCCCTGTGCCCGGCACACATTCATATGAGCAGAACCCAAAGAGCTGAGCCCCTGGGCTCACACCACACCAAAGTGGAGGGCTATTTATTCCCTCTTTGGGATTTTGGAAACTGCTCTGTTTCAAGAGCTGGGAATGACACAGACTCTAATGTGCATATCTGGGAGCAGGAGAAAGGGGTAGCTTGTCTAAAGGAGAGACAAAAAAAAAAAAAAAAGGGAAGGAAACCCTGATAGCACCACATTTAAAAGTTAGGAATTCAAAGCATGGTAGCGAGAAGAGTTTTCACCACTGCATCCATCCTGCTGGCACAGGAACTGCCAGAGAGACCTGCATAGCTGACTCCCCCAGTACCTCCTTCCCGTAGGAGTATCAGGGCCTAATGGAGCTAAGATGGGACTTAGTAAGCCTGGACAAGATCTGTCTTCCCAATTTGATATTTTAAAATGCCAGTGGCTGGTTTTTTTCTTCTTTCCCCCACAGAATGTGCAATTTGTACAAACAACTTTGGGTGTGAAGCAGAAACAGCTATTGGCATGTGTTTCTGGGGAAATGAAGCCTTTGGGCTGTGAAGAGGGCTTGGGATATGTGTAGGAGCGGGGCAGGAGGTGAGGCTGGTCCCAGCTGCCAGCCTGGAGACCACTGGGATGCCAGAGCGGACTGGGCAGGGGATGCTGGAGAGGCTGCAGCGGGCAGGACCGGGGATGCTGCAGCCGGTCGGGCAGGGGATGCTGCAGCGGGCAGGACCGGGGATGCTGGAGCGGGCA
>VZTI01001507.1:680542-704136 GCA_013397865.1 Struthidea cinerea
GCTCCCGGCAGCGGGCAGGGGCCGTGTGGCGCGGGCGGCCCGGGCCGGGCACGGCCCCGCAGCACCCCGGGCACCGCAGCGCTCCGGGCCGGCTGGGAGGGCCCTGAGATGCCCTCGGTGCAGCCCGGGATTCGCCCGCAGCGGCTGGGTGTAGTGCCGGGGGCCAGCGTGAACCCCAGCCGTGTGGAAGTTGAGGGGAATTCGCTTTAACGAGGCCGGGATTTCGCCCGCGGTGCGGAAGGGCTTAAAAAGGAGCATTGTTTCCAAAAACAGCTCCTCTGCCCCCCTTCCGCCGGGGAAGCAAGTTGCAGGGATGCAGTGCTGATTCAGAGGTGCGGGGTGAGTCAGTGCCTGAGCTGTCCATGTGTAACTCACCGTTATCAGCTGCAGCTCCAGGACCCGGGGAGAACCCGACAGAAATGCGATGGACAGACCTCAGCCCTGCCCTCCCCCTGTCCCTTCCCCATTCAGGAAAAAGAAGCTAAACTTACATTTATAGAGCTTTTCAAATAGGTATCCACAAGTTTTGAGATGTGAAGAATCCTTTTATTATCATTATTTCATTTTATAATTACAATGATACATTGCAGGGTGGTTTGTTTTTTTTTTTTTTAGAAAAACATGTAAGTTACTGTTTCCCTCTGAAATCATGTAGCTCACTCTACTGGAAATATTAGTGGGTCATTAAAACTTTTCTTTCATGTGTTTTGATGCCTTAAGCATTGGAGAGGAATCTGAGCCTGTATCCAGTGACTTAGTTCCAGTGTTTTGTAAGAATGAGGGACTGACAAACACTTTTGAATTTCAGGTTGGGAAGGATTAAAATAAAATACATATATACTGGAATAAATAGAGCATTTTCTTGTCTAAGTTAGACAATCATATGTTATATGAATGTCCTGTTAATCAGAATTGGTAAACAAACAGAGATGCCCTCATTACAGAAACACCACCATAAATCACCATATTCCCCCAGTATAATTTCTGTATCAGAAGTAGCAGGGCCTTTGTTTAACAGACCTCTTAAGCATATTCTTAAACCAAATTTTGCTCACAAAGAGTTTTCCCTGTGATTGCAGTGGTACTGTAACTGTGTGTGCCATTGACAGTCATAGGATATTCTTTGCCATGTGTGAAATCTGTAAACTTCTATTGCAAAGCTGTGTTTGCATAGCCATGACAGGATTTCTAAGACAAAAGTGTTATGCTGCTGTAGAACAATGCTCCCTTATGATATTTATATCATTGATTCTGTATCAGAGCTTTTTTATACTTAAATTATTCCCAAGTACTAGTTCTGCAGAGTTTGTAAGTTTCAGAATAAGGCATCATTTCTGGGTTTTGCTTGGTTGGTTGGTTTGGTTTGTTTTTTTTTTTTTCCCTAATCTAAAATTGCATCTTTTGCATTTTTTTGCTCAGATCATGACTTTCCCTCTGTGGTGCCCAAAACAAACAGCTGGCTGAAATAGGATTGCCCTTATTTGTTCAATTGGTTCTGAACAGCAGCTCTCAAAAATGTGGACAGAAAAAGGAAATGCCAAACGTGCATTTGATTTGCAGTCTTGTAATTTTAAAGAGTCAATTCAAGAGCTTAAAATCTTATATGCAGATAAAAGTTTGTTTGTTCTGTTTGTGCGATCCATGAATTTTTAAGAGAGACCATTAGACCCAACACAGAAAAGATCAGAGACCCAGGAGTATCAGCATCACGTCCACACCTCCTGTTCAGGCCAAACAATATTTTTAAGAAAAACCGGCAGTTTTATCTGGACCTCTGTAAAACTACTCAGGCTATTTACTGGCTTTGGGTGATCTGCTTGTCTGAGTGCATGGTTTTCGACTATCTGTGAACAATACTGGAGAATGCTTAAAAATAATTATCTGACTCTCGAACCTGTGCTAGGCAGGAGCAGGATTATTATGGCTGTGGTTGGAGATAAGCGTCCTCAGAGAATCAGTGAGGCTAAACCAGACAATTTCACAGAGTCTCAGCTGCGTTGACATAATGGAAACAGTTTGTCCATTGTCTGTGAAACATTTGGTTTTTCAGATATATTCTGGACACAAGCATCTTTCCAGCTGCCATAATAACCTCTTGTCCTGTGTTTTCTGTCTTTTGATTGGATCATTTGGCAGGTTTCTATGGGCAGTAGTGGGGGAAATGCACCTTTTCCTCAGTGGGTTTATATGGTACTTTCTCAGAAACTTGCTTCTGACTTACGGACAAATCGTGAGGAATGGTGGGCAGCACTTGTGCCCTGGCTCGGGGAGACTGGTTGAGCAGAGATTTCAGGTGGGAGCATTATTCTGGCACAGCCTGGGGGTTGTGGTGGCTTTGAAAGACAACTCTTGAAAAGGTAATCCGCTAGAAATCAGTCTCTGCCTTGGGCAGAAATTGCTTCACTGACCCTGTGCCAGGAAATGATCTCTAAGTTCAGGATGCCTGCTCTCTTACTGTCACAGCCCTTCCCAGCCCGAGAGCTTTCGTGCAGCCCCAGAAAAGTGGTGAAGGGTGAAGTGGCAAGGCAGCTCCAAAGCACCACCTGCCACGGGGGATGTGGAGTTCAGTCTCCAGCAGGGCAGTGAAAAGCTTAAGATTTCCTCCACCAGCTCATTAAAGCATCTCCATGAGCTTCTCCATTTATTTCAGAAGCTTTGAGTCAGGCATTGCCCCCGCAGCCAACAGCAGCTGGATCATCTTAGGCTTTGGTGTGGACAGCCACACCACACAGGGAGTGCTGGATCCTATCAGCTCTTCTCTAGACAGAGTAACTTGTAATTCTGGTGCCAGAGTCTCCAGCCTCAGGATCTCTACTCTGCTCTAGGACGTACTTTAAGTCTCACTCTCCCTCTGCATGAAGAGCTGCCCCTGGGTGCTGAGACACATCATGGCCCTACTCGGCTCCACGCTGGATGAACGTGCTGGAGCAGAGCAAATAGGTTTCCTCAGATGACACTTTCTCCCAGACATTTACAGGTGAGCCCAGCTTGAGGTGTCAGGGTTACATGAGACAACTTTTAGTTGTGCCAGCTGCATGAATTTTATGTCAAAGTCAGTTTGCACAAACAGAAATGTAAATTTGCTGGATTTTTAAGAATATCAGCTGAAAGTACTGCTATTAAATGAGGTACGAAAGAACTGACTTCTCCACCAGAAGATGCTGCTCAGGAAAGTTGCTGGCCTGCCCTCTGTTTCCCCCTTTCGTAGAAGGGACATCCCATGAAGTCCGTGATGTCCATAGCTATTGCTGGAAAGTTGGGTAGTGCACTCTTACAGCAAATGTCCATTTTCCTGCTCACTCAGAGCTGTCCTGGCCCTTGCTGCTCCCGGCCACCAGAAGGGATGGCACAGCAGTCACCAGTGCCAGTGGGCAGTACCTGTATCCCCCTGCAGCACCTCCACAGGGCTGAGAGCCAGCTGCAGCTGGGACTCTCACGTCCAGAACAGCTGTCTGTCCACCCTCAGCCTGAGGATTTCCAGCAGGAGGGGACAAATCCGTTTTCCAGTTACGCTTGGGTGGGATGGTCTGCAAGAGCTTCAGCTGCCAGATCCCTGGAATTCAAGCCCCGAGTGAATTCATCCTCGTGTTTATCTGGTGAATACGTTCATGTGCCGCCCACCTTGGTGTTAGCCACCTGCCAGCTCTGGAGCAGCGTTCATGGGCTTGCACCATGGACTCGGCCTTCATGGATTAATTCCTCCAAGGGCATTACTCATAAACAGATATTTGCCAGGGCAGAGCTTTGATGCAGGGCTCTCTAACCATCAGCTGTTTGCAGTTCATCAGGTGGCAGAGCGTGTGGAGGCGCTGGGACAGTTTGTGATGAAGACCAGGAGGACCCTGAAGGGCCATGGAAACAAAGTTCTCTGTATGGACTGGTGCAAAGACAAGAGAAGAATTGTGAGCTCTTCCCAGGTATGCTCTTGGGCAGATGCTTTTCAAAGTGTTGGGCACTATACAAATCTTGTGGCTGTGCTGTGTGCCACTCTTAGCAGGTGATACCTGGGATTATTGTAAACGTTTTCAAGTTGCCCTGAAAGAAGTTCATTGGCAATGTATTTGTTCAGAGAGTGTAAATGTAACCTTTTAATCACTGGTACACCTCTTGTAGCTAATACCTAAATATTTCTTGTCCAGTCATACACAGATTTTCCCATATTCCCTGCTACAATAAAAAAATAGAACTCATGTGAGGCTACATTTATTTCCTTATTCTTTACAGATGAAATATTGAGCAAAGCTTTCAGGTTGTGTGTTCAGAGAAAATCATCAGGAAAGGGGAAGTGAAGAAGTGTTGAATCTTTTAGAGATTTCTATGCACACAAATTTCTTCTGCAGTCTGTATGATTGATATGACCTTGAAAGCCTCAAACATCCTGCCAAAATTACTGCATTTAGTTGGGCATTTTGAGAAACAGTCCTAACACCTGCTCAAGACCAGTCCCATAAGCCGGAGGAGGTAATGAGATAATTGCTCTCTAGATCCCCTGGTTCGTGCTGAGCCCAGCATGGCAGTGAGTGAGCTCGTTGCACCTCACAGCTGTTCATTGACCTACATGAAATCTGTCAGGGGTCTCACTTGAGGGATAAAAATAGGCAATCTGCATTGCAAGCCACCTTCACTTACTGTGAGTTTTTACCATTCATGGCGATCTCAACAAAGAGAATAATTTTAAATATTTAATGTCACATTTTTTAAAGTGGTTAAAATGTTAGTGTGTAGATCAGAAAGCTGAACAGACAGGTTGAAATGCATTTTTTACTCTATTTTAAGAACTGTATAAGTCCAGGTACAGAAGCAGTTGTTCCTCAGTTATGAACATTTCACTTTCATGATCCAGGGGAGATAACAGTATTATGTGCATAAGGCAGAGTCGCTGTCAGGGGCCTAGCTGGTGCACACCCAGTGATTGTGCTGCTCTCTGTACAGGGTTCTGTGATGGCTGTTTAGCAGGCTGTGTAATGGATAATGGAAGGTTAAGGATGTGTAGTGACAAGTAAAGGGAAAACCAGGATCAGCGTGGAAAGGGAAGATGAATAAACAGTGCAATATCCACAAACAGTCAAGTGAGGCAAGTGAGGGCTTAGAGGTGTCAGGTTCCTGAGGAGATGGCCCTGTCCATGGCATGTGCTGCAGGTGGAAGGAGTTCTCAGGAAGCCACTAAGAGGGAAGGGAAAAAAATTGAGAAATAAATTGTTCTTTTAAGCAAACTTGAGTCATCTCTGTGAGGAGGGGATACACTTTTCTTGTGGTAGATACAACAGCACTACTGAGAAGGGTCTCCTTGATGCTTCACTGTGCCTGCTGTGCTGTTGTTAAGATGGAGACAAAAGGACATAACAGACTGGGGAAAGGAAATGAGCAGTTTTCTCAAAATTGGGAAGCAGGCTTATAGCCATGTCTCTGGAAGGCCTCAGTTTCTCTTTCTCTGTGCTTTCATTTAGGATGGGAAGGTGATCGTGTGGGATTCCTTCACTACCAACAAGGTAAGTGGAACTTCAGCAAAATCCTGTGCCCAGGGCAAATGGTGGGATGAGGTGAGGGGCTCACAGGTGTCACTGGAGGCAGTGGGATTATGGGATAAAATGCAGACTTCCACTTGCACCCCAAAAAAAAGGAGCCCAGGGCAAGTCACCTCCCTTGACCTGTTTCTGAGCACAGTCCCTGTCAGGGCCCTGGGGTTTCTCATGGTCTCCGTGGGAGGCTCTGATCAGCCTCTTTGCTGACAAGGGAGGCAAAGCCCAGCCAGCAAAACAGGGCCCCCCTGTACCAGATGTTGTGTGTGATCACTGGGGATCCTTCAGCTGTGGTGCTCACTGTGAAATGGTGCCACTGCTCCTCCAAGCCCTGCCTGGACTGCCTCCTGGCACCCTGCACCACACAGATGAGGAAAAGCTGCTTGTTTTTAACTGACTTTTACATGTGCAGCAGTGGGGACCTTTCACAGCACTGGATGACCCAAATAAAACATGCTCTGTGATCAGTTTGGGGCTCATGAATAAGGTGGAAAGTGTCAGAGAAGGACTGGCCATCCTCCTGTGCTCTGCTGCATTCTGCAGTCAGCGTTGTCCCAGCCTTACATGTGAGTTACGGCTGGGGGAATCATCTGTACCTTACACTGGCCCTAAGGATGTCCCCCAGAAACACTGAACTTAGGACTCTCCAGAGTTTTCCTTGCGTGGATTAGAGAAGCAGTGAGGTGCCCGACGAAAGACGTGCTGTGTTTCAGGAACACGCGGTGACCATGCCGTGTACCTGGGTGATGGCGTGTGCATATGCCCCATCTGGATGTGCCATTGCTTGTGGGTAAGTTCCCAGTTTCCACAGCTGCTTACACAGAGAAGTTGGATTTGTTGGAGTGTCCTGGTGACTTTGGCAGTTTGCATGCCGTGATTGTGGGTGGAAGCTCTACATTCAGTGCCTCTGATTCTATTTCCATAGTGGCTCGTACACATTATCTCCACTGACTTCAGTGCAGTAACATTTGTTGTGTAAGCATGGAAAATAATCCTCTTTCAGCATTTATATCATGGGTTAGGAATCCTGCATGCATGCAACTTCCCTGTTACAGTGTGGTTGTCTATGTTAGATATATCTTCTAAGGGAAAGAGCTTTTAATCGTGTTCTTACTTTGCACTCCTTTTTTTATGACATAGAGGTTCATCATTAATGATTACCACTATGTGAATAGATCTTGCTAAGATGGGATGGGGAGAAGTAGCCCCATCCTTGATAATCTACAAGTTTTCTGAGTGCTCAGATTTGAAAATAGGGGAAAAAACAAAGAGATGAAATGTTGGCAAAACATCTTGTGAGAAGGGACTGGATGGATCAGACAGACAAAGCAAGCTTGGGGCGAGAGAAAGGAACAAAGGGAGACTTCAGTGTGCAGCTTGCAAATCTAGAAAGCAGCAGACTGAGACAGACAAGCAGACTCCACAATTGTGTGTGGAAAGGAGTCTGGAAACTGTGTTTTTGACTAGAACCCGAAGAACGGCAAGAAAGCTCTGTCTTACACTTGTAGCAGAGACAGAGAGTGCACATACACATAAACCCTAATTCTGTATTTCTGTTGTGCTGTCAGTTAAGTGCCATGCACGTAATGTAAGGCACAGAACCAGCAACTGGTGGTGTGCCAGGATCCCAGGGACCAGGGCAGGACTGATCTACCACGGCTCTAGGAAAGAGTCAGATATTAGTCCTACCCTTCAGAAATGAGTCCTGGGTCTGGCACAGCTTAACTGGTACAACTGTCCAGGAGGGGGACAGCAGCTACAGAGGTCAGTGCTTCTGTTGCCTTTTTTCCAAACTCTTCTAAAAGCTCTGTCTTCACACCCACTACTTGCTATACTGCCTTTTCTGTAGGAGCTAGGTCAAATCTGTTAGGGTAGGTGTAAATGATGCTTAAACACTGATCTTCGCAGTGACAGATGTCAGCAGAAAAATGGCAGTTTGGCTGTATGTGAAACATTAACCCTGAGGTGGCTGCTGTCACCTCCCAGTTTATACTTTCGTGAGGTTTCATTCAGTGCCATTTATAAACTCGATAAGGGTGAAAAATACTGAGGCGCAGCTGTTCCAGTTCTGTAAAGCAGCCAGGCTGGTGAGGCAGCTGGGGCTTCCCTGCACAGGGAGATCCCACACAGCACAATACAGGGAAGTCGGTACTTGTAAGGCTTTGGCAGCACAGCGCTGACAGGTGGTTTCCTTCTTATCACCACTCGCCTTTTGTCGTTGCAGTCTTAACCAGTTCTCCTCTCTCTGTTACTGCTATTATTACTCTCTTCAGTGGCCTGGACAACAAGTGTTCTGTGTACCCTCTGACATTTGAAAAAAATGAGAATATGGCTGCAAAGAAGAAATCGGTTGCAATGCACACGAACTACTTGTCTGCCTGCAGCTTCACTAACTCAGACATGCAGGTAAATGCGTTCCCTACCCGCTGCTCACCATCACCTAACAGGAGCTGCACTCGGGTGCAGTGCACATGTCCTCCCTTGCTCCTGGGGCACCCAGGGCCATGTCCTGCCCCTGCAGGGGCTGCTGGAACACCCTCGCAGCGGGCAACGAAGGCGCTGCAAAAGCTGCTGTAAGGAAATGCTGGTCCCAGCCCGTGGCCAGGCTGTCCCTGCAAAGGCCTGTGGCTTCTGCAGAGGGAGCTCGCTGGTACCTGTGTGTTCTCTGCTCCCCAGCTCTGTGCCAGTTTGTGCCTTTAGGAGCCCAGACTGTTGCAAATAGTTAAAACCATGGTTCAGCCAGGACGAGGCTGGGTGCTGTGCCAGCTGATGCTGCGTTGTTTGCCTGCTTTGTCCCAGACATCCGGCCAACTTTGCTTTTGCTTTCATTCTTAGTATTTTTAATTTGTACCAAGTGATACATTTGAGCTTGAGGATGCCCCACAGGGCCATACCTGTTGTCCGTACATGCAGTGCTGTGTTCCCTCGAGGGAAAGGAGTGATGCTGGCCCCATCTCACAGGCAGTGGGGTGGAGCACAGAGGCCCACGATGGGAGGTGATGGCAAAGCCAGGAACTGAATGCAGATCTTCTGAGACCAAGCCAGCCTTCCTCGCTATTGAATATCTCAAAGATCTCTTTCTCTAGGAACACAGAAGATTATGAAAGGAGCCAGGATAATCCCCTTGTCCTCTCCGGTTTCTGAATTTAATTAAAGCTCTTCTCAGTGCAGCTCTGCAGCAAAATAAGAGGCAGAATGGAGCATTTTCCTAGCTCTCGATGTCAATAGAGCTGCTGGAAAGGGAATACCATGTCCCCTTCTTCCAGATATTTGGAGCTCTTCTGAAGGAAATATCAGCTCTCGTTGCTTCTATTTGGGGACATGCGAAGCCGAGAGTATGTTGTTGTTTGTCGCTCTCTGGTTTCTGTAATGACTCTGAGGTGCTAATTTAAGTCCATTGCCATGGAAACAAGTGGTGGAGGTACCCAGCACTCAGGCTTGCTTAGCCCTGACCTTCCTGTGCAGGAGCCGTGTGGAATTAGAGTAGTCTAAATTAAGGGGAATGTTTCTGATGAGATATAAACGCAGCTTTCTCTTTTCTTGTCTACACCTATATGCATTGGGATTAAATCCTATGACAGGAAAAATAGCGATTTATTTTTCATAATAAAAAAGAAAGAAAAGTTGGGTCTTTTTTTCCATATTAAATACAGCAAACTCCATTGATATTGAAGGTCATGTACTACTATTGTTAAATAATATCACAGCGGATTTAGGTGCTTTATATTCAGTGTGAATATAAAGATGTTTTTCTGAAGTCTTTAAAATGAAGTTTTCTTGTGATTGCTAGGCTTGTAAGCAATCATTTATGGCACTGCATGTTGTTATTCAAACAAATACAAGCAAACAGGTTGGCCAGGCTTCTCTTAGGACACTGTTATGTAGCAGATCCCAGAGAATCCCAGAGTTCTTTACTTTTTTCATTTACATAAAGGCCTCAGGATTAAAACTATTCAGAATTAAAACTATTAAGTAACTCTGAGGGTACACAGTACATGGTGCAGGAGCTTTTCCAGCTGTGTGCAGAGCAGCTCTGCTCTCCCAGTTTGCTTCAGGAGGGATGTGGTGCTTGGAGCAGCTCTAGCATGAGGTGGAGGTGTCCCCCAGCCCAGCGTCCCCACAGCTCGTGCTGCCAGGTGCTGCCAGGGCTGCAGCTCTGCCCTGACTGCTGTCTTAAACTGCAGCTCAGTTTTCCCACAGAGGCGTGGAAGACTGGGTAGAGTTTAGGGTTTAGTGTGCTCATGGGCTTCGGGCAGTGCAGTGGAAAGAGAGGAGATCTGGGGGTGGCTCATGGTGGGTTAGAGGCACTCCCAGGCTGTGTGGGTGCTGAAGAAGGGGCTGCCAGCCTTGCTCCTCATCGTGCTCCCACGTGGGCCCCGAGCTGCAGGGCTGGGCGACCCACACACCTTGTTCTCAGTGCCCCAAACCAGCCCTGCTTGAGACAGCCTCCCCTGCCTCAGTGAGCAGAGAGCCAGGGAGCCTCTTCCTAAATTAGGTATCTGCAGCTCTGCGGGGTGATAACGCTCCCCACGTGACAATGCTCCATGTCTATTAATAGCAGCAGTTAATTGGGATCTCAAGTGTTTTGCATAGGGCAGGCAGCCATGCTCCCAGCGTGGCAGGGCTGAGGAGCAGGATGAATCCCACGATGGTGGAGGAGGTACAGGTGAGGGTGGCCCCTCTACTCTCGCCACTGCTCCCGGCCCCGGTGCCTGTGTCCCTGCTGTCCCCTGCCCTGAGCAAGTGCTGCCTCTTGCCACCGGGTGCCAGGCAGGGGTCCCCATCCAGCGCTGCTCGAGCCCCTAGTGCTGCTAGCCAGAGTCTATTAGCAAGGATTGCCAATTCCCTCCTGGTCTTAGATCTTCAGGGTTGGTTTGGTTTGGTTTTCAATAGCAATACTTTGAAGTTGAGTCTATAATATTTCTCTTTAAGCCTTAGCTGGAGCTCTGGGTTGCCAACAGACCCTTCCTTTACACCTTTAGCTACTGCTATTCCCCTCATGTCTTTCTTACACAGTGCTAGAAGAGCAGATCCTCAGAGTTGAAAGTCTTCATTCCTCAGCCAAGTACAAATATTACCCAGAACAGGGAAGTTCATTGATCCAGGCTCCAAAGCTGGCCAGAAAGACAAGTCAGGACTTTCTTCTGCTATTATCATCTGAGAGCATTAGCATCTCCCTGCTCCAGGATTCGGAACAGTCTGTTCTGCAGCTTTGCAGACCTTTGTTTACAGGAAGAATTTTTGGAGCATCTGTCAAACATGTTCAGTGTTTAACCTTTATGCAACTCTGCGAATGGTTTAATGACAGTGATCATTTTCTTCTTGAAGAGAATTTTGTTTTTAACTTACAACAACCACTGGGATCACTTGAGTTTCCTCACCAACCATGAGAAAACCCCGTGTACAAAACTGAGAGCCCTCCTACGTTCACTCTTGCTTCCTTCCACACCAGTGCACAGGGACTCTTTTCAACCTACAGAAATTGTGATTGCATAATAGTTTCGGGTGCCAAGGGGAAATTTTAAACAATTGAGCATCATCAGGATTTAGCCACAATAACAAGCTCTGATCACATGTGCTTTCTACAAGTACTGTAGCAGATGGGAAGCTGTGAGCTATGTTCAGCCAGTGTGTGTTCAAGCCCTTTCACACACAAATGGTTTTGGACAAGTGAGAGCTGATGGACTTATCAAACAACTGTCTAGACAGGCTTACTTCCCTTTCAGAAAACCCATGTCTTAAGCCAAATTAATTTGGTTTAACCTATTTCAAGCAGAAAAAAAAAAAAAAAAAGGTGAGTTAAACAGGTATACTTAACTCCAAGAGTTCTTCCATTTACCTGGGTTGAATTCCAGCAGCCTAAATATGGATAGAGTGAAATACAGGGGCCGACAGGAATACCAGAATTGTTCTGCCTCCTTTTTAGAGAATATGAAAATACCAGCAGATCCTTACTGCTGTCAGTTCTGCAAACCCCACTGCACAGGAGGGACCATGATTGAAACATTGTGTAGGTGTAGCGGTGTCCATACAGCTCTCCTTTCCACTCTGCCTTTTTTCCTTCAAAGTAAAAACCATGAGCTGTACTTAGGTTCACACTGGGCTTATGGCTTTGATTTATTGCATAATATTTAATTAAATTAAAGCTGTCCTTTGGTGTATGTGTAGGATGTCAGTTGTTTCTTTGCAACCTGAAGGTCATCTGCTGATCTTGTATTGTGACTCTTCTTCCCACGTCCTACAGATCCTGACAGCAAGTGGAGATGGAACTTGTGCTCTGTGGGATGTTGAGAGTGGGCAACTTCTACAGAGTTTCCATGGTCATGGAGCTGATGTCCTGTGCCTGGACCTGGCCCCTTCTGAAACAGGAAATACATTTGTCTCTGGGGTAAGCAGGAGCTTCTTCTCATAATACCAAACTAAGGAACGTGGAAGTGAAAAGGCAGCAAAGCAGGAGGCTCACGACGTTATTGAGAGAGGGCTGGAGTATATGTTGGATGCCCCAGTGCAATCCACTCATTGCAAGCACATTTTCCAAGCTGGAGCAAATTAAACCCCTGACTGTGGGGTCAAACCCACCCAGCCAGCCTGACTGCAGTTCTGCTTACTTAGCAAGTTCCACCCTACATCAAAGCAATCCAGCTCAAGATCAAAACAACGCCTCTGCCGGGAAGGGGAAGGCTCAGAGCAAGAGCAGTAGGCTCCTACCACAGCGGAGGTGTGAGTCCCTGTGGGTTGGAGCCTGGAACAGCAGAGGACTTCCCACACTTTGGGCACTCCTTCCCTGTGCCCAGCTCTCTGGAGCCAGATGGAGTGTGACAGGCATCAGGTTGTGCTCAGGGCATCGAAGTGGGGCTGCAGATAACGTGCATGCCACTATGTCCCTCAACTGCTCCCCAGAGTCAAGGGGCTGCTTGGACATTGGCTAACCCCTCGTGCAAGTTGGAGCAGGGTGTGATGAGGTGTGGCCACATCTTCAGCTGTTGCCGAGTCCTCTGTGCCTTCCAGCAGCACCAGAGGCATTTAAAGCCCCTTCACCGGTCAAACACTGTCCGCTCCCTGTCCTGGCCCAGAGGAACACACAAACCTCACTGGGGCTGCAGGACTGGACTGGTCTGGGAAAGTACCCAGGGCATCTTCCAAATCATGTCCTGCTGCTGAGGGATCACTGTTCCCAGGCAGCTGAGCCATTGGCACACAGCCTGGCAGTGAGGCAGGCCAGGCGTAAAGGTGGGTGGGATGGGGCTCAGCTCCTTTTCAAGGTGATCTTAGTCTTTCCCACAGTAGAAAGTGAGGGTGCAGATGAGAGCTGGCAGGAGCTGAGAGGCAGGTTGCTACCAGTAACTTTGCTGAAGGTACCAGTAACTGTGTTGGTTTCTGAGCCCAACCAGCTCAGGGCTGATCCTGTGTTTGATGATGGAAATGGCTCTTGTGCCAGAGGATGCCAACCATGGGTTAGGGGTGCTTGGAGTCATGGTCTTATCCCTACACAATAAACCTGGACCTCTTCTGTTATGGCTCATTTTATCAAATTTGGCTGGCCCATCAGGAGCAGAGTCCAGCACGCTGGCCCAGTTTGCCTGCTGGTAGCACAGCTGCTCCGAAGCGTGACTGAAAGCTAATTCCATCCAAGTGCATTACTTCTCTCGGGCTTTCCTGTCACCGAGCTTGCTTCCCAGAAAGGATAGGTTCATTCTCCCTGGGAACAGCTCAGCTTATTATAGGGCAAGGAATCGCAAGCAGCTCTGGTACTGCTAAGAGAATATGTCATACTTGTGTTGATACAGCAGCTTGGGCATGTCTGTGCTTACAGGCACTCGCTGAATTCATCACATGCAGAACACCACTGCCGTGAAGACCTGTGTTACATCGTGTCAGTGCAGGTATAGGCAGAACAGTATGAAGGTACGGGGGCACAGAGAGACTCCCTGAATACTGTTCCTCTGTAGGACAGTAACCTTGAGCTGGAATCAGCAGGGTCAATACATCAGCATGTAGGCTGGGTGCTGTCACATTTAACGACCTAACTGAAAATTCCAGCCTTCCCGGGTGAGCTCAGGGCTGTGCCCCAGGCTGTTTTGCTCAGTGCCCTCTGAGCAAGGCTCCTCAGCTGAGTTGGATATCTCTCAGGGGGCACATCTCTCCACAGGTGGTGGCTGGTTTCTCCTTCAAAACCTTAGGAGTCAAAGCACCAGCTTGTCAGATTGGTCTTGCCCCCAAACCCCCAGAGAGGTCAGTAAGAACAGTGCACATGGAAGCCATATGAAGGGCTGGGCTTGGGCTATGGTGGGGCTCTAGAGGGAAGTATGCTGGGTCCAAAATATTCTCTATCCTGTTTGGTTTCCCTTGTGCAGAAACCACAAGCTGGTGCCAAGGAGTATTACCTCTTCTAAATAATGACATCTTTACTAAAAACACTAGGATTTAATTTTAACAACATTTTTTTTTTTTAAAGAGAGAGAAATATGTGAATTGTGAAGAGACTGTTTAATTAGCTATCATATTTGATTAAAATAAATACCGTGTGTGGCACGGTCTGGTGGGCAGGGCGCTCTGGCTCAGCAGAAGCAGCAGCCACCTGGCCTGTCCTGTGCTTCCCACACAGCCTCAGAGAGGCTGAGCCCCCAGAGCTGAGCCTGCCCACTGCCTGCTCCTCAGCAGGGGCAAGTTTGTTAAAATCTCCCATCACTCTTCAAAGCAAAGTCCATGTTCTTTTTCCTGTCACTACAACTGTGACAGCAGTAAGGCACTGCAGCTGAGAGCTTGGCCCTACAGGTATGAGATGGTTCTTGCCCCAAGGACAGTGTAGACTACATGAGCCAAGCCCCATGCCCAAAGAATTCAGGGTGCTGAGCACTGAGTGTGAAATGATCTTTTCAAATCACAGCTTGGAAGGGCGGGTTTGAGCTTGAGATGAAGTGCTGCTGAAGTGCTGTTTTTCATCCCAACCACACCATCAAGCATGTGGGTGCAGAGCTCTGACAGGGGTTAACTCTGGCAGGAGGCTAGGCAAGAAACCCTCTGGATGCAGTTACTTAATTTACTCTTTCAGTGTATGAAACGAATCAGTTATAAAACTTTAAATGCTCAGTATTAGTTTTTTATATTGATCATGTTAAGTGGTCAGGGAACAGGCCAGTTGTGCAGCTCTGTGGCGTGGTGGGGCTGCAGACAGAGGTAGGGCAGCAGCACAAGCAGAGCAGGGCTGTGAGTGCAGGGCAGCGTGGGGCTCCAGCCTTCAGGAGCACCTCTGCTCCCACCTGCAACTGCACAGCTGAGGGTGCCACTGCAGCAGTTCTGGGGCTGCTTGGCTGGTTAAATCCTCTCAGAGCTATGATGTTCAGAGCCTTTAAATGTAGCGGGCTTGATGACAAATACCAGACACATGAGGGGTGAATGTCACCATTTGCACAATTGCAGTGATTTTTTTTGTTTCTTACTAGGGGTGTGACAAGAAAGCCATGGTTTGGGACATGCGGTCTGGTCAGTGTGTCCAGTCATTTGAAACCCACGATTCAGATATCAACAGTGTCAGGTCAGTATGTTTCTGGGAGAGGACACGTTTGCAGTGTTGAGCAATGTGCTGATTCTATTTCTGAAGTCTGACCTCATGCGAATAATGTAATGTGTTCTGGTCTTCTTTCACTTGTGCACAGATATTATCCAAGTGGAGATGCTTTTGCCTCTGGTTCAGATGACGCCACGGTATGTTCATTCAGCAACCTAATTTAGGAAAATTCTGTTGCTTCCCAAGTCAGATTCTCCTAAAAGACTAGGTCACATCCACAGAAGACTTTTAGTGACTAAACTGGGCCTGTGACACCAAATTTGCAGAAATAATAATCGTGTAAGATAAGATATCAAATACCATATATAATGTTATAGGGAAAATCATGTAACTGGAGGTCACTTCTGCAAACTTCTCTACAAGAGGTGCTGTCCAAATACTCATTTCAGATTCTCTGTGTTTGAAGTTTCATGACTAAAATTAGTTGTCTTACTGGAAGAGATTTGGCTTCATATAGCTCTTGGTCACAGCATGGGAGGAACCAGCTGAAATGCTGCAGCTTGTGTCAGGAGAAGCAGCATGTCCCACAAAGTAGAGGGGCCATGGGCTCAGGGCAGGGCAGATGAGGGCAGCTGGCCTCTGCAGTCCCGGGTGGCCTTGGCCACACACATCTCTGTGGGCCCTGACTCACTGCCAGCCCTCTTCACTGCAGTGACTCACTGCATCCAGGTCATCCTGGATCACACAGCAGCTCTTAATGGATCTTGCTTATCTGTGAGCAATCTGCTAGGAGGGGCTCAGAATGCATTGACAGGTAAATTTGATCAGCACAAGGTATACAAAATGCCATTTAGCTCCTGGTGCCCTCTGCCCCCAGTAATGCTCAGGGCTGATGGTACTCCCTGCAGCTGGTGTGTCCCGAGGGGACCAGGCTCTGCCTCACCACAGCCCTGCAGGGACTGAGCTGTTAAGTGTAGCATGAGGGCAGATGATGGGGAGGCACCTGGCACCTTATTTCTTCTGTTTATTCAAACATCACACTGAGTCACCTGAGAGCAAAGACTTTATCTAAAGTACTCTGCCCTCAGAGCATGTTCAGAGTCTGCTCCAAAGCTAGCTAAACTCAATAGAAACATTCCTTTTGTCTTCTTGGATGTGGAGACATTCCAAGGCTCTTCTGGAGAGAGCGAACCCTGAACCCTGACTTTGTTTTAAAAACTGCGATTAGAAGTTAATGCCTCTAGCCCTGTGGTGAGCCCAGTGGCTCTCTGCACATGTGGATGGAGAACTGTGAGCTCTTGAGATGCTGAGGGAATGGTACAGAGAAACTGCCCACCGTTAAATTCCAGTTTAACGCCCAGTATCACAGGTTCTTATTTATTTTTTTGATGGGTTTTTACTTTTTTAACTATTCTTGACACCCCTGACTCAAGCAGGAGAATGGGAAATTCCACCTCTGTACTTTTGACAGAGGTTTTGGCAGTTTCCATCTACCTCATTCTTAAAATGAAGAGGTTTGTTTTTGCAGTGTTACAGAGTGGTGTCCTTGACCTGATTTATGTATTTGGGGATTCTGAGGAACAGATAATCCTGACTGGAAGTAATCCATAAAAGCATGCTCAGATGACAGTGTTGTCATCTGCAGTGACCCCAACTCCCTGTCAGGACAGTCTGATGAAATTATTCATCTGTGTGGAGCACTGGGAGACCTGGACTGCACATACCTGGCAGCTCCCCCCTGCCCTGCGAATCAAACAGCCCCTTCTTTATGTGCAGACTTGAATACCAGCCACTTTTCAATAGGAAAGCCTTAATATTAGCAATCCCATCTGGCCAGTGTTTGCTTCAGCTTAACTTATTGAGGAGGGGTTTCAGTTCACATAGTTTCAAAAGTGCATTTTGATTTCAGGGCTAACAGACTGCCTTTCTGCATGGCAGTGAAGTTTGAAGTCTGGCACTGAAGTCTGATACATGATTTCCACGTCAAACAAGCCAAATTTTGCTGGCAAATGATAAAAACAGGAAGTATAGGTTGTTAGAGGTGATTTGGAATTTTCCATGAGAAATGAAAACCAGAGATCTGCATTAAAATGTGTTATTTCACTTGAATTATTTTCATGTAGGTTTTTCAAACAGAGAGGCCTCACAGAAGGGCAGGGACTGTTTGCTGTCCTGGCTTACTCAGAGGCAGGACTACCACCTAGGCTCCTCTGTGCCACATGGTCCGTGTTCTCAACAATGAGCAGAGATTTGATCCCATCTCCCAGGCTCCAGCTGTGGCTGAGCTGTTGTTTAAGAGACTGTCTCCACATGCACCTCCCCAGCAGCAGGATGCCCTGATAAGTGTGAAACCACAGAGGGGAAGTGAGAGGGTGTGGGGACTCCAGTGGGCAGCCACGGTCCAAAGCCCACTACTCTAGCAGGTCAGGCAGGAGGCTCAGAGAAGTGGCTTGAAAAAGAAAGTTCTTCCTGCAATGTATACAAAACAGCCTTGTGTTGCTTAGATCCCTGCTAGAGGATCCCAGCTGCAGCAGCCAGAAGCAGAAGGAAAGGAGGAAGCAGAAAGAAGCAGAAGGAAAGAAGCCAAGCAGCCGCTTCCCGTGATGTCTGTTAGGCTGCACTTCCCACTCCCACTTTTTCCAAATATTTTAGCCAGTGCTTCCAGCATTTACTGAGGCATGTGTGTTGGTTTTGTTTTAATCCTAGTGTCGTTTATATGACCTTCGTGCAGACAGAGAAGTAGCAATTTATTCCAAAGAGAGCATCATTTTTGGAGCATCCAGTGTGGACTTCTCTCTCAGTGGTGAGACTTGAACTCTGGAGGTTATCACAGTGTTGAGATTTGAGGGGAACTGTAAAATTTTTCAGTTTAATTTGATAAAACATTTGTTATTAAAAGTTATCAGAAGTATTAAGTACCAAAAGAAACATTTAACGCATGGAAGCATTTTTTTTTTGCCTCTGTAAAAATAATTACTCTTTAAATAACCTAGCTGGCTATTGCTTCGTTGTAGTGATGAAAAGTATTTTCCTGGCCCTACTGAAGGCAGGAAATATTTTGCCATTAACTACAGCTGGGCTAGAGTTTCACAATAATAATGAAAAACATTTCAAAGGCAACATGAAATGTAGCTAAACTATTAAGTGCAGTTACATAAATATTTTTTGAAAGGATAACATATGATTAATAGTAAAAGTATATTGGAGGGGTATGAAGAAAGAGACATTACCACTTTTCACTACAGATCCTGAGACATAAGCTCGAGTCGCGTCTCTCCTATCTCAGCCCAAATGCTGAGCTCCCCGGTCACCCTGGGTGGGGATGAGTGGGTGGTGAACTGCCCTCCTCCTGGAACTGAGGCAAATGTCTCTGTCATGGTCACAAGCACCACAGCTTGTCCCGTTGGCAGTGAATCACTTACCAAATTGTCTGTTAATCATTCAAGCATCTGTATTCAGCTTCTTGTGTAAGGTCTGAGTAAAATATTATTACCCTGCAATAGCTGTTCAAGCACTCTCCAGTCTGTCACGATTTGGAGTCATCCCCCATCTCTAACGACTGAACACATTTCATGTAATTTAACTGAAATTTACGGTGCTTTTAACTAATTGCCGGTAATTGTCGCAGCATGTAGCACGGACAGCTCACAGCGGCAGGGCTGGCCCGCGGGAGCACAGCTGCCTGGGGAAGCAGGGCTCGCAGGCTGGGCTCGGCGGTGACCGGTGTCCTGCAGAAAGCCCCGGCATGTGCAGCCCTCACTGTGCGAAATCTCCTTCTCTCTGCAGGCCGCCTGCTGTTCGCGGGCTACAACGATTACACCATAAATGTCTGGGATGTGCTGAAGGGGTCCCGTGTGTCCATTCTGTTCGGACACGAGAACCGTGTCAGCACCTTGCGGGTCTCTCCCGACGGGACCGCGTTCTGCTCGGGCTCCTGGGACCACACCCTGCGAGTAAGTGCCGGCAGAACCGCTGCGGGGGCTTCTTCCTGCAATCGTTTAATGACAGGGTGAGCAGGAAGGGTTGGTAGAGGAAAACTGCTCTAGAGGAACTAAGGAGGGTATAAAACGGTGTAAACCATGAACAGCAAAGCCAAATAAAAAGCCCCACCAAGTGCTAGCAGAACGGCTAAGGTTGAGCTTGCTGTTGGGTTACATGATATCACTGCTGCTGATACTCTGTACCACTAATGTGATTGCCTCGCCAAAGTTAATTTAATGTTCGACAGACGAGCAGTGTCATAAAGGCGTGTTCAGCTCTCTCTCTTTCTACAGATTTGGGCGTAACCTGAGATCCCGTATGCAGAATCAAATCAAGACTGAAACGCTGGACTACAAAAACTGCATAAAGAAGCCATTCCTCAGATTCAAATATTCACTACAGTACAAAAGAGTGACACTGAACCCACAGATTAACACAACTAGGTAGAAAATGTAGTCTGCTTGAACACACAGCAAACATCGACTTGTAGTAAAATGAAATGTTTTAAATTTTTTTTGAAACTATATTCTTTCATTAGAATTAGTTTCATTATTTATAAAGGGACTTTTCTCCAAAGTCACCTGTATCATAGAATTGAGTATTTCAGTGCACATTATCTATTTATTTGCATGAATTTAGTTCCTTTTTAAAGTAAAAAAAAAAGTCCTGATTTTATCGGGATGTAGCGTAAGGCTTTGGAAACATTCCGTAGTAGCATATTGAATTTCGGTGTTGAAAAATGGAAAGAGAAGCAATTCTAATACTTTATGATGGTGTTATGGATGACTGAACCTTGGTGGTAAGTAGAGGAGCAAAGGACCTACTGTGAAGGTACTGGCTGCTGTCATAAAAATGTATTTTTTGTACAGAAGAGAAAACCCTTCAATCCCTGTTTTTTCCTACTGTCTTTTTAGATAGAAATAAGTATTTCATCTGTTACCTGAATATAAAGAATCTAAATATATACAAACTGATAAACAGCAAAGAGGAGGGATATAAACATGATTTACATAATCATGAGGTAATACTTAACCAGTAGTTTCTTAGAAATTTTTAATTGTATCACTTGGTGAGTGAATTTTCTTTTACTTAAAGAAATGCTACATGCTAAGCACTAAGGGATACTACACGCTAAGCATTAAGCACCATTATACTGATGGTCAAATCTTTTCCAAGTCAGTCATAGTCATTCTATGACCGTAATTCTTATTTGCATTTTGAGCAGTTCATACGACTTTGGCAAGGCAATGTAGCTTAAATGTATATCAGAGCAGTATATACCCATTTTGAGGTCCTTCTGCAATGTCAGAGCAGTTGTAAGTTCATGCAAATACAGGTCAAATCATACAGTCCTTACATCTCCCACTGCCACAGACATGGTTTTGTCATAGCTGGACTTGAGAACCGCTAACAGTGAGCTGTTGAAAATCTGCTGTGAGCCACACTCCTGCCAGCGTTTGAGACTCTGCTGACCAGAGCACATGAGTCCATCTGATCCACGAGTCCCTGGTTTTCAGGGGACCAGGACAGCTGGCCACATTGCTGGCAGCACCCAGCCCTCTGTGTGAGCATGGGAGTGCCAGACAGACTGGCAGGACCACCCCACACAGAAGTGATGCTGTAGAATCAAGATTTAATCGGATAAAGATGAGATACAATTAATTATAGAACCACTGTAAGATTATATCTGCATTCATACATTGAAAACAGTTGGGACCAGAGTGTGTCAGCTCTGCTCTGCCAAGAAGTACTGAGTCTAACCTGAGCAGAGGCACATGAGAACAGAGAGCTGGAGTAATCCTGGGGGCTTGCACAGCCTGGCCTTTGAAATTCACGTGGTGAGGTACAGCTCTTAATGTATCAAATATATGATTTATATTTAGATTGGAACAGGAGAAAACAAGCTTACTGGAACGAACCTGTTTACAAGCTCACTGGTCACTGGAGTTTGATGATAATATCCTCATTCTGTTTGCAAGTGGGATTTTTTTACAATAATATAAAAATCATATTAGAAACAAAGTCTCCTCATCCATGAAAACATTAGGTTCTGTGAATCCATAACCAGTTAACCTAAGACACTGACATTTATACCAGCCTTCCATCCCTAATGGAATAGGTCAGCTGTTTTCACTTGGAAAAGTCAACTCTGATGCTTTGCAATATTTGTGGCAAACTATCCCTGCAACAAACTGAATGCACTATGGAAATGTCATATAGAACTCACTGTGCAATATTGAGTCAATACACTGTACACATTTGATCAAAAGATTAATATTAATGTTTAGATAGTATTTATTGGCAAGATGTTTGTTTCAAACATAATACATTGTGTTGATACTTATGAACAGCCTAAATACAATAAATTGTATTTTACATATTGAGAACATGTATGTAGTAGTTCTTCCCATTGCTTAGGTATTTGTAATGGTGGCTTTTTTTTTTCTCTTTTTTTGACATTCACTATTTGCACTACAGTTTCTTAAATGATTCCTCCTGCAAAAATCTCGGGTAAAATCTAGATCTACCAGCTAATTGCTTCTGGAATATCTTCTCTGGGAAATACCCAAGGTGAACCACAGCAAACAAGAGTGAGCAGCCCTTGAAAGTATTTGAAATGCCATCTCAGCTCTCCCTGCGTTCAGGAGGCCAGAATTCAGATTGTTTTCCTGCTCAGAAGGATCACAGCTAACGTAATGTTTCTCTCCAGAGCCTTATTGCCATACCCAGGAACGAACTGGAAAATGCAGAATATATGTTTTGGGGGAGCTCCTTGTGTTGCAGCAGGATGCTAGTGAAAAGCTGGGCACTGAAGTGCTGTTGAGGGCTCAGGCTGTCACTGTTTGGGTCAACCAGATGTGCAGATCACCTGGAGGTGCAGCAGTTCAGCTTTCTGCCTTGTCAGGAGAGAAATGAGCTGTGGCCAGCTGTCCTCTCCACTTCAGTGCAGGTTTTATGGTCAGCCTGAAGGTGGCTGGTGGAAGTGCTCAGTTTAGCCACTGAAAAAAGCACCTTCTTAATTTAGGTGCATTGTTTCATTTCCTCTCTTTTGAGAGGCTGGGGAAAGTGCTGAGCCAGCTTGTTCTGAGTGACATCAGTGCCCAAACTGTCACCAGATACAGCGAGAATGAGTCTGACATTGCATCTTGTGCTTCTGTTCTTGCACGGAGAAATGCTGTGGGTTTTGGACTCGTGTGTTGGGGTGCATGGGCTTGCCACCTGTGAAAATCACCTCTTTGTTCCTGAGGTAATGGTGAAAACATGAACCAGGACGGGCCTCAACTTCCCATCAGATAAATGACACTTAGAGGAACAGAACGCTGAAGTACCCATTGTATTTTTTACTCAGTAAAGGCTGTCCAGGGAGGCTTTGGAAAACCCAGCGTTTTGAGATTTCCCTGTTGGTATGTCAAGCTGTTCGTGTGAGAAACACCTCTGTTCCATAAACGTGTGGAGAGAAGGGAGCTATAGCTGGGGCCGGCACTATCGGCCGGCTCTGTCCTGTTACACAAAAATGCTGTATAAACAGGAAGGGTGGAAAAGGATACTGCTAGAGAAAGAGCAGCCTCTCCCTCTTGCACTCCTGCTGTGAGGAATGCAGTAGGAAATTCCTGCTCCAGGATTAACAATCGTAAGGAAAAATAGTTTTAAAAGCATGTGTGTAAAGTTCTTGTGAAAAGTAAAGATCTCGTTCCAGCTACTGCTCCAGCATGTAAACAGACTGTATTTCCCTGCTTCAAAATAAAACAAAAGCCAAATACGGGGATATAGAACTAAAGTTTGCCTTAGGAAGGACTCCAAGGGATCAGGCCAATTCTCGATAGCGATCTGAGAAATTGCAACAGGATTGATTCCAACCACCTATTTTTAGATTTTCTAATGGGGATGTAAAATGGAGACAGCTGTATCTCAAGACAGATGGAGTGAAGCCAAGCAGTCCTGTGCTGACGCGTTGGGCACCTTGAGCCGGCTGTGGGACGAGAGGTGAGAGCGTGCCCCGGGGCCGGGCAGCTGCGGCAGCGCCTGTCCCGCAGCAGGGCTGCGCTGTGACACTGCGGCCACAGCCGCGCTCGGCCCCGGACCACCATCCGCGCCTCACCTGCAAACGGGACCGAGCAGCGCGCACAAGGGGCGCGCCCTGTGCCGAGCCTGCCGTGGGTTTGAGGCGGTATTTATGGGAGCCGTGATGGGCTGTGAAGCAGCTGGTGGTGCTCGGAGCTGCCGGGGCACAGCGGGGGTGCAGGGGAGGTGTCCCGCCGGGGCAGCTCCGTGCGCTGTGCAGGTGACACCCGCCTTGTTCTCAGCCGCTTTACTTTACACCAGCAGTGTGCAGGGCCCGACCTTTGCACCGTGAAGGTCCCAATCCTAAATTTTGCCTATGTGCTCATCAAAAAGCAAACGCCACTGCATTTGCTGGGTAAATACACAGCGCACTCACCCCATGACCCTGGGAAACCTACATCTCCTTTGATGCAAAGAATACAGGTTCGGGCGGGCCACTAATGTGGAACAGAAGCAAAACCCAAAAAGAATTAAAACAAATATTTGAGAGCCAGCACTGAACGCCGCCCTCGGCTGCGCAGGGA
>VZTI01001507.1:713615-729507 GCA_013397865.1 Struthidea cinerea
GCCCCGGCCACCAGCGGTGGGCAGCAGCCGTGGGCAGCACCGGTGGCCGTGCCGGGGCCGGGCCAGCAGCCGTGGGCAGCAGCCGTGGGCAGCAGCCGTGGGCAGCACCGGTGGCCGTGCCGGGGCCTGGCCAGCAGCCGTGGGCAGCAGTGGTGGGCAGCACCGGTGGCCATGCCGGGGCCTGGCCAGCAGCCGTGGGCAGCAGCCGTGGGCAGCAGCCGTGGGCAGCACCGGTGGCCGTGCTGGAGCTGCCACCGAGAGCCCGCTCCAGCAGCAGTCCAGAAAAGCCTGGACTTCAGTGCTCTTGGCACAAGCTCAGTGGGTGCCAGGGGGTCAGGGTTGGCACGTCTGTGCCAGCCCTGCAGGGAGCACCGGGGCAGGCCAGCCACAGCCTCCCTGGCACTGCTCGTGGTTCCGTCACCGCGGCAGCGGTGCAGGACGCTCCCGGTGAGCAGGGCCACCCGTGCCCACATGAGGTGCTGCCACCGTCCCCGCGGAGCCTGCTCGTCCCCTGCTCGGCTCTGTGCCACACGCCGTCCTGCCAGCTGTGGGACGTGCTGAAGTGCGCCAGGATGGAGGTGGTGTTGGTCCCTGCTTCAGCGACAGCTGGTGAGAGAAAGGTGAAATCATCTTGCCTCCTAGCACTAGAGCCCCTTTCTGCTCTGCCTCCTCCCCCCAGCCCCCTTTTCCTGCTCTCCCCCGGTCCCCAGCCTGGCTGTGCCTGGGGCTGGGGGTTGTGCATTCCCTGTTCCACATCCCCCTCTGCCCCCCGCCCACCCTCCCCACACTGTGCTCACTTGGGAATGTGACCTTGCTCTCTAGATTATTTACAGACAAAATATTGCTGCAAGCCTGGGGAAGGGTTTTCTGTGTTGTTTTTGCTTTTTTTTTAAAGTGACTGGATTCCACAAAAACTGAATTATTCCAAGGGCGTGGGGGGCCTGGTGGGAATGCTTTGCTCTGTCTGGGAACAGGCTGCCTGCAGCCATCTTCCCTGGCCAGCACAGGGATGCTAGAGGCTCTTAGCTTCCCCAGCTATACGGAACAATCTGTCTCTGGTTTTCTTGGAAAAACCCACCCCTTGCTTGGGGAAGGCTGCCAGGACGGGACAGGAGCACTGACAGGGCTGTGGCACACATGTAACCAGGACCTGGGCTGCTTCCCAAGGTGTGCGTGGGCAGGCGCAGAGAGCTGGCTGCGGGTTCCTGCACATTCACCCGCACCCCTGGAGCTCTGTACTTCCCCTCACTCGGGAGCTCCTGGGTCTCCTGCTGCACTTGCAACACAGACTTGGTTTGCTGAGGACCTCAGACAGCTCTGTCACATCCGATCGGAAGCCGTGGTGGGCTGATTTCTCCTTTTCTTTTTGCTTTTACTGGCAGGACCAGCAGCTGCCCTTTTCCCACTGCTGACAGCTCTGTCCAGCTGAACTTCTGAAAGCCTCATGGTGGTGGTTTCCCACTGAGCTGAGCCCTCACGCCTTTGGCCTCGCAGGGCTGCGGCCGCGGCCCCTTCGCGTGGCTGCCCGAGGCCACAGAGCTGTGCACTGCACACAGGAATGAGCTGCTGGCTGTCCAGCAGCGCCGGGTGTTTGGGATGGGGCTGACGTGGGGTCCCTGGCTGGCACTGCTTCCCTTACAGGGTCAACATGAGCCTTCAGGTGCCCTCAGCCTGGGAGCTGTCCTGAGTAAGGCTGTGTGTGCTCAGCTTTTATTTGGGACTAAGCACTGTCAGCTGAGCTAAACTTGGTCACAGACAGTGAGTGCCTGTTTTGCTGTGGGAAGAGTTCTTATGCCAAATGCCTTGGTCTGGCCCGGCATGCAGCATGGCTTGATCTCTCTGGAGAGTGAGCCGGGGCTGCTGAAGGTCTGGCAGGAGCACACTCTCCTCCCCGCTGAAACCGGGGCTGCTGCCGGGAACTCGCTCAGCAAGCGTGGCCACAGGGGTTGACCACGAGGCAGGCACTAGCAAAGCCATTCCCTGCCTGCTGCGGGGTTGGTGCCAGTCCTCTGGAGAGACTCCAGCTTTCCCAGCTTGTGGAGGTGATGGTCTCGTGCAGGCCCTTGCAGAAGTGTTGGCTGCAGGAAGGATGCTGAGCAGTGAGAGGATGCCGAGGGGATGGAGATGGTGCCCCTCCCAGGCAGGACCTTGATTATCCAAGTGTGTTCAGCTGGTGGTGGTTTGGAAGCCCAGTTTGCAGCAGACTCGTCTGGCTGGTGGAGAGATGGTTTAGGGACTACTGAGCTCTGGAGCACTCTGGGCTAGTCATAAATATCATGGTGCTTATAGACAAGGGCAAAAATCAATGGATTTTGTTCAACAGAATTCTGAAGCTTCCCTTGTTGAGCAGCCGTAGGGAAGGCTGGGACAGGAAGACAAGTGGTTTATTATTTTAGTCAAACCCTTGACTTGGCTGCTGTCAGCACATTCAGCAGTGGGGCAGAAACTCACCAGGTGAGAGGCAAAACTACCTGCTGAGATGAAGTCCAGAGGCAGCAGATAAAGGGCACCAGGGGGCTGTGCCTGCAGGGACTGCTCCTTATCAGCACACCTGCTGGCTGCATTGCCAAAGCAGCCCCTTGCCACCTGTGCCTTTGGGTAGCTGGGGGTTTTTCTGATGCAGCTCTAGTTTTCAGGGATGTTGCTGCCATCCCTTTTTACCACCTGGGGAAGCAGGAGGGAAGGGAGCACTAGGTCTCTGCTCGTGCTGCTGTGAGAATGGGACCCAGTGCCCCTTGCTCTGGGTCTGCTCCGCGTGCATCCATGTATGGATAAAGCTGCTCCCCACTAACGGGGCCTCTGGCACTTTGCTTCCAGCCCAGAATTAATGGCTCAACTAGCCTGAAGAACCACGGGTGACCAGCCCCATGCCATGCAGGGGTGCAGAGCAGCCCAGCGGGTTCCACCTGAGGAAGGGGTCTGGGGAGGCTGCTGCTGAGTAGCTCTCCATAGTGTCAGGCTAGCAGTGTCCCAGTTCCTTCAGGGTAAGCCTGGGGCTTCCATGGGTGCTCATGCCCCCTTAAATAGGAAATTTGGCATCCTGAGCTGAGCATCTTCTCTACCTGGGTGTCCCAAACAGTTAACGATCCCAGCAGCAGTGGATGGGTGGTGAGGAGATTGATTGCCTCCTGCCAGGTACATAGGGTCTCGCCCTTCTGCAGAAACACAGCGCTTGTTCAACCAGGTAAATAGCTGGTTTAAAATCCCCTCTCGCAGCAGCTGACCCTACACGTGTTTATCCAAGTGACTGGAGCTGTGCCAATCTCTCTGGTAAGTGACCTTTCCTGAATTTTTCTTTTCAAGTTGACATTTAAGAAGGGGGGGGAAGTCACAGCAACAAACGGTGTTTTAACAGTGATAAAGCTTTACCCGTCAACAAAGCCAGGAAAGCCGCGCTGGAGCCTGCGCTGGCGGCTCTGCCACCCCTGCCAGAGCCCGTATGGACAGCGCTGGCTCCCGTTTCCTGGCCTGCTTGGGTCTGCATGAACCAGCATCTGCAGTATCGTGGGCTGCTCCTGCTGCCTGGGCTGGGCTGGGCTGGGCTGGATGGTTCTGCAGCTCCTGGGAAAGGCTCCTGGGTGCAATTAAGTCTAAGGCAGCTGCTGGCAGCTGGAGGCACTCAAAGTACTAGTTCATTGCTGCAATTCAAATGAGGAAGAGTCTTAAATCTCTGAGAAGAATCTGGGTTTGGCAGGCAGTGGAATGCTCAGCTTATTGGGAAAACGCCTTGGATGATTTTGGTAAATGTTCTACTGTGTGTTCAGGGAAGTCAGATTTACCCCTAGCTTTCATGTTCCTTGGTTCTCAGCTTTGGCACTGCCATGACTCACCCCTGTCTGCTGACAGTGCTCTCCCACGGAGGGTATTTAAGCTCTGAAGCTTTGGAGGAGGTTTACCTCTTAGCCCAGATGTCCAGTACATGAGCTCCTCTTCCAGGCTGGAAGTGCCAAGGGCTTCGCAGAAGGCTGCTCAGCACATTTGGGTTCCCCAAATCCTGCTCTCCCCACATCCTGGCAGATGCCATACCTCCAGCATGCCACCTGTCAGCCACTCCCATCTCCGCTGGGCTCTGCAGGATCTGTCGGGTGTCCCTGCCTCCTCCATCTGCAAAGCACCCACAGCCCTCCTGGCCCGCCCCTGCAGCCCTTTCCCAGGCTTTTGGCTCAGCTGCAGATGGCGAGGAGGACTGAGAGCAGCAACCGGTGTCGGTGTCTCCCTGCAATCCTCCCTTCCAGCCCCCTCCACTGAGTGCTGCTAGAAATGGGCCAGCCTGGGGCTGTGCCTGCACAGTCCTGCCCTGAGAGGAGAGACTGAAACAAGGACTTCCCAGCTGGTTGTGTTTCCTGGAGCAGGAGGGGCGGGAGATTCCTGGAAGCAGTGGCTGCAGGATTCCCCCGGACGTGGGTGCTTTCCTGGCATTTCTTGCAGGCATCCTGATGGGAGTGGCTGCAAAAAGGCAGGAGGCAAGGAAGGGGCAGGGGCAGGGGCAGCCCTGCAGTCGGACAGGGACATGCCGCTGGCTCAGGGTGACGCTGGGCAGCCCCGTGCTGGAGCCCTGGGGGCTGACAGCAACCTCTGCTTTCAGAAAGCCACTGCTTTGTGACAAGTCTCAGTTGAGAAACACCTAAGTGCCTCTGTCGAGAGAGGCCTGATGGATACATTTGGCTTTGTGGCTGTGCCGGTTCTTGGATTTAATCTATCTGTGCAAGAGGAAAAAACAGTAACCAAAAAGCCCAGATAAGTGCAACAGCAAAGATGCTTTTAGTGAACCGATAGCCAAGCCTTGCCTTTGCTGACCGTGACCCTGCGCAGAGCCAGTTCCGCAGACAGGGGCAGGCAGGGCACCCCAGCCCCCAGGCTGCCGGCAGCAGGGCTGCAGCTCGCAGAGTCCCCTGTTAGGAGTGTCCGTCTGCCACAGCTCTCCCCGCGCCGTGCTGTCCCCAGGAGGGCTCTAGCCCCGGACATTAACAGCAGGCAGATGAGCTTCCTTGCTGGGCTGTCGCTGAGTGATGCTCGTGTGAGGCTCTGTGGCCGCTTGGCAGCGATGGCAAATTCGGGACTTCATGCACTAAGCTGTCTTTAATCCGCCGTGGCAAGGGTGCCTCATTTTGCTTCCGCTCACAGCCAGCCCTGGTGCTGGCTCGCTGCAGGGTCGGTACGTGAGCCCTGGAGCGGGACAGCCTGTATCCGGAGCCTTCCTTCCTCTGTGATAACGTCAGTGCTGGAAGCAGGCAGCTATTTTGGTCCCAGGAATGCCAGCGGATGATTTCACTTTTGTTTCGTACCCGATAACCTTTCCCATCACAATGAGAGACGACGTCCGTGCTCCCCGTGCTTCCGTGTGCGAGGGGAAAGCCATTCAAGCGCCTCTGCAGGGGAAAAGAAAGAGCCAGGTTAAAAATAGCTTCTGATTGTCCATGGAGCCTGGGCAAAGGAAGGGCAAAAGCCTTTCCTTGTTCCACTGTCCGGTCCCATGCACTGGGACCAGCTTTTCTGGCTGAGCCGGGGCATGAGGACAGCGACCGTGGGAATATCTGGTGCGCTGGCTCTTCGTGTCAGCCTCATGGGGATGGGAAGGTCTGAGAGACACTTTCTTCTCCACGCGGAGTCGTCCCGATGTGGGGCTCCAGGAGAGCTACAGCCACCCCCTTTGCTCATTATCTGCCTGTCTCTACCCTTCCTGCCCTTCTCGTAGTCCTTTCCCTGCTGGGTTTTGTGGCTGGACGCTCGGTCAGGAGCTCGGCGAGACAAACCCACCGCGGGCCCCAGGCGAGATAAGTCTGGTCAAACCCAAATTGCTAAAGCTCATCTCCAATTCTTATTTCCTGTGGGGAAGGAATTGGCGAAAGTAACTTGTTTTTTTTAAGCTTTCAGCCTTTGACTTCCCACGAGCTGCTGACCCATCATGTGACGGGGCCGCTGCCGCGAGATGCGGCACCGGCACTCATCACCCTGCGCTGGTGTGGGCCAGGGCCCCCGGCTCCCCTGGCTCCCCCGGCTTCCCCCGGCTGCCCCCGGCTCCCCTCGGCTTCCCCGGCTCCCGTGTGTGCTGGGCACAGGCAGCACCCACCTCTGCGAGTGGGCAAACCCCGGTGTGCTGTAAGAGGGAGGGCAGCGAGCTCGTGTACCCAGACCCCATCCATCCCTTATGGAGAGATGCTTCCCTGCTCCCATAGAGCAACTGCTTCCCGGTGCCCAGGCAGCCTTCAGAGCTCATCGTAGGCCGTTTTGCAGGCTCTCAGACCCGGGCTCCTGTTTGCCCGGTCCCTTTTCCCAGTGGGAGGTTTTTGCTAAGTCTCCCAGCACATGACTTGCAGGGTGGCTCCAAACTGCTCTTGCTCTTCCTGAGCTGGAGCCTGTTTACAAAACAGTGGCTGAAGGCTGCTGTTTATCCTTACATACACATTGCATTCAGAGTTGCTAAATAGGCAAAGCCAAAATGAAAGTCATCTGGGTTTTGTTTAATTAGAATAAAATCCTGATGAATCATGAGGTTCTGTACCTCAAGGATGCACCAGGAATTGACTTTGGCTGCAGACAGCAAGGTACAGCAGTCAGCAGAGCCGGCTCGCTGCCTTGACATCTGCTGGAAAGACTTGTTTTTCCCTCCCGAGTCACATGCTAGCTTGTGATCTGATCATGAGATACAAAGGATAACCTTCCAATATTTACTCTTCTCATCTGCAATTTCAAAAGGCAGAGGAAAAGAGCAAAAAGCAGCATGAGAAAGGAAAACACAAGCCACCTCTCCTCATTTGGTTAGTGTTGCTGGGACAGGGCAGGAGTCTGGCTGCAGCACCACGGGCTGTGCTTGTGCCTGTCGTGGCCGTACTGGAGCGTGCCAGTGTGGGCAGAGCAATCCTGCGTCCTCCCCTCCAGTGCCACCACACCTGTGTGCCAGCAGAGGTGGGCAGGGGCTGCCTGTCCCAGGGTGACCTGCACTGGCACAGGCAGGGGAAGCTTGTCCTCCCCCACGGCTGCCCAGCACTGGCCCTGTGCCATCCTTCAGCATTCAACTCGCACGTTTTATTATAAATGTCAAAGTGACATTTTTTATAACAATATCCTAATGTAGTCAGACAGGCAGGTGGAGTTACTTGTATGTGCTCTAGTCCAAAGGTTCATAGCAAGCCCAGCTGCAAGATTAAACCAGAATCACCCTTGAATAAAATCCCCTAGAGAATCTTTGGGGAATTTTTGCTAGTGCAGCTTGGGTATGTTTACTTCTGTGAGCTGATGCCTATCAAGCACCAAAACCCCCCAGAAACCCATCATGGTGCCACCGGGGCTGTTGGGACACGAGCGTTCAGGCTGCTGAAGGCTTTGAGGGAGCTCTTGCTGCGGGGAGAGCAGCACAAAGCAGTGGGGCAGGGCTGTTTGCTTGCTGAGCCGGAGAGGTGTGTGCCACTGAGTACCAAATCTGCCACAGGCTGCGTATGTGCAGCAAACCCCAACTGCCCGTGTAGTGGGATTGCCCTGGGAATGGCAGCTGGGCTCAGCAGTCTGCGCCTGTCTCCCCCGCCCTGTGGAAGGCGAGATGCTCCAGGCAAAGCCAAAGGGGCTGTGCCTGCGGGTGACACACCATGTGCCAGCCTGACACAGAGTGGGGACCACCACCCCAGCTGCCCTGGAAAGCAGTCACTGCTTGGAGGAACAAGGAGGGGGGGATGTCACTGGGGAGAAGCAGCCAGTACAGACGGAGTGATGAGAGCAGCACCCGCCACGGCCTGGCCACAGCCTGGCCACAGCCATTGCGGCGTGGCAGGGCTGAGCGCCGCGGTGCTTCCAGTACAAACACCCGCTGGTGTCAGGTGGGCAGCGAGGGAGGTGACGGGGCACAGCGAGAAGGTACCTCACCTAAGAGGGAGGGCACGAAGGCAGGGGGCCTGCTGGGCGCCTTTGATGTGGTGAAGGGGGGTTTGACTGTGCCAGGCAGGTAGATCCCAATGTTGTAGGGAGCATGGCTGAATGGTGGACGAAACCCAGCCTGCCAGGCCCAGCTGGCCCCTGTGCCTCTGCCAGGACCACGGCATTTGTGAGAGAGGCTTTGGATAGCTGCGACCTGGTATGGTCCCTGCACGCGAAGCTGGGGAAATGTGAACAGGAGGTGATTTTAAATTAAAACCCAAACAATCTGTGATTAAGGGCTGTCTCCAGTAGGCACAGTTATTTCTGATTTCAGGCTTTGGGAAGTCTTGAAACTGTTTAGGTCCACGTTGTGTGTCTCCTGCTATTACAGGAGCTTCACATTGCAGTGTCCTAACCCACCCTCCCATGTCCACACTTAGCTCAAAGACCCTTTTTTTTTCTGAAAAGTAAACCACTTTCTTTCCTTGGGCAACTATTTCTGTGGCCTGTGCTGCAGCATTGGCCAGAGATAATTAGGAGGGCTGTGACGGGCTGATGAGGGGTTTGGTGTGGGCTCATCAGTGGGCCATGTGGGACAGCGGCATATCTGCTTCCGGCACTTGGCATTTGGAAGGTGTTTGGGCTTTGGGGACCTGGCTGACCTGTCACTGTGCCCCAGAGGAATCTCTGAGCACTGTGGTTTCCTGGTTCACTGGCCTTTTGCCTGCCTCTATGAAAATTAGAGCAGGCCTGACCCAGAAAGCTGGATGCAGAAGGGATCGATAGTGATGGTAATTGGCCAGCAGCACTGCCTGGCTCTTGGTGTCTTAGTCCCAAAAGAAATAAACACATTCAGAAAACAGGAAGGTGGTCTGGCTCCTGTGGCTGCCTTATCAGCTGGAGGGGGCTTCAGCCTGTGGTCCAAGGTTCCCAGCCGGCTGAGTTTACCATGCCCCATTCCTGGCGAATGACTTTGGTCCTTCTGGTCCCCCTTCCCAGTGGTAGTGGTTCTCCAGCAGGTTTTGCTGTGTGAGGTGTTTGTCTGGCAGCAGCAGAGTGCCGAAGGCTCAGGTGAAGGGCGGCAGCAGGGCAGGTGCCATGGGAGGGGGACACAGCAGCTCTGGGTGTGGTCCCACCAGAGCGAGTGCCTGGGGAAGGAGATGCGTCTGCTCCTCCCTGAGTGCGGGGCGGACACTTGCTCCTGGACAAGAAAGCAGTCCCTGTTCTTAAGGAAATAAATCCTAAAGAACGTCCTTTCAGAGCAGTCCCCTCCTGCCTGCTGTGTCCCTAGAGGACAACAAGGGCTTTGTAACTGCTCGGGGCTCTCGGGAACCAAAACAACCGTGGTGTGAGCTCAGCGGCTGTAAATCAGCGGGCTCCACCGGCTCCAGGGCTGCGTAAATTTAGTGCCGATTGCTTTGATCTCAAATGCTTTTATTTCATACAGAGATAGACACAAGGTCACACTAATGGCTGATACATGAAAAACTGATGTGGCCTTATTGATTTTGGAGTGATTAATGAGTGAAAGGGAAGGACACTGATTCATGCACATGAGCAGTGCCGGAGAATGAGCAACACTGACCAGGGTGGCCTTTTAATTCCATAATCGAGCCTGTGTCCAGCTGCTTGGGGGTCCCAGCATCGCTCTCACAGACGCCTTTGCAGTGGGCAAACACCTGTTTGTAGGCAGTGAGCTCTCGTGCCTGCGCCCCGGTTCTGTTTGCCTTGCTTTTCGCTGTCCTTTTGAAAGGGGATCAAAAATAGCCAAACCTAAACTCTCACTGTAGCCTTGTTGACAACGCCTCTTGAAGCTTTCCTGCTGCTGTCCCAGGTGGCCCGAGAGAACAAGGAGAGGCCCGGGAGAGGTAAAGCACAGTGCCTTGCCCAGCCTCACATCAGGCAGCCCAGTACCCACAGGAGGCATCCCCCAGCTTTGGCCCTCTGGTTACCAGCGTGTGAGCTCACTGAAGGAGCTTCAAAGCTGGCTGCTGTGATTAGCCTTGCAGACAATGGTTTTCGAGTTGCTTTTCCAGTCCCTCAAGCATGTGCAACTTCCTGGAGGCTGCTGAGCTGTGGCAGGGTGGACACCCTCTTTCCACAGCCTCCATCCCAGTGCACCCTGTGGACAGGGTCCACAACCCCCCGCTCGCTCTGTGACACACATTCAGCTGGAAACTGATGCAAGGGGAAGTCATCCTAATTTTGGAGGGGGACATCAGGCCCAGCTGGAAGGATCTGGGCAGTGGTTATGCAACTTTCCTATTTGGTATTTGAAGAAACTTCCCCCTCCTGGTTGTCCCAGCTTTGTGACCATGACTTCAGCCATCATACTGCTACCAGAGTTCGTTCTGCTGGGCTCTCTGCTTTCACATGGGCTGTCTTTCTGAGTGGGTCAGAGACCTGCTGCACCTCTTAGGGCCTGAGGACTTGCCACAGTTAGGGATTCCTTTGTTGCTGGCACTGCTGCTTATTTTTTTCTCTCCTGCCGTTTCCCGATGTCTGTTCCTGTGTACACTGAACTATGCCCGTGTCCTGGAGCTCCCCAGCCTGACCTCCAGAGCTCTACCCCAGTCCCCCGTGCTGTGGCAGTGAGGCCCCAGCATGCTGGGGCACGGTGCCCTAGGGGAAGGGCACAGGAAAGCGTTCCCAGTGGCACAGGAGGTGACAATGCCCACCCTGCGAGCGGCTGTGGTGCAGTGCCCACGCTCCTGCCTGTGCTTTGCCCACCATCAGCACAGATGCAGACCAGCCCCACACAGCCAGCACTATCTGTGGGTGGCCCCACTCCTGTTCAGGAGTGGCCACAGGCTGTTGGCTTCTCCGAGGGAAACTCAGGGGACACAGGCTGTTGGACCCAGTGCCGTCCTGCTGACCATGGCACAGCAGGAGAGGGCGGGGAGCATCACGGGGAGGCCCACAAAAAACACTGTGTGCTCCCAAGTTAGCTACCAGGCCAGGTTGGTTTTCCTGTTTACTCCCTAAGTGGAAAATAGGAAGGGAGTGAAAAACCTCATCCCCTTGGCTATATAAAGGTCTTGTTGCGTGGGCACAGAAATTTTACCTTCTTTTCATTTTTTGCCTTGGTGTCGCCAGGTGTGGTGTGGGCTGTAGTGTCAGCAAAGCAAATAAAAGGGGATGCTGGGAATGGCAGCTCCTCTGCAGGAGAGGCTCCTCTCAGGCAGAGAACTCGACTCCTTCGGCGGTCTGCTGGTGAGTGGCTGCACTGGGGTTCTGCAAAGCATGAGGGTCACAGAGGGTCAGGCAGGGCTTGTGCTGGTTGTGCTGGGGACACACAGAGCCCCAGGTACACCTGGCACTCCCAGATGATGGCTGCTCGCCTCTCAAAAAAAGGGCAAAAGGTGAAGGAACCACATTACCCCTACAGCATTTCGTGGGTAGGTTGCCATGAAAAGGTCGGCTGGCGGGCTCGGCCAGCAGGAGCGAGAGGTCGGAGCAGATAAGACATTGCCACGCCAGGAAACTGTTTTGGGTTTACAGCGCCAGGATGTGTTATGGGGACCTTAAACCCTGTGATCCCAGAGATGTTGCTAAACCTTGTTTGCCTTGGATTGTTTGTCCAAAAAGATACCAGGAGATGAACTCTTTCTTCCCTTCGTAATTGCCCATAATCTTATCTGAAGCCTCCGAAGTGTCCTAGAGACTTCTCAAGGAGATAACATGGAGAGAACTACCAAACAGAAAAGAAGTCCAAGAGCAGTTATTTCTGAGGTCTGCTGGGAAACAGCACTGGTTTCTTGCCCAGCTTTGGTCATCCTTATTTGTCGCAAAGAGCAGAAAAGGACGCCCAGAGCTGTCCAAGTCTTGGTTAGGCAGTGCTTGACCTTTCTTGCCTCCTTGCTCCTCTGGGAGAGCTGAAGCTGTTTTGAGGAGTAAAGTCTCAAAGCTGCTTTAGCTAATTACTACAAAAAATTACTGCATGCGAGCTGCAGCCCATGGCTCAGCTGTCCAGCTGCCTAGGCCAGTGGGGCTTGACTGTGTCTCGCCAAAGGGTGTTTTTGGTGCGTGTGTTGTGGGCCTGTGGGTCCCCTTCAGGCAAGGGGCGTGCTCATAGGTCTGGTGGTGGTTTCAAGGTACCTTTAACTTCACGTGGTTTGTGGCTTCTCACCTGCGAGAGGAGCCTCTAATCATCTCCTCCCTGATGCTGGTTCATGGCTCAGGTTTAGTTTTCAGAGCTGAGTCGGCCAGGTTTTGCCCCTGTTTTTATGTGCTATGTGACCTTTTGTGTCATTCTGGTTCTCAGTCAAAGTTCTCTTACCAAGTAAGAGCTGTACCAAATGTGAGCATCCTGTGTCAGCACCATAGCAAGTTACTGTGACCAGATCTGTTTTCTGCAAAGCTTTCTTGATTAGCAAAAAGAACTGTTTAAGGGAGGAGAGCTAAATTAATCAAGCCACGCCTCGGCTCTGGGTCATGGTGACTTGCCTCTAGCATTGTCCTGTTTACTCCTTCAAAATACTGGCACCTCAGTTTTCTTTTGGATGAGTCCCTCAGCAGCTGGAGCTAGGGCAGGACACATGTCCACTCTCCATGCCACTGTGGCGTCCTCAGTTAGTCCAGGTGCAACATGTATTTTGGAAGTTAATAAAAGGGGAGGGAGGTGAAGGGTACTTCAGTGTCGGGTTCTCCCAAGCAAAGCAAACGGATGGGGCAAATGAGCACCTCACCACCCCACTGCAGAGGACCGGACATGCTGGAGACGTCGTGCAGAGCTGTAGTGATTTCATCAGCACAAACCAGTTCACAGTCAGTAATTTTGCTGTCAAAGCAAATTGATTTTTTCTACTGTTTTGCTCACCCACTGCAAGGCTTTGGGCACTGCTAGCGGGGCATGTCCCCGGCTCATGGCTGTGCCCTTTGCTTCGCAGCACTCAGCCCCACCAGCCTCTGGGGTTTCTTGCTGGCCTGGCTGCAGGGCTCTGCCCGCAGCGGAGCCACAGCCGTGCCCCGAGGGACCGGGGCACTCACGGTACAGGTCACCCCATGGCAGCACTGCTGAACCCCAGGAGCAGGTCCCAGAGGAAGCCCAGCAGCCAAGGGGGTGGCCAAAGGCTGGTGTGGGTGGCAGGGCTCACCCTGTACCCGGGGAGCACAGGGACAGGCGTGGTGGGGCAGTTACAGCCCTTGGCCTGACTCTGCCAAACCTCCCATGTCATGGTCTGTGTGCAGAGGCTGCCCCAGTTCGCCCGGGGGTTACCACACATTTTTGTCATGCTTGCAAAACGCTGTTACCACAAATTGCAAAAACCAACCTCATCCTCATCTGATCAGAGTGAAACCAGCACAGCTCTGCACGACGTCTCCAGCATGTCCGGTCCTCTGCGTGCTCCTGCAGGCGACAGCTATTGCTCAGGCATGCTTTCATTTGCTGCTTTCGGGTTGTTTTTTCCACTGCAGGCTCCATGGCCTGTGAAAATAGCTGGTGACCAGCCAGGGTGCTCACTGCCTCAGTTACTGGCCATGGCACTGCCTTCAGCTGAGGCTGGTGTGGCCTTTCTGAGCATAGATGGCTGCAGTAAAGCTGAGGGTGTCGGGGAGTCTCTGTTGGGCTCTTCCTGAGCAGAGCGTCGGGGCTGCCACCAGCATCCTGCGGACAGAGGCACGGCTGGGGCTGGCTGAGATGCCCACCCCAGGCTCTTCATTCCCTGTCCCACCGGGTGGGCAGCGCTCCCTCGGGTGACCCTGTCCTGGCAGGGCAAAGCGAGCAGGGCACCCACTGTCTCCCCACTGCCAGCACCCACGTTCCACCTGACAGCTCCTTCCGTCCCGCTGGCTCCTCCTGACCTTGTCTCCACAATGGGACAACCCTGTGGGTGAAAGAGTGGGTGCAGCATGCCGGCGGTCTGGGAGACTCTGGGCATTCCCAGGAGCTGAGCTGCTGGTAAAAGTGATATATTTAACAATTACTACAAGCCCTGGAGGCTCTTTAAGCTGTGTGGAGAACAGCTCACCAGCACCAGTCCTCACGACAGCCCTTCTGTCTGCAGCTGGGCTGTGGCGTGGCTGGGTGCGCATGCAAAATGTTGGGGAGCACTGCCAGCGTCTTTCACTAGATCTCACCGGGTGGGTTTGGCTGTGAGCCACGCTGGAGCCCAGCCCCTTCCAGAGGCTGGTGGCAGTGCTCTGGGTGTGGCTGGGCAGTCCTTGGGTGCTGGGGAGAACTCAGGTAACAGGCACAAGCAGTGAGGGCTGTCACAAGATGCTGTAATGAACTGCAGCCCTAAGTTAGAGCCGTGCTCTGCCTTCACCCGTGGAATGCAGCAGGGGCAGAGTTACCCCATCAGTCCCGCTGCCTCCACAGCGGCAGGGTGTCTGCGCAGAGCCATCAGCTGGGGACACACAGGGCCACAGCTCTCTGCCTCAGAATGCCATGTCATATGCTGGGATCATACGGTGCGTCTTGTGCCTGTAATCAAGTGACTCAAAAAATCAGGGCATGAAAGTTCTTTGGCAATGCTAAAAGCAAAATGTAAGGAAAAACTTCTCCTTCCCTTACCCCATAAAAGTTCAACATTGTGCAGATGATCTAAAACTTTTTTGAAGTGCTACAGGCTGTCTGGACTGTAAGTGTTTTGTATTGGGTACAGGGATCTCCTGCTTCTGAAATAGATGAGACAATTCAGAGGGGAGCCTTTAGTCTGTCCAGACAAGAGATACAGCAGAAATCTGCTATTGTTGGAGCCTGGCTGTAGGAAATGCAACTGCAAATGGCCAGTCTTGATACTCTGCTGTGCTTTGTACTTAAAAGTATGTGTTTTATCATGATAGGTGAGGAGAAGCTGAACTTTGAAGGCTTACCTTGCTCTAGCAGGAGGCCTCCAGGAGGTTGTCCAACTCGACTCCAGCCCAGGTCGTTGTGCTGGTCCCACCCCCTCCCAAATCCTTAGTTTTGCATCTTTTCCTGTTTTGCAGGCTCAAAGATATTAGCCACTCCCAGGGAGATGATTTTCCAAAGGCCTTTAGAGCCTTGTCTGCGAGCCTTCGGCACTATCCAGGCAGGCATGGCAGGCTGATATTCTTGCTCTGTCCCGCAGGACAGAGCACAAACAGGTTTGCAGGATGCAGCAGAAGCTTTCTGGGGTGCTGGGCTTGTCAAAGCCTGGATTCACCCCCCTGCCTGAGCCGGGCTTTGCAGCAGCTTGGGTGTTCCAGCCTCTGGACTAGGGGTGTGGGGACACATCACACAGGGCAGGGACAAACCAACACTACCCTGACACAATCAGCATTTCTAAATGAGCACTGGGCTAATCATCACGGCTCGTATTTCCATTTCCACCTGTCACCTATGTCAGCTCACTTATGGGGACACCAGAGGGCAACTAAATGAGGAGAGCACTTTGGTATTACACGGCAGCTGGAGCAGCAGCTGAGGGCATTACAAGGCTTCAAACACCTCCACTCTTGGCAGAGCTGCCCTGCGGGGCTGGGACACGTTCCCCCGGGATCGGGCTCCCCAGCAGCACGGCTTCTTGCGGGCTCAGCAGCCGCCCGGCCCTCCATCCCTGCCTCCGTCCCTCCGTCCCTCCCCGCTGCCCCGGTGCGGCCGGGGCTGCTGCGGGGCGCCGGCTCCCCGCGGTGGCTGCAGGGCGCGCAGCTGCTGGGGACGAGCGGGAGCCGGCTGCCAGGCTGCCCTTCCCGGAGAGCTGGGATCAGCCCGGCTGCCCTTCCCGGGGAGCCGGGATCGGCCGGGCTGCCCTTCCCGGGGTGCCGGGATCGGCCGGGCTGCCACGGGAGCCGTGTGTACACGCGTGCGCTCAGAATGCACGTAGGTAAACGCGTATCTTCGTGTGTGTGCGTGTGCCTCTGCATAAACTTGTGTGTGTATGAACACAAGTGAGTGTATAAACGCGTATGGATTCTGTACGTGTACATACACGCGTGCAAATTGATGTACATGTACGCATCCACACACGGGCGTACGTGTACATCAATTACACACACACACATTTGGGTGCGCGCACACACATTTGGGTGCACACACACACATTTGGAGGTGCACACACACACACATTTGCGTGCACAC
>VZTI01001507.1:729772-758657 GCA_013397865.1 Struthidea cinerea
GTGTGCACACATATTTGGATGCACACACACACACATTTGGGTGTGCACACACACATTTGGGTGCACACACACATATTTGGATGCACACACGCACACACATTTGGGTGCACGCACACATTTGGGTGCACACACACACACACTTGGGCGCACACACACACGCACATCTGGATGCTTGCACACGTTATCGGCGTGCCTGCACACTCGGGCACGCCTGCGCGTCCCCGGGCTCCGCGGTGCGCCCTGCCCGCCCATGCCGCCGCTGGCCGGCCGGTGGCGCTGTTGGCCGCGCCATCCCCGCTGCGGGGCCGGACCGTGCCGGGTCAGGAGCGGCTCTGGGAAGTTTCAACAATTAAAAATATCGCTCCATTAATCTGTGAGTATGTAACGGAGAAATGGGAAGAAAATGCCTTCGGGAAAGCGGCACGGTTTTCAAGTGTATTTCTCTTAGAAATGAGTTTTCACGCGTCCCGCGTCGCATTAGAATTGCTCTGCTCGTGTTTTCATACCGGCTAGCATCCTAATAGCTTGTAAAATTGAACTCACTTGGGGAATGTTTGCTGGGCCTAGGAGGAGGAGTGAGGGGCAAAATAATCCGAGGTGAAGCAGGGTTTGTCCTGCCTGGGCCCGGGACCCAGGCTGGCAGCAGGAGGTGGCTCTGGGCATGGCCACGCAGCCAAGCGGGGCTGGCAGAGCTGCCCCGGGCTTGCCCCTGCCGGGCTTGGGGTCTGGGCTCACCCAGGCACGGCAGCTCCAGCTGCACGAGGTGATGGTTAACTTGGTTTGGGTGAGTAGCTGCAGGGTCACAGAAGTGCTGCTTTGCAGAAGGATTGTAATGAATGACTGGGTTTCATCTCATTTGAATTGAAACAACCTACAACCCTCCAACCCCACGGAGCAGAATGCAGCAGGCACAGGTTTATGCCGACTGCTGATTCCGCAGCACTTTGTGAGCACGGAGAGAGCAAAGGGGGAGAAGCTGCTTGAGCTCCCTGAGGCAGGGAGGCTGTCGAGGGTGAGCGGGGCCGTGGCATCACCCCTGTCAGCAAAATCCCACTATAAAAAAACCCTCCCAGTCGCCCCAGCTAACTCTCTCCTCCTGAGAAAGGGCTAATCTTTACATGCCTCAGCCTTTCCCAACACATCCTGGTTCACAAGTTCAGCGGCTTCAAAGTTACATCTGATCATTAACCCTGAAAGACTGGAGATTACTGGAGCGTTTAAACTGCGTGTTTGAGAGGGCTGAGAGGCACAAAGCTCAGGCACAGGTCTGCGCCCAAATGCCCAGACAATCTTCATGAGGCCGATGGAGGGCTTTGCTTCAGCTGTGTGATGCCTCCACATTGTGTAGCTTTGTATCTTCATTTCTTTTTAAAGCTGATTTCGTGCAGCTAATGTTTCAAAAATGGTCATGGATTTTGGGTGTTTCTGCCCACATGGTCTGTGGGGAGTATGGCTGGGCTTACAGTTCCCATGGACTTCGGTAAGAGAGAGGGGAGAGTCACAGTTCTTCATTTTTGACAAAGATTTTATGAAAATTGCTCTTTCCTTGTGCATTTTCTCTATCACTTTTGTTCTTGATATGACAGGTACAGAAGAAAACGCTGTGTGTGACCACGCTATACACAAAAACAGCAGCAGCAGCCAGAAGCTCTGTCTGTGGTGGAGCTAGTTTTCTGTTTGTTATTTCCGTGGGGTCAGATGTCAGAATCACAGGGAAACATGGGTTGGAAGAGGCCTCCTGAGGCCACCTGGCACTCCCTCTTGCTCAGCATGAGTCCAGCTCTGTCGGGCTTCTCACCAGTGGTGAGCCCCTTGATCCTGAGCAGTGTGACCCACGGCACTGCGACAGCGATTTTGGAAGGATCCGAATGAGCACTGAGGAGCAAAGTCATTGGTATTCTTGGTGGGATTTAATCTTAATGCAGCTCATTAGTCTTCAGGCTGGAAGTCTTGAGCCTGATGGTGCCAAAGGATTAACTTAAATTTAAATTCCGTAGGTATAGCCTCAAAAATGGGAGGTGAAGGTCACACAGTGAAGGGAGCCCATGAACACAGCCCTGTCTGCAACACCGGAGCTCCTGTGAGCAGAGGTCGGGCCCCAGGTGCCCGCAGGGCAAAGCTGGCAAAGGGCTGAGGCTTTGAGCCCGGCTGGTGCTGATGTTCCTGAGGGCCAGGGAGGGACCTGCTGCAGGCGAAGTGGAGCCCTCATCCTTAAGGAGAAACTGATGAAGCAGCCGGAATCAAGCACGAGCTGAGGTGGGTGCTGGTTTTATTTTTCACCTGTTTGTACTGCTGCTACCTGGCAGACTGGGATCAGTGGCTAAGGCTGGAGTCCTGCAGCACGGGCACCCTGCTGGGGCAGGCTGGCACCGCTCCCTGCCCGTGGCGAGGCGAGCTGATGGGCCAGGGGCTGTGCAGTGGGCGAGAGGCCATCTCACCTGCACATCGAGGCACCGTCTCACCTGCACATCGAGGCACCCTCTCCTGCAGGCTCCTCTCCCAAGCTGGGGATGCCAGGACTCGTGCTGGGCCTGGCCGGTGCCTGGATGGCCACGGGCTGCCCGCCAGCCTGCGGAGCACGGGAGTGTGGTGGCCGTGGGCAGCCTCTCGCCACCAGGCACACAGCACCAGGGCGTAGCTCCGTTTCATCTTTTGTCTTTCATCTCCTAAAATTGTCCCACATTGCCCGAGCAGGCTGGCATGTTTTCAGCACTGAAAACCAGATGTTGCCAATTTTCCAGTGGTTGTGCTTGGTGCTTTATGCTGTTGCTTTAGCAGAAGTATGCACGTCATGCCTCTTGCAAAAACAGATAGGATTTATTCCCTGAACAAGGGGCAGCTCTGTTTCCAGCCGCCTTCGTCGCCGTAGCAATGTCTGTCTAGGTCAGAAATGGAGCTGACAGCTTCCCATGAGCACGGGTTCAGTAGCACCCTCCATTGCAACACTTGGTCCTCTCCCAGCCACTTGCTTACCTGGCCACCAAGCAGCTGCTTTGTTTGTGCCTGCCAAAGTGCTTGCCTGAATATTTCTGCCAGTAAAATGAGTTATTTTTTTCCATCTGTATTTTTAGACATTAAACCCAGAGTTTAGTCACTAGCTCTGTGCTTCCTATCTGTGTGCAAGTACTGCAAAGGAGATAAATATAGATATAGATGTATAAACATACATATGTATATATGTACATATATAGATACACATAAGTGTATGTATATGTATATATGCATAACACACACATACATATCTATAGATATAATATACACACACATTCATGCTATGCAAAAGAGCTTTCCTAGAAAAGGAAATGTGGTACCTGGGGATACAGGCTTTCCCCAGACAGTTTAGAGGAGGAAGGAGGTCGCTGCCTTTGTGTGCACTGCAGGGGTGTGGTCCTCCTCTGGCACCAGACAGCCCCTGGGGCATCAGCAGGGAGGACGGCAGGCTCACGCAGTGGCCAAAAGGCCTCTGGCAGAGTTTCTGAGATGTCCGAAGAGCTGGTGCCAACCCACATGGGCCAAGGCTGGCCAGTGGCTGCAGGAGCTGCTGCGTAAGTTGCCTCATGTTTTAATGAGCGAGGCTCATGGTCTTACACCCATCTTCATGACAAGTGCCCAGCTTCAAACCGGGAAAAATAAGCAAAATTGTTCCAGAAGTTTTATTAGCATCTTCTTTCATACTTAGTGGAAAAACAAAGTGGCACATTAGTGATCTCAGAAATGCAGCAGAGCAGTGTGAGGGCAAGGGGTGGGTTTTTAGTGATGGTAGTTTTTGTGGACCGATTTCTGTAACCGAAATTTAGTCTTCTTAAAGAATTGTAAGCACAAATCCGAGCAGGGAGAGACCTTGCTACGTCACTTCAGGCTGCCTTTTTACCTTATTTTAGGAGCCCAGATAAAAGTGACAGCTACCTCTGCCAGAGCTACCGGAGGTGCACTGCCGTGAGCTGGGGCGCAGCGGGCAGGGCCGTGGGGCGGGGAACACCCCGAATTCCCTGGACTGGGCAGGGCAAACCCGGTCACTGCCACCCCGCGGGGCTCCAGAGAGCGTCACCCAGCTGAGAGCACCCCGGTGCCCGTCTGCCTGCACTCCAGCCCGGGAGAGAAGCATCTGCAGTGCAAAGGCAGGTTCGGGCTGGCTCAGGCGCTGGGAGTCACTTTTCCACCACGTTTGCAGAAGGGCTGCGGTACCCCCCTGGGTGCCACAGGGGGTGGGAGCTGGCTGGCCCTTGGCTCAAGCACTAAGCATTTAGACCAAGGCACGGCTGGTTTGGCTTGGTTTGGTTAATTGTTATCTGTATACGACATAAGGGGCCATAAGCACTTGTGCTACGCATGACTGTTGATTTCCAGAGGGAAGTGGCTGATGAATCACTGCGGGTCCAGCTCTAAAAGATGCCCAAGTGCTGCTTGACCCAGCATTCTCCTTGGGCCTGCAGGGAGTGACTCCATAGCAGTTGTGAGGGCAGTGGAGACAAAGATGAATGGCTCATTTCCCCCGTAATGCACCACAGAAACAGGCTTTTATGAAAAATAGAGCACAGACAAGATGGAAAGGGTGACCGTCATTTTTGAAGGTCACACATACCATTTCTTTATGGCAAGTTTGCCTCTGTGACTGACAAAAGCAGGACAGATCAAGTGTCTTCCGTCAGACCTGGATTAAAAATGAAGTCATGTTGCTTGGAGAACTGACAGTCCCACCAAAAATAATAGAGGCTGCTGACAGTTCTGGCTTCACAATAAAAAGCCTCTTCCCACGTTGTCAAAAGAGCTTCTCCGGTATGGGCATAAATAAGGCACTATTTGAATGGAAATGTTAATGGCAAGGAGCTATAAATCATATTGGTCTGTTGCAGAAACAGACTGTAGCTGAAAAAAGCGTTCTCATTCCTCATATATATGGAAATACATGTGTGTGTGTGTGTGTATAAAAAAGACATGCACATCTATTCATGTCTCTATATATTTATGTATGATTCTGTGCATGTTCCCTACACATAATGGTAGCTAAAATTACTTAGCAAGCAGTCCTTCCCCTACGAGCAAGCGTTTGGTGTGATGCACTGAGGGCTGTTGTGTAAGATTTGACTGAGTATCTTTCCCATACGTAAAGGTTGTAACGTAGCAACCATTTTTTTCTGCTCAGAAAGCACCGTTTCCAAGCTAATTGTTGCTGCCCTGAGCAGTGTCACGGCTCCTGAGGCACTGCTGGGCTGGGCAAGAGGCTCAGCAGCTTTGAGCAGCCACGATCTGGGTGAAGGTGGCCGTGGAGAGCAAGTGAGGGCTCATCCTGTGGGTGCACACTCGTGCTGAGGGGGATCTGGCTCAGGAGCCTCAAGTGTTCCGATGGCCTCGCTGCGACAGGGAGCTGCCCCTGGCTGCTCTGGGGGACTGTGGCCACTGCTTGGGAAGGGCCCACAGCCCAGGCCATGCTGGGAGCCCTGCGCTGGAGGCAGTCAGGTCTTTCACCGTGCCGTATGTGTATATATAAATGTACACATCCATATGTGTATATATATAAATATATGCACACATATATGTGTTCGTGTATATAAATACATGCATACGCACTCACGCACAGGCATCTCTGTGTGCACTTTGGGGTGAAGGAGAATTCCATCTCTCGACAGTCAGAACAGCTCTCTTTGCCTGAAGGAGCAGAGCAGCTGACCCCAAGGGACAGTGTCTGCAGTGCCCAGCTGGACAATCACCGCTGCCACGGCACTGCTGCTGCAGCGAGGGCTGTCCCCAGCGCCCCAGGACTGGCACGGTGGGAACACCAGGGAATGTGAGCGAAGGGAGGGCATTCCACATGAGAAATCCCAGCCCCAGAGCATCTCCTGCGGCAGGCGCTGTCCCGGAGGGGCTCTGCCTGGCGCGCTGGGCGCAGCACGGGGTCGGTCTGTGGCGCAGAGGCCAGTGCAGCCCCGGCCCTGGCCCAGCAGGCTGGCACCCGGCTGGCCACTGCCAGCACTCCGCACTGCCCCCAGCGCTGGGCTCGCGGCCGATGGAGGTGTTGGGTGCAGTGCCAGCCTGGGGTTATATAAACATAAAAGCGTTTTATATAAGCCTATTTTATCTGCAAATCATTTATATTTAGAGCACCTATTTCTACTGGAAACACTAAAACCATATTACATAAGAGCTTGTTTAAATCCTTTGGCTTAAGGCTTGGGCAGGGGGAGGGGTTGGTTCGGGCATGGTGCATTCAGGCTGCAGTTCATAATCACAGCCTCAACCGGCAGCCAAAACCCAGTCCTGAAATCCTTTTTGCTTTCATTCCACGCTGCCCTGACAATAGCAGAATACTTCCCTGAAGGGTAATTTTCCTCTTTCTCAGTGCTGCCTTCGTGTTTGGAAACTTTCATTTATAATGCTCTGGATGTGCTGCCAGCACAGGAGAGACGGCAGCTCAGCAGTGCCCGGTCGGTGTCCCCGTGCCCGGGCTGTGGCAGTGGGTGGGAACGCTGCTGACATCACCTGAGGGGCTGCCGAGCCGTTCTCAGAAATTAAAATTGCCTTAACTGGAACTGACCATTTAGCACTATAAAATGCATATGGGTATTAGTCATTCATGCAATGGTGTTTTCTAATGAATGAGTTATTCCCCGAGCCCTTGCATGAGGGGGAGGCAGGAATGGTGGTGACGATGGCCATCAAATCCATGCGTGATGCACCGAAGGCAGCCGGACCCTTTGGGCGCTCACGCTGCTCTGCTGCGGCCCTGGAAACATCTGTTCCCACCATGTGCCAGAACAAGCTGCTCCCTGCAAGGCCGGGTAAGCTGCACCACCCCACCCACCCCACCCCACATCGCTGGGCCTGTGTTCCTGGCTCCCCAGGGCAGCACAGCACAGCTCTGGGGACAGCAGCCCTGCCCCTGCAGGCAGAGGGGCTCTCGTGGCCACCAGCACGTGCCCAGCACTGCTGTGGAAAACGAGTCCTTACACAGCACGTGGGTGCTGCTCCCAGCTCGCTTTCCTGGTGAGGGACTGCCAAAGTGGAGGAGTGGGCATCCCACCTGACAGCGATGATGCCATCCATGAGACCTCTCCGTGCTGCCGTGGGGAGCAGCGCGGCGTCAGCAGCAGCGGGCACAACAACTGACCTTCCCTCCGTTACGGTCAGTCTGGGCCAAACCTCTCCCCCTTCTGAAAGCAAGGTCAGGATCCCTCCTCCTCACTTTCGGAGGCAGCACGGCCAGGGCACTCTGCAGGCTGGATGCACTCTGTCCAGGGGGGATGTGCTACCTCTGCAAACACACTGCTCTCCCGAAGGAGCAGGGCTGGGCTCTCCCAGTGCTTGCTCATCTGGGCGCTACCTTTAATCACCATCCCTGCTCCAGTTCTCCCTGTAAGTGCTCCCTACTCAGGTGACACGGTTCATTAGTTTCTATAAATGCCCAGGACACTGCAGAGACTTCAGGGACAAAGTAAGAGCTAAAGCTGTAAATGACTTTCCTCCTTACCTTAATCATCCCAATCCCTTAAGGTGGCTCAAACTCCAGCGTTGGGGGAGCGGGGTTTGTCCCACCCCAGTCAGCACCCTGCTCTGGCAGCGTGAGGTTTAACCACTCCATCTTTCATTTCCTGCTGTAAAGTGGAGAAGACAACACACAAATTTCTTAGGGGTGCAGGAGGAAGGCAATTCACATCTGTGCATGCTGCAAAGCCTCTTGAGACTCGCTTTCCCTCTGCAGGAAGTGAAGGTATCTTACCGAAAGCCATGTCATTCCCAAATGTCTGTGAGCTCAGCTGGGTGGGCAGTGGGGCTGCGGTGCTGTGTGGCAGTGAGATGGAAATGGAGTGCCCTGATGCCCAGAGGCAACATTTCCCTGCTGGGAATTACCCCAGGGCACGAGCAGTAGCATCTCCAACTTGGTTTTTACAGCAGCTTCATGGAGTGTTTTGAGGAGAAGGGGGGAAGGACCTAGCTGGCCTGTTCCCAGCCTGTTGCCATGAGCTCACTGGCAGAGCAGGGTGCCTGTGCTGAGGGATGGAGCTTTCCTGAGCCCTCCTGAGGGGCTGGAGCTTTCCCGAGCCCTCCTGGCTGCTCAGCCCCACGATGCCCAGGGCTGGTGCAGGCTGCCCTGCCTGCTCGCCCGGCTCCCCACACATCGCTTCAGCAAATTCTTCTCATACTTCACTTGAGCCAGACGCTGTAAATTGGATTGAAGTGGAGCCTGGAGATATTTCTAGTGTCAAACATGTAAAACTAACATGAATTTGAACTGTCTCTGGGCTGCCACAGGGTGTTGCTCCCCACACTCCCCTCCTGGCACGCAGGGAGCTCCCCAGATCCGGCTCCTTGAGTTTGAAGCCGGCTCTCCTGTGACACTGCCCGCAGACACCGACACTGATGTCAAAACCTGCAACAGTGAAGAAGTTCATCTCGAAAATACATCTCCTTATTTCTTCTTGGACACAAATTGTACTGGGGCTGATTGTTAAAGGAGCTGGGCATCGCACTCCTCCAGAGAGCGGCCTGAGCTCCGGGGGCAGTCACGCCACCAACTGCAGTCATTTATTTCACTTTAAGCACTCCGTCTCCTCCTGTTATTTATCACTTATCATAAAAGTCAAGTGATGTAGTGAACATCTGGGACATTCATGGATGAGCACAGGACTTTGACTGTTTCATGGACCTGGAGAACAAATCTGTCTCATTTTTTGAGCATGGAAGAAGAGAATCTGAGGTTATTGGAAACTCTGAGGTTTGGCATCTTCAGGACCCAAATCACCTGGAATACTGGTGAGAAAAGCAAGTTGCGGATACAGCAGGGAAACCCAGCTCCCCTGCTGCAGGACCTGTGTGGTGCTGGGCAGAGCCTGCCCTTTACTGAGCTCTCCTCCCAAGCACTACAGCCATGGGCTGCCTAAGTGGGGGAAGACGTGATGTCTGGGAAGAATTGCTCTGTGTTATCTGGCTGATGAAAACGGGGGACATGGTTCTTCCTCGTCCAAGGGCTGTTCTGCATCCATCTGGTTCTGCATTGCATTGCCAAACACGGGCAACTTGCAGTGTACATGGTAGATTCAATTTAGCCGTGGAAAGTAAATAAGTGGACAGCAGTTTGGACTCATGGAAAATAGCAATTTTCATTTCACCTTAAAGAACAAGCCAGTTTGATTTAGCCTCAGAGATTTTAGTACACATTTTCTAAGGGCTCAGTGACCTCGTAAATCACAGGGCACTGAGTTCACGCTTCCTTCTGAGCACGGTCTGCACACGCTGGAGCCTGGGACCTGCAGTGCAGAGCCCCTCGTGAGCCCACCAGGCTCTCCCAGGCTGGAACCAATGTCTGGCACTGCAGCTGCCCTGCTCCCAGGGGAGACGCCTCAGTGCTGGCCTCGAGCGTGAGGCACTCGAGAAGATGGTTGGGCACTGGCCAGCAGCCCTTCGCCAGCCCCAGCAGAACCTCTGACAGGTCCCAAACTGGCCCTGGGGACGGGATCCAGCTCCCTCAGCCAGCCCCAGGCCCCGCCACCCCGCTGTAAATCCACGGCAGTGGCTGCTGCTGTCAGCCCCTGAAAGGAAGAGGCAGTTCAGCGAGAGACAAATTCTGTTTGGTTTTTGTTTTGTCGTAGCTGGAAGGACGCCACGGATGGCAGCTCGGAGAGCAGGCTGTGATCAGCTGGGAGATATCCAGCTCCCTGCTGGCAGCCGGGCTCTGGAACAGCTCCATCCCTGCCTGGCAGGTCCTGTCTGTTAAATAAATGTGATGCCAGGCCGATGTGTTGTATGGTTTATGACCTTCATCCAACAAAAAAGAATTCAGGCAGGCGTTGAGAGAAGGTGAGTGAACACACTGGTGTAAATAGCCATAATCAGCCTATTTTGGGGAACACAAGATACCAGTCTGCTGCCAGCAGAGCTGTGCTGCCTCTGCCTCAGGGCTTTGGTGTGGACCTACAAACATGTGAGAACAGGGTGTTTTGCCCCAAACCGCCTGTGTGAGAGCCTCCCTGCTCCAGCAGCCCTCTGCAGCCAGCCAGCCCTGCAGCCCCACTCTGTTACCAGCTTTCCAACATCCTGTTTTCACTGGGATTATTTTAATCTTCCTGTTTCCCATCATATTTTTCCTCCTGCCCATGCCAACACAGACTGCAATTCCTGGCAGGCAGGGCAGAAACCTCCTCCCTGGGCTGCACCAGCATTTTGGAGGATGAGCTGGACTCTGCCCTGGTCGTGCCTGGCTCCTCTCTGCTGCTGGTGCTGGTACCTCCTGCTGAGGCACCTGGGCCACCGGCTGCTTACAGCAGCGAGCCATTTTGAGTCCACGGGGCCAGCAAATCGCTCAGGCAGCTCCGCGCTTCCCTGTTTTTCTCCGTGTTGGCTGAAGAACCAAAACACCTGCTCCACTGCTGGCGTAATGATGGTTTTATCAGGGCAGGAGAAATGCTGCAGGGTACTGGTTAACCCTCCAAGAGCCGCGCAGCTGCGGGCAGCCAGCCCCTTCCACTCCACGGCTGCCCAGCTTGCCAGAGCTCCGCTTCGGCTTGCAGGGTTTGCTTGTCTCCTGGGTTTGCTCTGTCCTGGATGATGAATCTCCTTGCCCTGTGCAGGTCCCTAAGCCAGTCACAGGTCTTTTGCCTTGCCTTGCTGGAAGTGGATGCTGTGCTCTGCGTGATGCGGTTACAAGGCCAGTAGAAATACAGATACAAATGCCAGCAATCCCAGAGGACATTCCTGCCCACTCTACGCTCCAATAGACTGGCACCTTGCTGCTTCACAGGGCTGGGAGTGATGTAAAACTGAGAGACTCAAACACCCGAGGGTCTCTCTGTATAAAAACGAGTAAAAAGAAAATAAAGAATCATGGAAAACCAGTGAAATATCATGTGTAAGGGTCTGAAAGATAATTTAGTATTTAGAAGTAATTTAATCTTTCTATGTGTCAACATCAAATCTGCTAAGACTGTAATAATAGCAGAAAATATCTGAGACAAATATGATACAAAACAAAAACCAAACCCATCTGCTTTCTTAATCATAGGCTTTAAGAATTTTCTGCTAGTTACCCAGCTATTTCAGATTTACTGTTTAAGTCTGTATCCAAACACAGAAGTCACAATAAATCTGTCATTCACTTATTCAGGTCTATGCTTTAAATCCTTATAAATGATAAAATTCAAGACAGACATTAAATGGAAGCATTGTTTCTCTGCAGCCTCTAGCACTGAAGATTTGAGCTCTAATCCAGTCTGAAAGGCATCACCGAGAACGAGATGAGAAAATATCCTTTCATTGCCTGAGTCTGGTTTTGGAGCATCCATTGCTGGAGCCTGAGCTGCAAACTAAAAGATAACAATCTTGTAAAGCACAAATTCTACCCTGGCTACCCTGCTTGCTTTTTGGGAAGATGCTGTGGAGATGATGACACAGAGAAATGATGAGGTTTGTATTTACCTTGCACCAGCCACAGTGGGATTAGTGTGGCAAAGAAGCTTCCACACTACACAGCACCAGAGCCCTGGGATAGGGCTTGAGGAAAATTCAGATATAAAGGAAAGCCGGCGTTTTATTTGGCCTCACAGCTATTCTGAGAGTGCCAGTGATCATTAACCAAGCAGGCAAGGCAGTGCCCACAGGCCTTGGACTGTATTCAGCCATGGATGATTACCAGAAGAATATAATAAGGGTAAACCAAAATTTACAAGAAATCTGGAAAAATGGAAAGTGTAAGCTAAGACACAAGTAAATGCAGAACTATACCAAATTAGGTCAAAATATGTCAGCCTTCTACCAATGCTAAAACTGAAGAAAACCCATCAAACCATCAGCCACCGACTCAGTAATGGCTCTGTGCTCTAGGAACACGGGTTGGATGCAAGCACAGATCACCCCGAGCCCCCAGGGACAGATGGAAGAGCCCTTCCCCGCTCCCTTTCCCTACAGCCATGCTCTTACTCGGCTCGTGAGCTGTGGGAATCGTCTCCCAGCACCTTTGTGCTGGCAACAAGGGAGCCAAAGCTGGGACCTGAAGGGCAATGGAATTGCTGGCTCTGAGGCCGGACAAGTCACAAGTTCCCTGTTCCCCCCAGCTGCCAAATGCACACTCTGGAATTTCATTCCACACGTAGCAACCCAGGCCAGGTGACATAAAGGTTAAAAGTAATTTTGGCTGCAGTAGCCCAGCGCACAGATTACAAAAGGTATTTTATTATCAGAGTTCTCTATAGAAGGGCTGCTCTGCAGCCAGGATGCAGCAGACGGATTCCTGAGGAAAGCAAATGACACGTGTGGCTGCTGCCAGCTCCCGAGCCAGCTATTTGCAGAGCATGGCCATACCCGGCCATCACCACGTCCCCAGGGGCTGCAGGGCACAGCCCCCTCTGCACATGGCCTGCTGCACACAGATCACCCATCAGCCATGTGCTTCCCAGCCACGAGCAGCCACCGAGCTTCTCAACATTCCACATTTTAGGGAGTCCTCGAATAGCACTCAGCGTAAGCAGATAACCATTGCAAACACAGAGACACTGGGATGGAAGGCCGAGTGCTGGGTGCCAGCGGTGATCTGGATTATTTGCTTGTTGCTAAATACCCCATGGCATTACTTCCCGGGTTGTTCGGCTCAGGTCTGATGCAAACTGTGGCAGAACAGCAAACAAGAGTTTACAGGATTTTGTAAGAACTGAAATAACTCAAGGAGTAAGGAGCAGATTGGTTCAGGGCTGCCGTGGCTCAGGATTGGGTCTTTGGAAGAACGAAGACAGGTTACTGTTCAATTATGTGTAAAACCCAGCTGAAGGCCTGACAAGCACTTCCAGATCTCAGCGGCAGGAAAGAAACATGAGTGTAAATAAAGAAAAGAGGACTTGTGGGAGCAGATTTAGCTCAAGGATGCTTTTCCTCTTGATATCCAGAAATAATTGCACCACAGTGTGCCACCGAATTCCTCAGGACTCTACCTACAGTTCTGTGGGGTTTGCAGTATACACATGTACAGTAGGGGATGAAAGTCCACAGGTGGAAAAGCTCCTACCTCCCCGGTGAGAAGGGGACAGAATAAAATAGCAAAACCAGTTTCAGAGCAACATTAGTTCCATATGGAAAAAACCTCTCTGGTGGATGCCTCCCACCTGTAAAAAAGGCATTAAAAACCTGTTCATAAACCAGTGCCTCCAGGCAATCAGCTGGACCAAAGTGGGAGCTTGGCAAGGCTTTAAAAGGATGCACCAGGCACGGCTCTAAGAGCTTCTGCAGCACAGAAAAAGCCATAGCAAGGTGACAACACGCATCAAGGCACAGAGGTTTTGCTGTAGGCAGAGAACCCTTTGCTGCAGGTACGGGCGCCCTGCTGAGCAGGGCAGAGGAGGGGCAGCAGCAGCAGGGCCTGCCCCGGTGCCCAGCTGGTTCACAGCACCCCACACCCAGCCTACAGCCCCAGCAGAACAGCTCTGCTCACAGCAAACACCAGCTAAGCCGTGCTGCTCACGCTGTCATCACATCACTACCAGCAGCGTGGGCAGTCTTATAAAAATAGCTAAGACTATCTATAGCAACTCTGGTTTAATTAAAATTAAATGCAGTTGTGAGAAAGCTAACTGACCATGGCTGAGAACTCTTGATCAGAACAAACTGTTCAGCAATTATTAGATCTCATGTGATGATAGGATGTGTAAAAGGCTCTGTTCTGGTCCGTTATAAACATCACCTCTTCTAGCTGAAGCTCTTGTTAAATATACTTTAAATGCTGCCTTTTAACCAGAGGCCACTCAGACAAGAAAGGGTACTTTTAAAAGATGGTTAATGTTCTCATTTCTTACTTGCTTTTTTGTTAAATAAGGGTGTTCCATTGTACTTGGCAAGCACCTTGGCCTGAAACAGTGGTCCCTTTATCTGGTTCATAATTTAAACCTCTTCCATATTTTGTTTGTGAAGACAATGCCGTTGCTAGGTCACAGCCCGAGGGCTGCACACGTAACTGCCCTTATTCCTTCCTGCAGGGACAGGCACGGCTGATGAGTCCAGGGCAGGAACCACCGTCCCCGCCACGGGAAGAACCTGTGACACGCTGCGCTTTCTGCGGGCTGCTCTTCCAACACAACACTCCTGCAGTTTGCCAAGGGAGAGCCCAGCACCACGCCCAAAGCACCTTCACTTTCTAGCAGTGATTTCACTTTGCATGGTCCTTACCCAACACTATGTCTCCACTTAGGGAACTCCTTCTACTTAATAATCCCGACTGCCCATCTGCACCCTCCAGGGACCCATGGATGGAGCCTGTTGAGAGAGCAGGGTCTGCACCAAAGCAGGCAGCACAGCCTGTTCAGTGTCGCCTCCCCAGCACAGGTAGAAGACCAAGGTAGTGAAGCACCACGCTGGGTTTAGGCTCAACCCTCGACTCTCCCCTCCTTTTAGTGTAAAATGTTCCCTTTGTACCCTTACAGGCTTCTCAAGTACTGTTACGTTTCACTTGTGTTCTAAAAAAAAAGGAAAAAAGGAACCAAAAAGAAAGCAAAAAAGATACTTCATTTGTACAAGATGTGTTTTTAAGCTGAATTTTGTTTCCAGTTCTTCCACACTTCCCACCCACTGCTTTCATCCAATCTCAACAAAAACCCCCACAGCCTTGAGAACAGTGCCTTGCCCGGAGAGGGCAGCTGGTCACTCCCCTCCCTACAGCCCCACACCCCACTGCTGTGGCTGCAGAAACGCTCAGGACCGTGCCCAAGGACACAGACCCTGTCCCCTCGCCCCAGGTGCCCATCCTGTGCCACACGGCAGGGGCAGATCCTTGTTTGAGGCCAGCAGCAGCCGTGCTAGCGGCCAGAGGAGCAGGGATGGAAAAATCCGGAGGAACTAAAACAGTCATAGGAAAAGCTGGAGTTTGCCAGAAGATGTATCTTCATTGTACAGTTAATTAGCTCCCTCTGGAACGGCTGCGATGGGAGGAACTGGAAGAGAAACACAAACTGTTCTAAGGCTTGCTGCAACAGAGACCTGAGCTGCACATTTTGAAACATCCCAGAGGAGTTACCTGGTCACGCTCCCGAAACCCCCTCGTGGACGTGCTCCAGCCAGGCTCTTGGCTGAGGAACCTGCATGCTCACCTTCACTCCAGGCTGCCAGACACGTGAAGGTGCTCGCACACACTCACAGCAGCTTTTCCTTTAACACTAACCTGTCTAAAACACTGGTAAAACATTAACTTTGGTCACTTAATTGACTTTCAGAGTGTGCTTTTTACAACAAAAACGGTTACGGACAGCACTGCATATTTGTGCTGTCACAGCCACACCACTGCACGGGATTTTCCTCAGTACAGGCTGCAGGCACAGGACAGAAGGGAACTCTTGGGAGTCTCCTTCCCGAATGCTGCACCCCCAGCAGAGGCCCTGCCAGAGAGTCTCTCATGCTCCTGTGAGCACCCTGTGCTGGGCAGTGACCCCCACAACTCTCCCAGCTGCAGCACACAGCCGCTCTTCATCTGGCAGGGTGTGTACAAAGCATCACAAACAGCCATTTTTGCTGGCCATGTTTTTATTTGTTTTTAGTTTTAAACAGGGGAGCCAATGATACATCCAGTATTTCAAAAAATCAGAAGGTAAAACAAATTTTCAAAAGACCGAGATGCTACATGCTATATTTAACCTAATTTTATTCATGCTTGCTTTTGAGGGGGGTTGGGAGTGGGACAGGAATCATTCAGTAAAAACATACAGTAAAAACAAAATGTCTCACCATATAGAACTTTAACCTACAGTAATGTTGTACCTTAATTATTTCCATGCACACAACTAACATTACAAAATTTTTAAAAAATGAACACAATTAAGACTTCTAGGAGCATTTGATAATAAAGCAATTCCTAATTTCTTTTGTAGAGATCAAGCACCTCCAATTACAAGTTCCTATACACAGTGAGTGCTTTACTTGAAATGAAAACTAAAAAATAAAAGTAAAAATGTATTGGATAGCCTCAGAATAAGCTGATGTTAATATATATCCAGCTATGTAGGCAATAAAACCATAGTGCTAAACAAAAACTTTTATCTGAAAAGTAACTCAAAAATTGACTTTCTATAATTACAGAAATATACTTATTTGCTAAAATAAATAAAAGTGCTGCATATTAACACTTCACTATAAAGAATGCATACCAGAACATTTATAAATATTGAATGATTTTCAATAGGAATAGCTACTACAATAATGCTGGCTAAATAGAAGTGCATAATGAGAAGCACTATGGGTGGTTAATGTTTTGCCACATACTGCTGTTACCTTGAGGTAGATAACACATGCGTACCAAATTCTGCATTCGTTTCAGTTGCTGCTGGTATCATGTGTCTAAGAAATGTGTACAGTATGAAAAACTCTAAAATACGCATGAATGAAAAAAATGTCTTGGGAAAAATAGATATTCTCATGCAATTATGTACAGTCTCACTGTGTAAATTTCAAGGCAAGGTTCTTTTTCTGCAAAACATGGACACTGTTTTACTGAGAGAATGTTTTTTTTTTCTTGGTTTAGTGCATTTTTTTGTTACCTCCTGCATTTTGCATTATTTTGCTCTATTCTTTAATTTTGTGTGCAAACGACATGCCAGTTTAAAAACAAAACTAACTCATGTATAGAAAGTAATTCTGGATTGTAAAAACAATGGTAAACAGAAAACTAATGAAATCCATACCAAAATTACACCATCTGATTCAAGTAAAAAAATTACTTACACTAGTAATAAAAAAAGACAAACGCATCTCATGAATATAAAAGAAATGTCTGCTGAGTGTTTTAGTTTAGATGTTTCAGAATGCTGCTGTAGGTTTTGTGGGGAATCTGGGGAGATGATTTCATAGCAGAAGGCGTTAGCGTGGCCTGGATTGACTTCAGAGGCGAACCAACAGGGCTGTGAAACTGAGGAATACCTATAGCCTCAAGCTGCTTGTTGAAGAGGAGTTCTCCACTGTTACTGAGAAAGCTCTCTTCTCTTTCCTTCTCCCCAAGCTTCCCCTCTTCTACTGGCTCAGGTTCTAGCATTTCAGCATCTTCTTTCTTACTAAAAAATTTGTCCAAGTAACTGGTGTAAGTATTTTCTTTTTCAACTTGTTCATCCTTCCTTACTTCGCAACAGAACTGGTCTATGAGGAAGCACCCCTCCCCACCACTGACAAACTGACTGTCCCAAGAAGTTTGGTACAGAGCTTCTAACTGTGCCAAATTGGCCATGCCTTTCTCCTGCTTCTCTCTGCTTACCGACTTCGATATTATTCCTTTCAACTCTATCTGAGACACTGAACTATTCAAGTCATTTAATTTATCAACATCAGTAGACTCATGTTGTAAACTAAGCTGGATGGTTTCTGCTATAAAAGAATCAAAGTCAAACCCCTGATTCTTCTCCCTTTCTTTATCAACAAGTTGCTGTGATGCTTCCTCAAGTGCTATCTGAGCTTTCACCAACCCATTCTTTTCACATTTAGACTTGCCTTTCTTGTCAGACTTCTCTTTGCTTTGTTCCTTCCAGTTTGAAAGATCTATAATAAGCTTGGGCTCATAGTAATGGTTAACCTCACTGTCTCGCCAAACTAAATTATCTAGGTATGAAGATGACCTCATTTTGTAATTGCAAGTGTGACTACATTCCAGATCACAATACTTGTTTTCGTGGTGATCTGAGTACTGCCAGCAAGGCTCAGTAGAGAAGTGGGTGTCAAAGGCAGGATCCTCCAGGTACTTTTCACGATCTCCATCCAAGTATTTGCGAGGATCTACTTGCACTTCTTCTTCATCAGTAACATCAGAAAGAGCCCTTGGATCACGCTGAACTTCATCAGCTTCATAGTTATTATGAATAGGCCAGTCATGGTCTGAGAACTGACTTTCATGGTATCTGTAAAACAATTTCCTAAGTGTTAGCAGCTAAAAAGTCTTCTAGCTCCCAAGACAGAGACAGATAAGCTTAGAAATTCCCTTACAAAATAATGACAATTCAACACAAAGTTTTTCCTTGATCCAACTGGGTACCTCTTCCAGGTTTTTAATTTAATCTGGCATAAAGCAACTGAATTACGTACAATAGCTCACTTTGCTTACTCTTTCTAAAGTGTGTTTAATTGACTTAAGATGACTACTGTGAAATCTCTTTAATGTAACATGCACTAAGCATTAGACAAGACAATCATAATTAGAACTCCCTTTAAACAAAGTTTATTTTTAGAGAAATATTTTGGGAAAGAAAAAAATAATGGAAATATTAACTTTAGATGCTAGAGTCCTGAGTGCAACTCAGGAATCCATCAGCATATCCAAGTCTCGTCTAATGGATTATAAATCAAACGACAATGCTGTAAGGGCAAATTTTATTCTCAGGTCAACTCAAGAAGAAGAAACAAACAGAAAAGGAAATAATGCCCATGAAGCAATGTCACTTCAAGCACAAAGCCATCCAGTTATGTTACCACAGTAAGTGACAAATTTACCTTTCCCAATTGTAAATATGGCTGTGACTTTCATCCATTAGCAGAATATCATCAACCTCATCTTCAATGTGAAAAGGATGACTTGAAATAGGCTCATCCGTTGGAAAGGAATAAATGCTCATATAAGGATGGGACAAAGCTTCTTCTGCTGTCAATCGATCCATGGGACTAAATGTCAAAATTTGCTCCAGAAAGTCCAGTGCTGTAGAGAAAAAACTACCATTAAATGGGAAATTTCAGACATTTAGAACTTAACATTAAGGTGAGTGCTTTGCTCTAGAGCCCTGTAGTTGTTTCAAAGCCGCTGCCTGTGAAGAGTCAGCTCCTGACAGTACAGTGCCAAATACGCATCCCTTAGCCATCAGAAAGAGAGAGGAGCAGAGGTCAAATCTAAGATCAACCATAATTAAAGCATGAAAAAATAGCAGGAGACAGAAAGCTTCAAGCTGAATCAGTATCCACCAATGGCTACCAGGAAACACTGCTGTTACTTTGGCTGGGGAACTGTCTTCTAAAAACATTTGAAAGACAGTCCTTCTATACTGACTCCATTCCAATGTTCCCTTGTATTTAAAAGGCCAGTGTCCCAAACCAGAGCAATTCCAGTGCAAAGAGGTCCAGCACCAGCAGAGATTCACAATTCTAATCTAAAGATGAGCAAGCAGCCATCATGGAAGTAATTTTTTTTTATTACAGCAGAAGACAATCCTTCTTCAGAGAACACAGATTCTTCTAACTGAAACTTGCTTTTAACTATCACACACCTGCACCTCAAAGTTGCACACTATTTGATGATTTTGAAACATCAAAACAAGGTTTTTTTTTATTACTTACCTTCAGGACTGATGCCTGGAAGCAACTGAGTTAAAGGTTTGTGTGGCTCAGTCATATCGTTTCTAATGTAAACTGGAATTACATTGAGAAGCTCCTGACGGTCCTCCTCATGTACAACAGGAATTGATTCTAGAATCAACTGCATCTGTTCAAGTTCATGTGCACCTAAGCAGCAAGAGAAAAGACAAGCTGCCATTTCAACTTTGAACATTTCTGATCCCTGTATAGGAAAGGCATGTCAGAATTTTGTGCTCTGAGCAGCTATTTCCAGTAAAAGATTATAATCTCCTGCAACAGAGGAAAGGCTGAAGTTCTGAATTTAAATGATAATAAATCTGAAGAGCTCTCAAGAAATGCCGTGGCATATGAAGAATTACAGAGCTGCTACTCACAGACAGAGAGACCTAACCTTAAGCTTTTGTAAGGGTGTTTTTACCATGGATGAGGTACTCTACAGCAATACCCTTTTTGTTACATTGCTATATACTGCAATCCTCCCCTTTCAACTGATCCACCTAATTAATCTAGTGTTTGAACTCACTTTGAATTATTTGTCCCTTATTAATAAAAACAGTAGTGGGTTTAGCTCAGAAAGACATCTTACAGGCCACAACCATTTGTATTAATATTCTACTCTGAAATCGTGCATTAACTGCAAGGCAAAAATCACCTGTCAGTCACACAGATAACCTTTTTAAATAAAGTACTGTATTATGATTGAAATTATAGTACTCTTTTAGCACTGCCTGAAGTTTCCCTGGGTGAGAACAATAAGGGCCTATACAGCAGGTCAATTTTGAATAATGAACAGCATCTATATCCAGTACTGGAGTACCCAGAAATACAGCGTGTCAGCTTCAGCTTGTTGTTCAGCTCCAGGAAGGATGTAGGACCCTAGAGATTCAACTAGCAGATGAAACTATATAGGATTAATTGCATGCCAGCATTGCCTTCCCTCACCAAGCAGCTCTGGGCAATCACAAGCCACACTGATGTATGTGACATTAAGTATAAAAATAAATGGGGCCAGCAAGAGATTGTACCATCTCCAAACCTCCACACTCTCGGTTCGCTTCAGTGCCTGCACAGCACAGCAGTCTGCGCTGGACATCCTACCACCACCTGCCAGGTGACTTGAAAAGCTGAGGCCAAGTCACTGCAGAAAATCTGACACATTTTCTACATTCCCCAAATGAATCAGTACTGCCTCGTGTTAACTTCTCTATTGGACTGAAAGAGCTGTTTTGTTCTACTTCAGACTACAACAAATTACTTAATATGATCTATCAGATGTTATATTGCTTGTAATTTGCTGGAAAACACATTCTACTCTGTAATTAGTACCATCCTAAAAATTAATCATCTTTCTTTCCACTATCAGCAAAATAACCATTCCAAAATATTCATTTAAAACAAAGAAGTAGAGAAGTCGTTTGGAAAAGCTACTGAATTCCTCTGCCTCAACCTCCCCTCCCTCACTTATCCCAGGTATTCTGCAACATTAATCTGCATTCTTCCTTCCCATTCTCATCAGCTTTCTGAACAGCAGGATTCCTAAGGGATGGTTCAGAAGTAGACAGGAAGGTGAAATTAACCAAATCAAGCCCTCCGATCAACTCTGCAAAAGATCTTTATTCAGAGTCTCAGGGCAGAATAACTGTCTATCTCCAACCATCTTCCCTTTTCAAATGCGTAAGAAATCCACTTTTCTTTAGATTAGAAAACCATGGCAGTGCTAAATTTTCAGAGGGGCACATCCGTATTTCAAATCTTTTTCTAAGTATCTACACAATGCAATTAAGGCATATAAACAAGCCTACAAATTCAGGATTTTAGTTACAAAGACCAAGTTTTTTAACAGAATTCTAACTCTCTGCACAGCTACTGGGCCAATAAAAAATGGTGACAAATACCAATGCTACTCGAAGAAAAAAAGGCCAAAATGCTGGCAGTTGTGATCAATCTATGCTGAATGATGAAATCTGCAGACTTTCTCCCACTATTTCACTATTTGGCAGCAGAAGTTCTCGATGCAATGGGAACCTAATAAATCTTGTACCAGCCAAGCATTTAATACTCTGGGGACATTACTGCAGTAGTTAGTAACTCAAAGAGTGAAAAACTCACTGCAAGTGAAGAGAAGCCTCTGCACATACTAATCACTGATTTATACCAAACAGTGCGTTCAAGTGACAGCTCTCCATTAACAGTACTTAGTGGGAGGAAGCTCTCGAGTCCATTGCCTTTTCAGGCAAAGCTAAGAATTACTGCAGAGGTGTGCTTTCAGTCCACACGTGTCTAAAGGAATGTGAACTCTGAAATGCAAGCTTAGCTCTTAGAAGTTTTATCTGCATTACTCCTATAATTCAGGCCAACAGGAGCATATCCAAGAGTGAGCCTGAATGAGACATCTGCTGCTGAGGCCCCAGGGTGCACAAAAATAAGCATTTCAGAGGTACTTCAGCAGTTTACTCATCTGCTCCCATTGACCGAGTGCTTGTCAGCAGGTGGTGACCTCCTACAGTGCAAATGAGAGTTTCACTTTATCTAAAATGCTCTAGTTTGTACTCTGAGCTATGTCAGCAACATGGTACAGGATGGCCATCAAGAGATTTGCTCCAAAAATTTGCTCCTGATCCTAACCAAAGCTCTAATATAAAAGTGCCCAATGAGACCAGAGCATTGCTTCCTATCTCACCTGAAACAGTAGAAGGTTGCACACTTCCTTGCTGTATTGCACTAAATTTTACACCTTTAAATATTAAATCTATACCCCTGGGGCTTCATAACTTAAAACACAGAGAAGCAAGAAGCGATTAGGCTGCCTACATTAAAAATAATCTTTACGCATACGATACTGAGGGTATTGATAATCCTCAAATACTCCCTGGATACACCAATTCACACGTGTATCAGAACACTTCTTAGGCAACCAGTAAATTTAGCTTAACATAATTACAGACCGATTTACCAGGTATGACATCTACATTCAATTGTGATATTTATCTAAATACACAGCAATACAAGTAACAAAATTGAAATGTCTTCTGCTTTACAAATACATCAATTTATAGTTTATATAAGTGCATAGCAATATAGCATATCCTGATAATCAATGACTATTGATGTTAGGCATGAGAACCAATCTTTCCTGAGGAAGATAATTAAGCAGAAACACTCCTTTTATTATATTTATATTCCTTTTATGAATATACACACTGATTTTATTCTACCCACCTGCAAAGAGGGTTTTCCCAGTCAGCATTTCAGCAAAGATGCAACCTGCAGCCCACATGTCAATGGCTTTAGTGTAGTTGTTAGGAGAAAGCAAAAGCCGGGGCGACCTGTACCATTTAGTAACCAATCCTTCAGAAAGATGGCCCTAATGAAATTAATTTTAAAAATTAATTAGATTTTTAAGACTTACATTTTTAAAATTGTTTCTTATTTTTTAAGGCACCACTAACAAGATTTTTTTGGTCTCAAGATCCCAGGGATTATATTGTGTGCATTCCATCAAACCTTCTTTCTACCTTTACAAATATATTTGTGAGTGAACAGCAACCATATAGAAATATGACACTATTTATTAGTCAAATGAGGTACTACAGCAAAGCTTTCTCATTCCCAGATGCCAAATAAATGCAGAGATGACACTGAACTCTCTTGTGAAACATCTAGACCAGGAGGACAGCATCTCTGAACCAATCCCCTGAAGTATCCACATTTGCACTATGAATGCACTACTTACAATCTTATCTAAGGCTTCTATAATTATGTCACTAAATGTTGCTCTTAATCTCAGGTTCTGTCTTCACTGTTAAAACCTGTGCTTTTCTGAACCCATCTAGTAAAAACCAATTATTTTATGCCTGCAGCAGTCCTATCTGAGACAAACCATGCAAAGGAGGCCTTGCACAGCCTATCTACCTGTGCAAAAGAGAGAAAGATGCTATTTTGAGAAGGCACAGTTATCAGTGTATCACTTAGATATTCCCACTCTCTGCCTACCTTGTGGGAATAATGAGGATCCATGATTCGTGCAAGACCAAAGTCACCAATCTTCAGCACCAAGTCTTCAGTATTAATGAAAAGATTAGCTGGTTTGAGATCTCTATGCAGAACATTTGCAGAGTGAATATACTTGAGCCCACGTAGCAGCTGGTACATGAAAAGTCTGGCATGATCTTCCAGTAAAGGGCCTTGCTCTAGCAAATTAGCCAGATCTGTCTCCATGTATTCCTGGACAATGTAAACACAGTTCAATTCTGTCAGGGAGCCCACGTCATCTGTTAACTGGCTTCCACTGGGACCAAGAATTTCAAATACTTTGACAATGTTATCGTGGTCAAGTCTTCTAATAATTTTGATCTCACGTAGAGCATGTTTAACACTCTGGGGATCTGTAAGGACAATTTTCTTGACAGCTACTCTTTTGTCACAGTCATTATCGACAGCAGAAAAAACTAAGCCGTTTCCACCACAGCCCAGTGGTTTTAAGTCCATATACCGAGAGCCCAGATCAAAACCATGAATGTTCATGAGACTTTCAAATTTTTCCGCCATTTTAAAATTCTTTACGTTTTTCCTCAAACTACTAAGCTTCTGTAAACACACGGAGACACTTCCACTGGTATCTGAAGGAAAGGTCTTAGAGAAAGGGAGAAGAAACACTTGGCTTTGACTGCAAGATGGTTTCTTGACACTCTCATTTCATTATGAGCCAGCCAGGCCTGTTGTGTCCCCTTGAATTTAGAGCCCGTAAGCTCTAGAACTCAAACCGAGCATAAGATAGAAAGATTGCAGCATTCATAGTTCAAGAAAGGTGCAGCATTTCTGCAGACATTAAAGAAAATACTCACAAGAAACTCAAACGGAATGAAATGACATACTATGCACTCAGCTCTACTGTGCTAAACTGGTTAACATTTAACAAAAATGTGAATAAATATGCACATAATAGGCTTCTATTAACATCCTCCTCCTCACAGTGCAGATACATTCAGTGTTGGACTGGTCCTGAGCAGCGTCATTCTATGGTGCTGGTAAGCACTATTTTTTTTCCTTCTTCCTCCTTTTTCTCTTCTTTGTTTACAGTCTAGTTAAATGGGAAACTGGCAGCTCTTGATTTACAAAAGATGCCTTCTGTTAATGATCAGGTGGCTCCAGCTCACCACAATCACAATCAAAGCTACCATCCATTTTACTCCGTGGCAACCTGAAAAGCAGAGAAAAATACATCAGTTCCCCAGCACATACAAAAGTCTTCCTCCTCCCCCAACTCATTGACTTGTCCTCAATATACAACTTATTTACTGTCTAGTTACAAAAATAATAAACCATCAAAAAAGCTAAACTAATTAGAAATTATATGTACTTTTCACACTTGTGGAGGAAAACTGGCAATAATGACCAACCACCATTTCCAAACGTATATTGTGAACATTTTGGATGTAATCTATTGAAAATATATAGCACCCAATGAACAATCCTCCTGAGTCTTAATAAAGGGATTAACAAAGCAAACTTGGTAATTCTCCAATAGAGCTGTTAAGAGACAAGCCAGAAGCAACAGTATCCTTAGAATCTGTCAGCAAATTTTGGAGTAATTCTTTTCACTAAACTTTTATTCAAAGACTAAATCAGGTTTAATTATTTCACCATAATAAGAGGTAACTAGGTACTGGTCACAAGAAAAGCTTGTACACTCCCAGAATTTACTGAATATACAGCACACATCCAATGCCACTAATAAAGCTTAAATCCTTGTGATTTTGGATAAAATTTACCAACGTCTCAAATAATAACTTTGCCTCTATAGACTCACCGTTACAGGAATCACAGGGATAATTCCTACCTATCAGATAAATATTATTACTTTATCAATTATTTCTACACTTATCCAACCCAGATTACAGAGAAAAGGCAGCAAGTACATTTTACAGAGTAACTGATATGTTCTACAACCATTTTCCCTAACATATGGGCTCTTTCAGACATCATTTATTTTTTATTAGTGTAATGAATTCACCTACTATTTATGAAAAACCAAACTGGCAATTTTCTCAGTAAGTTCCTGTCAGCAACAGCAGAATGCAGTCATAAAGACCGCATGGTGCATTTTTGTACAACATCCTCACTTCTTTTAAAAGCTCAAAAATGCCACAAAGGGAAGAGTCAGAGGTGTAGGCCACATAGTGTGGTAAGCTTGGGGCAGTTCCATTACGAGTCACTTGCATGCTCTTCCCCAACACGCATAGGTCACATCAAACCACTACGTGCCTTCTGTTCAATCTCAGATTAACACATTTCAGCTCTTCCCTCAGCTCTCTACCTAAGTGTAAAGGTCTCCACACTATCCCAACACCTCAGAATTAATTCAGTGAATGTTTTCCTTTAACACAGTGCTAGCATTTCAGTGGGACAACTGGGAGCAAGCAAAACAAGTCTCCTCACTCCTAACAGAGCAGCAAGAGCAGCTGACAAGTTATTAACATATTTTAAATAATGGCCTCAATTCACTAAAGTAATCAGAATCGTATAGAGAAAAAGAAAAAAAAAAAGGAAAGAAAGGCACACTGGCAAACAGAAACAAGACTGTTTCAACATATTTAAATATTACCCTTCCTTAGGCTCAAGCCTGAGTGCCAAGCCCAAGGCACAGCCCCAGCGCCCTGGCTCACTCCCTCCTGCCACACACCACCTGCCTCCAGGTATGTGGACAGAGCATGACAAACACAGGGAAGAAGGAAACACATGATATCCTCTGCTCCCTTTTTCTTTTTAAATAAAGATCACTAAATGCAGTATTTCTGAACTGAAAAGCACTGAGCTGCCTTCTACTGATGTGGCACACCCTGCCAGAAGGGTGATCTTCAGAGCTGTCTCTACTCGGCACATGGGACTTAAGATTGCCATAAGATTCCTTTCTTTGTGCATTGGCAAGAATCCTAATTTTAAACAGTGTTTTACAAAGGTTATTATAGCCTCAGCACAAACACAGTGAGGCAACACTACTACTTTTCCCCAAACTATCTTGCATTTTTACCAATATTAAGACATTAGAGTGAGGACCCCTTTTAAATACCCATGAATTTACTAAAAGAACAAAAGTAGAATTTATCCTAAAGAGGACAGCATCAGCAACTATCCACCTCTGTTCACAATTATAAAACCCAGAAACCCAGCCTCTTGATTTTCAACGTTTTTAAACTCAAAAGTATTTTCTCACTCACGTGTACTACTTTCAGGTTCACTTGTTCTGAGCTGCCGCCTGTAAAAGTGTTTACATCACCCCATTCACCTTTCATTCCAACATCCCCCCAGTCATTATGGAAATTAGTTTTTGTACCAATACTACAGATTTCACGTTAATTCGAGGTCCAAGGCCCCTGTTCAATTACCCTGCAATAAGCCGTATTTTACACCCTTGGGACCATCTACAACCAGTTGTATTCTGCCTCATAACTAGGCTTATTGTTTCACACTGCTGATGTCTTCAACATGCAGCAATACCGAAACTGTTTGCACCAGCTGCGTGACACACCTGGAACCTCTCGCTTAGCTAGTTCCATTAAACAGCCCAGGAACAGATTCAAAATGATGCCCACCAGCAGCAAATTTAAGATCTACCATCTCTTTGCCATAACTCAGATCTTACCCTCTACTGCCATGACTGAATGCAGCAATGAAAGGACTGCTTCAGAGAGAAAGGGAGCTATGGCCCACTTGCTTCCTGAAGTAGGAGCCCCAAAATTTTCATTCTGTATTTCTGAAATGATGCATTTTTAATCATCAGTTTACACTTATCCTTTCACTAGGTGACCACTAATTACAATGTTTTCGGAGAGCATGCAATGATCTCCACGAGCAGAGTGATTTAGCTAAGAAAACAAATGCTGACAACATAAGCAACCAACCCACTGCAGCCTTCATTTGACCTGATCCTGCTACAAACTTCTTATCTGTGAGCAAATTACTCAATCCCATGTTCTAGCCACTTGAAATGTATAATGGACTATTGTATAAAAAAGGGGGGGTTTATCATCCCAATTTGTGCTGAACAGGCTATTGACGCAGGGACTGACATTTTCATCTAGGCTGTCACCTTTCCAAGACTACCAGGTTTTTTATAAGTGATACTTTCACTCCTCCTTCTTTAAACAGAAAGTTTAAAGAGGGAAACACAAAGATAGCAGTTTCTGAAGTGGTTTATAACTATGGTTTTAAAATGGGTCAGTTCCTGGTGGAGGGTAACAGAAGTGACCCACAGAAGGGCTTTGAAATCATCCCTAGTGATGCTCATCGCGCTTGACCGGCGTCAGGATTGCGCAAGCAGCCCCTTCAAAACATGCTCAACTCCTGCACGTGGATTTACCACAGTTTTCAGGAAACAGGATGTACACCGAAACAGTCGGGTATGAGATGTTTACTTTATCAGAAATACAAATAAGACTGAAAGATACCAGTCAATTTGATTACGCTGACCATATAATGATCAAATTATTACTCACAGGAGAAAGACTAAGAATGACTAATGACATATTATACAACCTGCTAAGTACTATCCCTTTGACTAAAAAATATACGGGGTACAGAAGAACTTTTTTTTAGATCAGCCACGTTGCAGTCAGTAGGCAGAGTGAGTCATCGTCCAACTCACGAAACTGCTGCTTTCTAAAGCCTCCTACTTGCTCCCCACACTGTTTAGGGAACTCGGTGCTGGCAGTAAGCAAATGTTACTATTAGTTTATAAATCTTCTGAAGGATCTGTAAAAACACACAAGAACCCAGAGCACTTTTTTGTATTGTGTTAAAAATGGTGTGGCTCTCCCTTTAGATAATAATAATGAAAACTCCCCAGAAACAGCCCACCATCAGCTAACCACAGCCTTCTGTACCTCTGCAGACCTGCTACCATCTGCTGTTCCACTGAACAGGTAACCAGTCAAGAGTGAATTCAAGATAACCACCACACAAGCAAGGACTGAGCTTGAGCAAAGGGCTGAAATGAAAGTTCCCATTTTAGCTTTGGAGCACACATTTTCTGAACGCAATTGCCAAACCAAAATGCACCTCTATTTTAAGCCACCACTTTCCGGAATGTGTAACTGGTTTATAAACACATAATGCTGTGACGACGTTATTTTTATACATACACACACATCTATATAAAAAGCTTGCTGGCAATAGCACTGGCCATACGACAACACGCCGACCGCCGTTTCTTTTTCCACTGCATAATTAACAGCCATTGTCAGGCTGATCCCAAACGGCACTGAATTAGCCAGAAAAAGAGACACAGCCTACAGACGACAAGCGAGAGCATCCTGCCTGCCTAGGCAAGGGTACCTCTCCTCCCAAATCCCAAAACTCGGGCAGTCTCTCTTCAAGCCGTTTCCGTCGGGTGCTTCAAGCTACTTATTAAGAGCATTAAGTCACTTTTCCCACAAAAGGTTCCCAGAGCCTGCGGGCGCCCGGTAGCGGGAGCGAGCGGTACCTGTGCCCTATCTGCCGGCTCGGAGAACTGCGCTGAATGCAGCAGCAAAACTTCCGCAGGCGGTGGAGGCCGGGCCCCCCCGGGAAAGGACATCCTTCCTCCCGCCGCCCCCGGGCCGAGCCA
>VZTI01001507.1:759316-770320 GCA_013397865.1 Struthidea cinerea
CGGGACGGGACGGGAGCGGCGCCCGGGTGTCGGTGCGGGGGACCGTCGGCCGTGCAGCCCACCCTGTGCCCGGCGGGGCCGGCCCGCGCCACGGCCGCTCGCTCACCTCACCGCCTCGCCTGTCGGCCTGAGACGCGGCGCTCCCGCTGTGCCCGGCTGGCCCGAGCGGTTCAGCAGTCTCGAAGCACGGTTGAGTCAATCCCAGCACAGAAAGGCGGCAGGTGGAGCGGTGAGCGCCGAAGGGAGCGCGGCCGCGGCTCTGCCCGCCCCGGCGGCCCCTGCAGCGGGGCCCCGCCGAACGAGCGAGCGCTGTCCCCGCAGCTGTCGGTGTGCGGGGCTCCAACAGCGACGGGCGGGGAAGCGCCCGGGCGCGCCCCGTTCAACTGGCCCGTCATTAAACGTCCCTCAAGGCGGAGAAACAAAAACAGTTGGAAGGCAACAGGCGGGCGCAGCGCAGGCAGTTCTTTTCTGCGAAGGTGACACTTCGGCTCGGATGTTCTGCAGTCGTAATGTCATGGCGGATCTGAGCGCTCTCCCCACAAGCATCTACAAATCTTTGCCATTGCTGTCACCTCTAGAGACCACAAAGGATTTCTCTCTTGGTATAGCATCTCCCTTAAAAGAGGCACTAAAAGTCTGCTTTCCCCCAAAACCACAACTCATACAGCAAAATAAAGAAAAATAATGAAAACTTCACATTTTTCCCCCTGCGATTTTTATACAGCAGTCTTAATAGGGAGAGAGAAGCATGAGGACGCCAAGCCTCTGGGTATCAGAAGAGCCTTATGCTTCTACTAACCCAGTTTCAGTACAACTGTCAAGGCAGGATGCAGTTTTCCTACTGCAGTCCCTCATACACCTTTTCAGTGCAGGATGACTCAAAAAGTGATAAAACATTAAATGTTCATTTTTGCTGGTTAAACAGAGGTTATTTATAGCTAGTACTAGGACACAAGTTACACGCGATAGAGCTCTCTTGCTCTGCTGCCATTTGGACAGAAGCATCCAATTGACCCTTGCACTTTTAGATCATGTAACTTTATTTATTTTTTAATAAAAAAGTCGTATATCAACATCCAAGGATCTCCCTACTCAGCTTTTCTAAAGTTTTTAAAGTAACTTTTAAACTCTCTTCAGTTATGCAGCCAAACAGTCTCTGTTTCAATTAGTCAGATGCACTGCTAGCTCTGCTATTGACCCCACCACCAGGAGAGGTGACCTGCGCATTTGGTAGCACAGCACTCTCACAGGAGTCACTAACCGAACTGACACCTCATATTACAATGCTTGTTAATTGACAGGCAGCTCACCATGCTGCCAGCAGTACAGAGAAGTCAGAAACAAAGCTGCAGTCCTTCTGCCCACCCAGCAAAACAGAGCTGGAAGATTACAGCACTGCTGCTCCAGAAGGCCTGTATTTAAACACACTCCATAAAGAAAAAAACTGCAGGAGTGCATATTTGGAAGAGGTGATGTTAGGACGGCAACCAGAGCCAAGCCACAGAGGAGTTTTTACTTGAATTAAAGGAAGAGATTTGGGGCTTAAAAAAAGGCAGGAGCAGCAGTGGTTGTATGTCTAAATCCAGAGCTATTTAGTTAATTAAAGAACCCCTCCATCCATTCGAAGTATTTTCATTACGAGAAACAAAAGAGCAAGCTGATCCTCAGATTCTAGAGTGCTGAAGTAAGAAAAATTTTGTATTACATCCTTGAAACAGCACCTGGAGAGCCCATAATCCGTGTCCATTGGGACCATTTGCCAATATCCCCAGTGTCAATTCAGTCAGGTGGAGAAGTTGCACATCCATGGAGTTTGCTCTGCAGCAGCCCAGACTGCTTGAAAAGTAGTTTAACAAACACAGAGGAGATTTGCAGAGAGCAGCAAGCTTCCTCACTTGGGTAGCACACGCTCACTCATGAATCTCCCACAGCCCAGAAGTGCCACCAGTTTCTGGGTTCTTAATTCATAGGTCATGAACTGCATTCTTTTTTTTCCCCCTCCAGATTATTTTCTGACATTCCAAGAGTGCCGTTCGTGGTAGGATTTAGTGAATGAGATCCTTCAGTCTTGAGGAAAATCATGCAACAAGGAAGAGCATGGTGCAGGAACGTTACTTGTCTTCAGCCTCACTATTTATAGAATTACAATACATGTGAGAGTTGCTCAGAATTTAATTGTGTGTCACATGGCAATTTATAACTATCTAATCCATCAAATTGCTAATCTGTTTTCAGATTTTTAATATCCTATTGATTAGGCTATATATTACTGTGACAAATTTTTTCCACATTTCCCACAAGAATGCAATTTCATAGCACGAAGGTGATATGCTAGACGATACCAACCCATTCTAAAACACTGGCAGATATTAACTGTCAGTGAAATGCAGAACCAGAAAAGAACTGGATTTCAAAGGTCATAAAGACCAGCAATTAAAAAATAATTAGAACTGAAGCAATGATTCATTTATTATATCCAAGTTCAAAAAGATCAAACAGTAAATTCCAGTGTAATATCAGTCCTGTGTGTGAATTGTTACTTGTGGCATAAAAGGGAATGAAGTATTTTTAAGTGTCCACACCCATTATGATTGGCAAGGGAAGAAAGATTTGAAAAGGTTGCCCAAGGTAACTTGGCAGCTCCAGGCTTTTGTCTCAGTTTCACTGCTTGACTTACACGTCCTCCCAGAAGCAGCAAAATGTGTGCTAGGATACATTTTTAAGGTCTGACCGTATTTCTTGCCAAAGTCTAAGATGAATTTTGCATGTGAATAGGCATGAGTTTAAAGAAAAAATCTACTTATTAAAAGGGGATGGGGAGAGGTTCAAGAAACACCCAGTTTCTGCTGTCTCCTTGGCTTATTCCTGCTTATCTGTGCTCTGAGCCCTGAAGTACAATTTAGTTTTCCTGGCACAGGTCTGAAGAGCTTTTAATAGTTTGTGTCTCCTTTAACTGCTGCCTCTTCTAATCAGCCTAGTTCTCTGCAGGTGTTAAGCAAAACCTTTACAATAATCACTTGCTCTTCCAGCTTAGTTTCATAGTGCTGATGTTCGGCACAAACAGCACAGATAAATTTGAGTTTCACTGGCAACCCAATAGCTCAGGTGGCTTCATTTCCTGGGCACCTTCATTTCCTGGAAATGTCAGGCTCTACCTTGCCATAATGGACACAGGGGTTTTTTATTTGTTCTTTTTAACAAAAACACATTTTTCTAACAAGCACTCACTCTCTGGATTAGCAGACCTTAAAATTTTCCCAATAAATCCTAAAATATAATTCCTATCAGCATTATTATCAGATAACCACACAGAAGTTGCCATCTTAAAAACTTTCAACAAATGTTTGTGTCAAGATCCCTTTTTAGTTAAAGTCTGCTTGGTGGTAGGCAGAGCTGCCCGGGCACAGACAACATGTTGTCACCTCATTTGGGCTCACCTGGATGGACCCGACTTTGCTAGAGCAGGATTTGTACCATGTACATTCTGATCAGGAAAGAAACTACGACAGAAGACTTGGAATAAAGGAAAAACCCATACCCTAAGATCTTCGTTCCTGTGTGAAAGGACAGACTGGAAAAGAACAGACCATTAACAGAGACCAATTCAAACCAGAGGCAGCGAAGTACAAAGGGCAACTGGAGGTGGAAGAAGAAAGTCACAGAAGATGTTCAACTTTGAGGCTAGAAATAAATGGGTTATGTGACATACTTTGGAAATTGTGTAGGACAAAAAAGTCATTAAACACTTAAAACAGAACAAGTCATTCTTCCCCCTTGGTAGATCATCAGCGATCTAGGACACAGCTGGCTGCATGCGGCCCCCTGCTTAATATCACACAGTTTTACGAAGTCAGGCAATTCCATTGCCTACTTTTTCTGTGTTTTAAACAACACTGAGCGCAGGGGACAGAGCAGCTGCCTAAAGCAGACGTTGGCAAAGCCATGTCAATACAGAGAGAAGAGGAAAGCTTCGCAAGCTGGCCTTGTAGCTGGGTCTTCACTGGAAGCATTAGCCCTCTGTGTGTAAGGCTGGAGCTCTCCCAGATTCTCAGCCTTTCATTATTTCCTCATTAGTTTACCTTGCACAGAGATGGCTTGCTCAGAACAGCAAACATGTTGAGAAATTTACTGAGGTAGGAAATTAAGGCAGTATGTGTGTTAGGTTTAATTTTTTAAAGGATGACTAGTACCAACATTTTCACATTCGGGTGCTCCAAGTGACCCAAGTTGCTTCTAACTTCCCAGCATGGGACATTGGAGGTGTGCTGGAGTCAGGCTGTAGATCCAGTCAGTGGATGAATCTACAGCTGAAAAATATTCTACAGGAGGACAAGGCAAAGCGTGGGATGAAGTGGAAACAAGAAGCACCAAATGTTTTTGTCCCAGCACCTCAGGTGCAAGAGAATTCAGTGTGCGACAGTTCTTCCCCATTCAGACCTTCAGCAAGGCACCATTCTCATCCTCACCTCCAAAACCTCAAGTGGAGTGGTTAGGAGAACACATCTGCCAACTGAAGTGGCACCAGAGCACAATCATCTGAGGCCTCTGTGCTGGTTACTGCATCAGCTAAGTGCTGCTAGAGCTGAAAGGCAGCAGATATTATTTAAATACCTGTAATACCTCAAGTACTCCAAGGTGCAGAGATGCCCTGGAAGCAGGACTGGGTGCTCTCCGCAAAAAAATACATTTGGTTTTGGATCCCTACTGGAAAATATGTCAGCTCACAAGTTATGAAGGCCTGATGATGGATTTATATAGAACAATTCTGTGTTTTTGTAGAACTGTTGCATTTAATTGCAGGAATATACATATTGCTATGCAGAACTGTTCTTGTTCATTCTCATAGCACTGTAAACCTTCCTACATGTAGCACTTTGATTCCTATTGCATTACAGAGATACAGCCTCTGGTGCGATTGTAAATACAGCTGGTGCTGCAGAGATTGTCATGTACAGGCAAGAAAAATTTGGACTAACATTCACTAACATTTTCATCCACACCAGAATCCTCTTGAAATACATTTACAGGGGGCATAGCTCAATACAAATACCTGGGTACTGTGAAAAGAGGATGAGACAGACTGCATTGGGAGGCACTTTGAGAAACCGTGCCTTTGTGACGGCTCAGGCAAAGGCCATCCTGCAATTCCATTTGCTCCACACACAGTGGTCCCCAGCGTGCCCCAACTCAGGGATGCGGCTGTTTCACAGGCAAGCAGCACATTGGATGGCTAAAGATAAAGGGGCCACGCGGTGCCAGCAGGGTCAGGGCAGGCCTGTGGGAGGCCAGATATGAGTTCTGCTGCTCAGGGTGCGTTTTGGCTGTGGCCAACACCCTTTTTCAGAGTTCCCAAAATAGCACTTATCAAAAGCAGCAGGTCGACTGGAAACACACTGCTTCACGTAGTGACTGCAACTGTCCCTGCCAGACTCCTACCCCAGTCAGTCTCCTGAAGCTAAAGAGATTGAAAATCTAAGAAATATCAAAAAGTAGGGACTTTTTATAGGGCATCTACCATCAAATTATACGGCAAATATTCAGCATTGCAAAAGCTACCTCAAGTCACTTTTGTTGTATCGTCAGATAGCAAAACTCAAAGTTTTCATTTCACTAACAAATATATTTTGGAAACACCTCCTCCTCCTTAATACTCTGTAACTTTTTCTCAGTGCATCTTGCACCATCTATTTCTAAAGATTTCCACAAAAAACACATGGGACTATTCAATTCCCCATATTCCCCAACACCATTTATGTCTTAGCTTTCATTAAGATTTTCAAGGTTGCTTCAGGTTTTCTCTGCAGTTTTGAATCACTTGCTGGGAGGGATTACATTTCCAAAGTATTTGTTTTCTCATGAAAACTGGGTTTTGCTTATGTGCCAGAATCAGCAGACATCTTATAAATAGCTTTGGATGGATGACAGGAAATGATGCAAGATCTCAGGCCACTCTACAGAAGACAACTGTTTGAAGTGCTGACGAAAGAAAGATTTGCACCATTGGCTACTGCACAGGGGGAAAAATTAATGCTCAGAAGCATCATTTGCTACAAAGGGTATTAGTCTTATGAAACACAAGATCTCTTATTACAGCTCAAGCTAAAAGTATTTTCTTGCAATTGCACTACAATGAGAAACAAGATAATTAATTTTTCCTTTGAAGAGGAACAACTGACCAGAATTGTCTAAACTTGCTTTGTCTTTTACTCTTGGGGAGAAAAGACACTCTCCTTACATGCTACAAATGCCAACACACACACTGGAAATTCTCCAGGCTCTGACTGGTGCCAAGCACTGGGATCATCTTCCTACACTGGCATTTCCCATTAGCTTCAGCAAAGTCTCTTCCAACTCAAAGTGCTTTAAATGGGCTGCAGTAACAGACGCCTAGAGGTTAACCTGTGTCTATTCACCTCATCTGAAGAACTCCCTGTTACTCTTTGCAGTAGTAATACAGAACGGAACATTAACTCCCGGTGTCATTTTGTTTCTATCATCTCCCATGAAGATAAAGTACAGTAATTTAACCTCCAATAAACGCTTTATTTGGAATAGGGGCAAACTCTCAGCATTCTTAAGTTTATGACAAAACTTTGAACAGATGCAACCTTAACACAGAGATTCCCATCTTCTCCTGCAGCACCAAGCTGGCTCCTTTTCTTAACAGCAGGAAGCACCTCTCAGCCCACTGCCTGCCAAGCTTTGGCACTGTGGATAGCTGGACAATGTGCTGCACATGGAGGGCTACCAAATTAGGGATATTTGGTAAATAGGGATAAATACATAGTGTGCCTCCCCAGCAGGTGTGCTTTTCCAGTCTCAGTCCAGAGGGGGATGCATGTGAGCCCTCTACATTCCCACGTCACAGTTCAGCATGGTGTGGGCCTCAAAGCAGGCGTGGACGGGTCTCCCTCCTGCGCTGACCCTGGAAGAGCATCGGCATTAGGCACACAGCTCATCTGCACACCATCACAACCCCCCCAGCGCTTTCTTCCCCGGAGACAGCATCGGGAGGCTTGCCTGGGACTCCTGCTGAGGTTTTACTTCAAGAGAGAATGGCATATTTGATCCCTGTCATGGCTGTACCTCAGAGGCATCCTACTTTCAGGAGAGGATGGTTTCTACCCAGGATTTTTGAGTTATCTGTTCTTCTAACAGACAGAAGAGCCTAGAAGCACTCCTACCTAGGAGAGGAATAAATAATGCATGACATATTTTTTGTACTGAGTAACTCATTTTACCCATGGTCTACACTTTTGTGAGTCTGAAGAACAAATTCTTTTATTTTCTTCCTTTTTTTTTTTCAGTGAAGACATAAAATCTGACTGAATCTTTGTTATTTTGGAAATATAAGATTTATTACCTCTGTTAGAGGTACAACAGTGCTGAAACTGGGTCATCCCAAACTTTTTCAGTTAAGGGCTAGACAAATGAAATAGATCTGTCCATGTACACACTGCAGGCCAGAAAACCAGATCCCCCTGCTAGTGGATACTAACACACACACACATGCACTGTGTGTGCAGGAGAGGAGAGCACGAGAGAAGGTGGGCAAGGCTGTCAGCCTTTGCAGAGCTCAGTGAGAGCTCCAGTGCCAGCTGGTCCAACTGACCTTCATGACCTTAATTCTTCTCAGAAGTGCCTCCGCTGGCCACCCCAGTGCTGGGGAAGCTCTGGGAAGCAGTCCTCAACCCAGACAGTTATCTCATAGAGGTAAACATGTATTGAATGGTTATACCTAGAGGTTCTTTCATTATATAAATAGCAAGATTTACCCTGCAAGTGACCTGGAATTAGGAACAGTAAAGATGCAGAGAAATCTTCTGCTTATAAGTGGATCAGTGTTCTCTTATCTCCAGCATATCTTTAAACAGTTTTCAACTGCAAATTTCAACAGTCAAAAACTGTTAAATGAATACTTAAGAGGTACCCCGTGCACCTAAAAGTTAAATTTTTTGAAAAGAAAAATATATTTCTTCCTCATTCTTTGTGTTTTATGAAACACCAGAGAACCATTTAAGTCTCAATTAAAATAAAAACAATTCCTGATAAACCTATTTTAGTAAACACAATAAGTTGCTAACCATTATCTCATATTTCTTCTTACTGTTTAATCAGGACACTCCCAAAACAAAAGCAATCAAGATGACTAAAAGAAGATGAGTTCCAACCTTTGGACCAGCTCTAGCTGCAATAGTTCTCATGATTGCTGCAATTCAGCAGACTCCAACATGATAGTAGTGTTCACGTGTGCTCCACAACCGGCTCCAGCACTGCCCTGGGTGACAGCAAGAGCTGCTGCGTGGTTCCTGTGTGTAATGTGATGTCCCCAGCTCACAGCACCACAAACCAGCTGACAGACCTCGCAGCCATTATCACAGAGGTCAGGTGCACAAACCCTTTCGCTCATGTTCAGTAGTGGGAGGGACAGGGCCAGGCTGCACTGTGGGAGTTCTTACTTGGCCACCCAAAGCAATCAAGAACCAGCTTAGCCACCAGACAAGAGTGAGCAAACTCTTCCTGTGTCCTGAAAGGGTGGCCCAGAGGGGTAAGACTGCAGCTTACAAACCTCTCACCTTTTTCTTGCTATTAACTTTTCCAGGACAGCCTGTCTATCCTTGATTTCAGGTATATCCCATAAATCAAGGATAGACAGAAGACTCAGCCCTTGCTTTCAGAGTCAAACCATACTGCCAGGGCTGGACTAGGAATCTCATTACCACTGCCCAAGCCATCCTGTTCCAAGGGCTGCTCCAAGGAGGGCTTAACACTCTCAAGCCTGTCTGTCAGAGATGCTTTACAAAGACTTCACAAAACAGCACACTATTTGTCAAAACCAAGGTGGTGATTTTCCCCTCAACCCAACAAGGGTTTCGAGACGTCAGCTGTTTATTTTCTCCTGACAGACTACCCAAGCTGGTATTTCCACAACTGCATGGACTATCTAGATACTTCCTAGAAGTAAAGTGAGATTATTATGGTTTGTGATAATATCCCTGTTTAAATAATTAAGGCTACTCATTTGCTTGTAGTAAAATTGATTCAAGGACTACATGTACAATTTCAATCAAAGTACTACCCTGTACCCCGTGTTTATCATCCCAGGTCCAAAGACGTCTGTTAGTAAACAATAGCAGTGTAATCATTGCTAGGCAGCAGGGAGTCAGAGGCGGGGCTTGACCAGGCTGCTGGCAACTAAGAAATGTCAACAAAGACCCTGCGGGGACTGCTGGAATCAAGGGAAGCAGCAGGGCAGTAATGGAAACTTTTGAACCTTTTCACACAGAGGAACAAGAAGATTTATCTTTCTGATTGTTTCAGATAGCAGGAGAACATGGGAATATGGGCCTTCATGACAGCTAGTAAACCTCCCTGACCTTGGAAGGGAGCTCCATGGGGCATGACAATCACAGTGATCAGAACGAGCTCTATCTGCTCTGATACAGCTTACTGCAGGAGCAGATTTTCCTTTTTCTCCTCACAAGTGGTCAGTGCTCTCCTTCATTCATTGCACAAGACAGTTCTCACCTGATTACCAGCAACTGGATACCAAAAAACCCAAAATCACTGTACTGCCCTATGGTGCTATTCACCACATATTGCCCCAGTCTGAGGACAGAACCACCAGGGTTTAAAGGCTCTGCAAATAACCATTACATTAATTTCTACAATCTGAAAGAATGTGAGAATATTATCATTCCCACTGTTCTGAACTGAGTCACAAAAGAACAAGGTCAAAGTAGCCCTTAATAGCTGATTTAAGATTACTAGAACTGAATTTTTGCAAGGGTTTGGTACTTTATCCCACTGTTCAACTTTCCAACTCACTTTTCAAAGTCCTTGGTCCTGGCGCCAAGTACAGATACCCAAAGCTCTGAATTCTCAGTTTTCAAGTTATTCTAGGCTTTGTCCAGGCAGTTCTGATTTTCCCCATCACCAGAAGCCTCCGAGTACCTGAGCTTGTACACCCCGAGTAGCTGTGTTTGCACACCCTCTGTGCCAGTCTCTCCACTCCCTCTCGGAGCCCATCTAGTTTCTCCAAGTCTCTTCCCATTTCCTGGCTTCTATTTTCTTTTCTTCTGTCCAATTAAAACCTCATTTTTACAAGCTTTCTCTCCCAACCTATTTCTTAAACGTTCCCTACTTATTTGGTCCTTGTTTCTTCCACACGAGTCACGTAGCTGCTGGAGCCAACAGGAGCCACTAAAGGCAGTACATGGGAGGAACAGTCCACTTAAATTCAATTAAGGTGCTTAATCCCAATTTAGCCTGCAGAAACCTGTGGATGCAGTCTCAGGAAAATTTCTGTTCAGGAGCTGTGTGGGCTAGAGCACACCCAGGACTCACAGCACGGGAATTTATCGGCTAACAGATCTCTCAGTCTGCAAAACCTGAGGTCCCAGCTCGCAAACACCAAGAAAGATAAAACATGCATTGTTGATTCTGGATTTCAAGAGTGCCCTCCTCTTCTGAAACAGGCAAGAGTCTTTTAAAAACGTCTTTCTGTTTGCTTGTTTTTAAGTAGGGCAAAATCAGTAATCTCCTCTGCTCCGGTTCTTGTCAAATAAGCTAAACATTCCAGCAAAGTTCAGATTTGGAAATCTACCTGGCAAAAAAATGTTTCCATCTGAAGAACTAGCCATCAGCAAAGTCATGGTCTACCAAAAGAACCTTGCCCGGGCCACCAGGATGCTGCAAGTCCTGAAGTGCTGTGGTGACACTGCTTCCCGCAGTGCAGCCCCTCCCCGAGCCCGCTGCTCTGCCGTGCACGGGAACGGGCTCGTTCACACGTTCTCCCCCAGCAGAAGGTGCACAGGAAGCTCACACGGGCTGCCTCACCTCTGCAGGATGCACAGAAAGCTCACACGGGCTGCCTCACCTCTCCAGGGCGCACAGAAAGCTCACACGGGCTGCCTTCACCTCTGCAGGGCGCACAGAAAGCTCACACGGGCTGCCTCACCTCTGCAGGGCGCACAGAAAGCTCACTCGGGCTGCCTCACCTCT
>VZTI01001507.1:770349-861734 GCA_013397865.1 Struthidea cinerea
ACCCCGAGCCCGCTGCTCTGCCGTGCACGGGAACGGGCTCGTTCACACGTCCTTCACCTCTGCAGGGCGCACAGAAAGCTCACACGGGCTGCCTCACCTCTCCAGGATGCACAGAAAGCTCACACGGGCTGCCTCACCTCTGCAAGGCGCACAGAAAGCTCACACGGGCTGCCTCACCTCTGCAGGGCGCACAGAAAGCTCACATGGGCTGCCTCACCTCTCCAGGATGCACAGAAAGCTCACACGGGCTGCCTCACCTCTGCAGGGCGCACAGAAAGCTCACTCGGGCTGCCTCACCTCTGCAGGGCGCACAGAAAGCTCACACGGGCTGCCTCACCTCTCCAGGGTGCCGTCTGATATTCCCAGGCAGGAAAGCCGCCAGCTGCTGAGGAAGGTGGTGGTAAAGGAGTCTTGCTACACAGCAATGGATTATGGAGGAAAAGAAGTGGCCCAGAGAGTTTCTGAGGAGGAAATGTCCCTGTCAGTGCCCTCCCCATGGGTGGGTGACAGGTTGCTGGGGGAGCACAGGTTGCCAGGGAGTGAGGGGCACCTGCTGCTGTGATGCAGGGCACCCTGTTCAAGCTTCCCTTCCCCTTCACAAACCTGTTTTGGACAAAGGCCCTCAGCAGTGCAAAGCAGGAGGCTGTAAGAAAATACCCCACTCTCCAGGACAAAGTTTTTTCCTATTCTTTTGCCCCAATGCGTGGCCACACAGCCTCTCTTACCTCCCAAACCCTGCCCGGTGTCCTGGTGCAGACCCCACACTCCTCACTGCAGCTGCTGCTGCAGGGCTGTGGGGCAGCCAGTGCTGCAGGGACACAGAGTTACAGCGAGAGACCCGACCATTGGGGGAACGCAACACTGAAGGAGGTGAGGAGGTAAGTGTTTAAACAATCTCCATCATCAGCTTCTCCGTAATCGCAGGTGTTGGCTGATTGGAGAGATGGACAGAAACCACATGTGACTGCATGCAGGGGATGAGGAGAATGACAACATCAGCCCAGCTTTCTGATGGTTACAGAGGCTGTAATTTAATTTTCTTTCCATTGTATCCCATGTGAAAAGCATTCCAAGTCGCGCCACACCCCCTAAATCCTATTAGAAAAACTAGACCTTGCAAAGCTGTTTTCCAATGTGACGAATTCAGGTTTTGTGGCTCTCTGGCAGTTTCCCATTAACTCCCCACTGAGCAGAACCCCAGGAGAGCAGGACTCCTTGCCCAGATGCCTTGCCTGGCTTCAGCCTGCTTTGGAGCCCCCATCTCCAGCCTCAGCAGAGTCTGTCCCAGCCCTCTGTCACTCAGCAGCGGGCAGGTGCGAGCAGGAGGCCTGAAGGACAGACAGCTCATCCCACACTCCTGCTGCAGGGGTTAATCTGCAGCACATCAGTGAGCCCACCCACTGCCACGCCGCTGTCACCCCCGGGACCTCGGGGACACCCTCTGCTGCGGGAGGGACTGTCTCACCTGCAGCAGCAACACAGACTGCCTGGAGCCCTCCAGCATCGCACTGGCTGCCGTGGCAGGCAGCATCTAGGAAATACTTCCCCAAACCCGCCCTCGCGTTCTTTAAAACAAGCTTTTATTTATGCTGCTGGTGGTGAAATATACCTGAGAATATGTCTGAAATATACAGAAAATAACCTGAGTCCCCAGTCTACCTTCGGCTGTGTTTTTCCTGAAGCTCTGAGGCTCCTGTCCCTCTGCAGAGCAAACACAGCATTTGCAGGAATAAAGCTGCACTTACGTAAGTCTCTGAGAATGCCAAGTTGAAAGTCTGACAGAGGAAAAACTTCTGGTAAAAACCTATTTTTTGTCATTTCAAGAGATCTAATCTATCTTCTGTGCATTCCTGACCTTCAGAAAGCATTTTCATCTCACACATTAAGTATAACAATCCTCTTAACAGGGAACATTTTGTTAGAGCTTTAAATTGGGTTACGTAAATTATTTGTAGTTCTGACAGCAGGTTTCTCTTCCGTCCACGAGGACAGTTGTTATGAGATTGCTACAAGGTTCATTTGCAATCACTGCAGATAATCATCTGAAGGGACTGTTTGAAAGGAGATTTTATCTGGGGCATATGCTACAAGTTTGTCAAGGCTTTTTATAAAAGCAGCATTTTTGCCAAATAATTTCCAGTACAGTAACATGCATGAGAATTAAGACATCCCTGATGTGAATGGCAAACTGAGAGAACAAAAGTTTTTCTAAGTCCCACAAACTTTAGGGGGTACAGAACACAAAGGGAACCCCCATCCCCCCCCCCCCCAAAAAAAAATATATAGGTGGTACTGAACACATCTCAATCCATGGTTTTACTTTAGTTGACTGCAGTAGGAATTGCAAACAGTCAGGATGAGGCTCTTTGCTCCCACTAGGTACTTGTTCAGAAAAAAACAGAGTGGAAAAATTATTCAGCAGTTACAGCACTACTTTTAACATTGTATCAGAGCAGTCAGTGACTTAGAAACACAGTTTGCAGTACTCTCTTTCCATTCTTTCTTCTCCTCAGCCCCTAGCCAGGCACGGGCTTGGACACTGGTTTTGAATGGGAAGAGTTCTCTGGCAGCAGAGCCCTCCTGCCTCCCTTTCTCTTGTCACCAGTCAGTTACGGCTGACTGGGGAAAAGAAATTTCTACTGATTTCGTCATGGGTGGGAAAAGAAAGGCATCATTTATAAATCTGGACTAATATTTAGGTTTTCTATTATATTTATGAGCTCTTATCCCCCCCAAAGCAATATTTTATTAAAGTTGAAAGTATTTTCTTTGACTTTAAGAGCAATAATTTACTAAAAGAAAGCTTTAAAATGAGAACTTTCAAACGAAAATATGGACATTTAATTTTTAAATCTTTGTAAGATAATTTCAGATTTTTTTTCTCCCTAAGCAACAAGAGCAAAAAGTTTCCCCCAATGCTAAATACAAGCCAATCCAGTAAACCTGATTTCTACACTCCTGCTGGCATTACATTCTCCTCAGCAGTGGTGCAGAAGCCAACAAACCCTTCTGCAACATCAGAGCACTGCAAGGAGTGACATTTCCAAGAAGGAGAAAACCTGTGTGTCTGTAAAGCACACACACACACATGCACAAACACAAGAACCATGCAAAAGGTGCTCAGCAGAGAAGACCTTTACTCACAAAACTTAACATCTACTAACATTTCCAAATCTGCCTAGGAATGCTTTCCCTTGCTATTTCCAGTTGCATTGAGCTAACTCGAGGGTGTTTTATCTTTCCCTCCCCTTCTTTATTCAATGCCAAACATTTATTTTCAGCACTCTGTACAGAGTTGTCTCATGGTTTTATTAGCAGTCTTTCTTATAATACTTTATCTACAGAGAATGCAATGCATTAGGACTTCTAGGGACAATGTTAGTGCTTCTAGGGACAATGTTAGCTATTCCTATGAATTATCTAGAGACAGTAACTGATTAATACGAAATTATTTTATTTCTATAAAAGACAGTATATTATTATTGTAGCAATTCTCAAAGAGAAAGAGATGGTTCTAAGTGTTAGTTAGAAAGGTTGATCTTTATACTTCTTTCTCTCTAAACAAACATCTCATGGGAGAATACACACAGACATTTAACTTACCATTACTGCAGCTATCTTTTGACTTCCTCAGTATCATTAATATTTAAGCAGAAAGAACAAAACAAACAGTTATCCTAATGATACCACACCAGAACTAACAAAGTAATTTTTAAAAAGTCATCCAGAAGAAGTGAGAAGGTCAACCAGAAAACACGAGTCAGGAATAGCTGTGCTCCGAGGAGGAGGGGAAGGTTATGTTGCTGTGATATGAGCAGTGCTCAGCTGTTACTCTAGTAATAATTCATCATATTAATATTTAAATGAGAGGAGGAGGGCACGAGATTGTGTGTGACTCAACGGTCCCTCCCTGTCCTCAAGCAGAAAAACAGGCCACCAATACAGAAAGAGCATTAGGAGCTGCAGAGTGGCAAGGTTTGTTTTCATTACCTCATGAATAAAAGTGGGCAAACTGGTCCCTGAAGAAGTCTGGAAATTATCCTGCTTTTACTATAGCAAGTCAAATTCTGTTTCTAGTCTCAGAAGCAGCCATTGCCTAATGAACAAATTGATCCAGCAAGCAGTGCTCCAGGTCTGCACGTGGTGTTCCTTGGATTTCAGTGTATTTCCAGCAAGCCTCTACACTTCCTCCAAAGAGCTGCCTGCAGGAGTCTCTCCTGGCAGTCCCTCCCAGGGAATTGCTGAATGCTGCTGTACTTCGCCATTTTATCTAAAGACACATTTATAAAGACATTTCTGTGATGGGGCTAACTTACCTCCAGGCTCGCTGCATTGCCTGGGCCCATCGGGGCCTCTGGGTGGGCAGGTCAGGAGACCTGAGGCGCAGCAGGAGTGTCTGGGGGTGTTGTGAGGAGCAGAGCCTCAGCCCCGGGGAGCCTGGGGGAGCTGCTGGAGGTAGAGCAGCAACACCCAGCAACAGCGGGCTCAGCTCGAGGTGCAAGGCTGGAGGAAACAGCTGATGCAGGCATAACCCAGACAGATGTGGGTGGCATCCCTGGCAGGAGAGGCAGCCTGACTACGCTTGGTTGCATATAGGGTTGCACAACTTTATCCAACAATTCAATATAAACACACCTCTCACATGCTGGGTTTGGGGAAGTTTGGATTTTCTTTGGAATTCTGTACAACTCCCTCCTCTTTGTTAGCAGAAAAGTGTTACTATGATAGCCCTGGCTGAGCATCGCCTTGTTGGCTACGTAACTCTAAAATGGTAATAAGCAACCATTGAACCAGAAACACAGACATGAACTCCAGAAGTGGCCATGAGGCTAAAGAACAAATAGCTTGCAACAGAACAAATCCACAGAAAAGCGTTCAGTTTAGTGCTTGGCATGAAAATACAAGGTACACAAGGCACAACATTAGGAGATGCCAAACTCGTGCAGTAACATCAGTTCTCAGCACACCAAGGTAAATTATTCATCAGAAATTTTCTGTTTTTTCCTGTTCAAGCAAAGATGTTCCTCCCTCCTTTCATTTTGTTAGCCTAATCCTTCTTGAACAAGTTTGCAAACAACCTGAGTTAACATTGATATTATTTTTAGCTGACTGTTATGAAGGTTTTATTTACTGTATCCTGTACAAAATGATTTGTTATTAATACACTGCAGAAAACACCACTCGTCAGATCTTTTCCATATCCATTGGAATCAGCATCCCAGCAAAGTAACCATTTAGAACTGGTCCTCACGACTTGCTCCAAAGGTTTTTATATAAAGCTGAGTCAGGCCCCTGTACATGTTGGAGGCATGGGGAACGTTGAGCTAGGCTGCTTGCAAGAGTAGAGGACAAGGGTCTGCAGGAAGATACCTGTTCTCTGTTTTAGCAATTACAGCAACACATGAGCCTGCAGAGATTGGCTCCTTCCTTCCTGGATTTTGGGAGTGCTGGAGGAACAGACCTCCCAGACTGGCTTTAATCCCTGGCAGAGCCCTCCCTCCCACTCCACCACTGCTCCTGCCTCATGGGTACAACAGATACACGAGGCTGGAATTAGCCATCCAATGCACCTAGGCTGATGTACCAGTTTAAATCAGAAGAAAAACTGTGGACAAAGGCTAAAAAGTCTTTGCAACCAGTGAATAGCTAATTGAAGGCGAATGTGTCAGGGAAGATAAACATTTTGAGGTACAGACTGGGCCAGCTGACAGATTTAATAGCTTCCATAAAACACCAGATTGCAACAGCTTTTATAACTGCCTTTATAGGCAACCATCAATTTCCATCTGGGCTTGGTGGCTACCAGACCAGTGTGCAAAGTTTGAGGAGGTGCAGAAGCCCAGGCTCAGATCTGCTCTTCTTTCAGTGACAGAAGTTGCCAGTTTAATCCAAACCTCTGGTCTTGATTCAGAAGAGGCTACAGCCTCTGTTGATGAGTACCTTTGAGGTTAAGGTTTTTTCAGGCTTTGTGTAATGCCTGCTCAAAGGCCACACCATTCCAGCCTACACTCTTAGTTAAAAAGGAAAAAACCAAAGGCAAATTCATGCTTGCCTTGGGAACAGAGGGGTCAATGTGAAGAGCCGTGCTGGCACCACAGCCCCCAAACCCTCATCATATGCAAATTCTAATTGAATTAGCACGTGTTAAAGGTGCAACCACCAGATGCAAATGGGTGGGTACAGCCCTGGCACGGTCAAACACAGCCTGCATTTGTGCCCAACATTTCCTTAACCACGTGGCCTCCATGGCTTGGTCTTCCTAGTTGAGACCAGGCAGTTGAGCTTCCCCCAGGCCACACAAGGGGACAAATTCCCCTCTGGCTCTGCCAAGGCCACGTGGTCCACTTGAGATACTAACAGATGCTCTCAGAAGTGCTGTGTCTAATTTAGATTCCAAGTAACAGCAGCAAGGCTTACATAGTTATTTAACAGTCAAAAGAGAGGGGTAGGCTTTTTATAGTCTAAACTTTATGAAGTGATAAAGATCTATTAATCATCTAACATGCAGTTTATCTACAGACAAATAGGATTAAAAATAGAGCAGGTAGTTTCGGCTCCTTTTTTTTTTTTATTCCTTAATTGGCATGAGAACAGCAAGCTGGCAGATGAGGAAAAAGAAGGTTGCTGAGGATGCCGAGCACAAGGCTATGGCTGAGCTGCAGCCAGAGCTCTCTCAATTATTTTCTCTCCCTGATGAGAGGCCAGATCTTAGGTACCCTTGAGTGGCCCTTTTCTGTAATAAGGATCTCAGTATTTGGCCTATTCATATTTTTCATTTCATTTCTCTGCACTTGGTGCAGGAAATCACGAGGCTTGTCTTGGCATTCTACCACAGGAATCAATGCAAAGAATCCTTCCTTTTAAGTGCTTGGCTCTGCCTCAGAGTTTTTTAATCTTTCCTTTCCTAAATGTAACTGATTGACAGGAGTGTGCATCCCTGGGTCAGTTTTCAACTCATGTTCCTAATAGCTTAACTTGAAAGAAATACAGTTTCACAAAGAATTCTCCTTGGGACAGTCTGGAAACCCTTCTTGTCAATAAATAATTTCTACCAAGTGAAACACTGACAGGGCTATGCTGCTCAGCTAAGTACACTGTGAAACATTAACCTCCTTCTCAGTCCCGTGGTGGCAGAGACTCTGTTTTGCTGCTTTGTGACCCATGACTGACCTCACCATGAACTCCCATATTTTCAGCACACCTCCTTGAGGTTTGGGATTGAGTTGGCACCTATATTTAAAGAAGCAGACGGCAAACAGCAACTTTCATTTCTTCCTTGTCTGTGAGGATTATATACAGTGAGAGTGGGGCAGATGGTGTCAGGACCACTGTTCCTCATCCAGGACACAAATTTGGTCCCGTTGCTGCTGGACAGGAACCGTGACACTGGAGATGCCAGGGCTGTCGTTCCATGGAGCTCCAGGACCTTGTGATAAATTCCTGAGGGTGTCAGAGGGTGAGAAGCTCTGGGAGACCCCTCCACACTCTAACAACCCCACCAAGAGAGGGTGTGCCCAGAAGAAGACTGTGGGTGATGCCAGAGCAGCACGTGGGCAGGAGCCACCTCACCAGGATCCTGATTGACACCTGTGCCTCTGGCTCTTCCCTATCCACTCCTTCCAGCCTCACCCCTCCACTGAGTAAGTTTCTCTACACCCACATTTCTCCGCACCCACGATTCTCTCTCCTTCACCTGTCGGAGTATGCACCCCGGCTGTGCTGGCAAGCCCACGACACCCTATTCACTGCTGTTAGCAGCCCCAGAAAGGGAAGCCGTGCTCAGGCACCTGCTCTTGGGGTACCAGCCAAGCAGAAGGCCAGAGCTCCCTTCCAGCCTTGTCTCCAGAGGACCTTTTCTCATGATGGCATTGCCCTGCACAGGGATCCATCTCAGGAGGGCGGCATGACTTTGCCAAGCCTGCACCAGCAGCCCAGAGCTCTTTTATAATTAGGATGCTTCACTCAAACAGGACAAGTTGTTAAGAGACATGTACAGAAGAGTGTTTTGTGGAAAGGGCTGGGTAAAGAAGAATAAGGCAGTTTAATGTCCTCACAAAGAACACTGATCCAAAAAGGAAAGGAAAGGATTTTCCTTTTCATTAAAAACCAGACCAAACCCCACTTTTCCCCCAGTGTCAGCAGAGCACCCAGCCTCCTGTGGAAAGGCTGCTACAGCCCTGCTCACCGGCCCGGGCCTGACAGTGCTGCCCTGGGAGAAAGAAAAAAGCCAAACCAAACAGACAAAAAAAATCCACTCTTACTCAGAAGTCAGTCCTGCAGCCTGTACACAGCAGCCACAGCAGAGCCAGGGCGGCCGAGGAGAGATTAGGGCACCGTGTGGAACACGCTCCCACAGCACAGAGCCCACGGCTCCCGCCCGGGAGGGCCCCGCGCTGCCAGCAGCGCCGGCCGGGCCCGGCCCGGGCAGCCCCTCTCCCTCCCTTCTGCCCGAGCTTCTCCTCGGAGCCTGTGCTCCCAGGGGCCCCAGGACACAGGGAACAAAGTACACGCCATGCTCTGGCCAGGCTTTGCCAGGCAGAAGGTAACAAAGGGCGCTGAGCTGCCCCGTGCGTCTGGAGGTGAGACTCCGGCTCCGGGCTGCCCATGTGCACGCTCGGTACCAACCCGCACGGCTCGGCAGGAGGAAGCCAAAGGAAGAAGCCATGTGGCACTCAGCTCTCTGCATGTCCGATTAGCACCTGTACGTACGAGAGCTGCTGCTGCCAGGCCAGGAGCCTGTGCCTGCTCACTCTGGAGATCTGCCACCAGGGCCTTGGCCCTGCCACCTGCCTGGGCTGCTCTGCCTGCTCGGCGCTGGCCACCGGGCAAGTCCTGGCCTTCTGCTGGCTCAGCATGCAGGAGTTGTCAGTGGGGCTGTCTCTGGGATACTCTCTTGTCTGGCATCTCCCTCCAGAGCTTGTGGTCGAACTCTTGCTATTTTGCTTTCTGCACCAGCAATTCTCATACTTCAACAGAGATGCTCAAACAGGATTGAGAAACCCAGAACTCTGCTCTACCTGCTTTACCTGCTCAGCCTCCCTTACAGCCCTCCCTTGGCCAAGCTAAAGTAATTTCAGCAACTTGGATGGTAAAACATTTAGCCTTTAGATCACAGCTGGGAGGAAGATGTAACAGGGCAGCACAGACACAGACATCCTTATTCAGGCCTACAAATTCATAGACTCATAGAATCACAGAATGGTTTGGGTTGGAAGGGACCTTAAAGATCATCTAGTTCCAACGCCCTGCCATGGGCAGGGACATCTTCCACTAGATCAGGTTGCTCAATGCCCCAGCAAACCTGGCCTTGAACACTTCCAGAGATGGGGAATCCACACCTTCTCTGGGCAGCCTGTGCCAGGGCCTCACCACCCTCACAGTGAAGAATTTATTCCTCCTATCTAATCTAAATCTGCCCTCTTTCAGTTTAAAGCCATTCTCCCTTGCCCCATCACTACATGTCCTTCTCCAGCTTTGTTGTAGCCCCCTTAGTTAGTGCCTGCTGTACGTGCCCGACCATGAGGGGCAAATCCCTAGGGAGTGATTCACCCTGCTGCCTACTGCTCTGACCCGACAGGTTTGGATGTGTATATTCAGAGACTAGAAGCAGGACATCTACAACAGATACACCGCCCCAAACATGGAAATACTCCTGCCCTGTCCTCACTGTAGCTGGCTTAGTCTTGACCCTGTAAATGAACAAAGCCTAATGCTGGTGAAGGTAGAAAAACCTCTGTCAGGAGCTGTGGAACAAACAGAAGTGTTACAGGGAAGGAGCATGGGGAAAGAGGAAAGGGAAAGAAGGAAGGAAGAAAATTCAACAGAGGTTATATTGTGCATGAGGATCAGGCAGCTTAAAGTGCCATAAAATCCTTTATACAAATGTTCTTGCAGTAAAATGAAATAGCAGCTATTCTCGGGGAAACTGCAGCTACCCTCAGTGAGTATAGCAACAGCCTGAATGATGCCATATTTTTTCCTCTTTGAACCAACTGCTCTCACTTGTGGTATGTATCTGTATCCTTACAAAGCTCTTCAGATCAGTATATCAAGTTCAAGTGGAAACTGTTTAATACATTTATACACTCAGGCTGGAAAGGGCTTTGTTCCATAACTGTTTCTCATGGTGAGATAACAGACAGAACTGCATGAGTCACTAACTGTCCATCAAAGCACACGCAGGTTTACTCATGACTCTCCTTACCCCTGGGAACAGATAAACAGTTTAGATAGCCCTCAATTAAATCTCTCCAGGACCACCTAGTCACAGATTTGTTTTTGATTTCCTACTTTTAAAAGCTTTTGTCCCTGTCTACTGAGTTTACTACAGGCAAAGCTGGTGCAGCATTACTCTTTTTTATTTCAATCCCTGCTTTTGCCAGAAGGTTAGTCAACATCTTGAGTCCTACCCCACTTGCTCAGACAAAATCTCACTGATCACAAAGATGAATGGGGCTCATTTCCTCATTTTGTCCCATGGGACAAGAAACATACTTAATAATGCTCCAGGTTACACATGGCTCAGATACACTGCCAGGGCCTTCCAGCCTGTTCCAGAGCAGATTTCCTGTATCCCAGACAGCTTCCCATTTAAACAGGCACAGACTTCCTTCCCACCATGCAGGTGGGACCATAAGTACCCATGACCCTGCATTATCAAGCCCATATCTTCTGAGCAGGTCACAGGGGCAAAGTGGAAGCAAAGAGGTTTAAGCCACCAAACAGTTATTCTTTCATCAGAGCAGCAATGAAACCAGCACTGCACAGATCCAAAGAGGAAACTCTGCCATAATAAGCTTAGATCAGAGTGCAAAGTAGGTGGAAACATGCCAGTTAATGACTTCCAGCTCCCGCACGGAGAGCACAGTGGAGGAGGACAAATGGAGCAGTGTCTGTCCTCAGCTTGATAAGTCACAGAGCTCCTTTCTTCTAGATGCTCCATTTGTGTGTTTGGAGTGGGGGTGGCTTTAGGGATGAATACACACAATGACACATAGAAACATGCCACACATTTGGAACTCAAATCAGACAGGCCTCCACAACATTCTGCACTATTAATCGTTGGATTTTCGTGTAACTCATTACAGGACAGAACTATTTCATGAACTCAGATATCACACTGAGTCCTAAGAGTAGTACTGTTTCTTCCTTGTGGCTGTGAAGGCAGGAAAGAGAGGAAAGTCTGGAAGCCTGCCACTTGCACTTGGATCCCGTCTTTCCTTATTCACAAATTTCAAACCAGGCACTTCCAAAATATACTGAACTTGTCATAGAATAAAGGGCACAGCCACAACTTCATCTCTCACAGGACAGGGAGAAATCCTCCAGCATGCAGCCAAGGCATCCAACTAGGACTACAGGACAAGGGAAGGGAAAGAAAACCAAGAAAACTACATCTGTGACCTGCCAGTGGATTAGCACTGAAATAAAGATTGAGCTCCATCATACACAGCCATCTCAAAATCTGGGTGTGATAAAAGTCCAGGCTCTACCCACGCAGCAGGACCAGTAACTGCCTGGGAAGCAGCAACAGGCCCAGGCCAAAGAGAAGCAGGTCAAGAGTCTCTAAGGTTCAACCACTATATTCAATACACACAACCAGAAGGGCCAAAAAGTCTGCGGGAGCGTACAGACAAGCAGCAGGACTGCCTCAGCTCCTGCCGCCCCTCTGTGTCATCATCCCACTAAAGAGGGTTGACTGCTCCTGTGTTTTTCAGATGTCTGCCTTTACTGGTCACAGCTCTCTCAATCAGAGGGAAGTTTGGGACTGAAATTCCAGACTCCCACCCTTTTGCCACTAAAGCGCCCAACCATGCCATTCCCCTGGTCTTCAGCAGGCCCTCAGATTTGATCTCCCATAGAGAGATCACCTCCACTCGGTCCTGCCTCTCTCCCACCCCTCCAGAGGCTGAGCAGCCTCTATCCCCTCGTCCTATGCTACCCTGAGAAAGCTGATGGCCAAGGCATTCCCAGGCAGCCAGGCAGTCTGTGCTGCAGAGTCTCACTGCCACGCTTAGCAGGCAAAGTTGAGGTGTCCTTGCTGGGAGAATGACCCAGTCAGTCACCAGCTAGATGTCCCTCCTGAGAGGGAGAAGGGTGAGAAGCAGAAGGACTCACATTGACTCCACTCTTGCTGAGAGACATCTTTACACTTCAGCACCCTGGGAACTGAAAAAAGGGTGTTCTGGGGCTGAACAAATCTGAAACTTTAATTTTCAGAAGTTTGGGCAAACACTTCTGTCTGGTTCTTTTGCAGCACGTGAACCTCACTTTGAGTGCAGGTTTCCACCCAAAACTCAAAGCGAAACTGCTGAAACCACAAACTTTTACAGAAACTCTGCTCAGAATAACTACCTTAGCTCAGGTTTACTAAAAATTCAAATCCCTCTTGTAGGCAGGGCACAGGGTTTCAGGCTGGTGAGGAGAACAGCAGCTGGGGGTTCCAGGGGAAGGACTGAGGCAGAGAGAGAACAGGAGAGCCAGGAGCCCAGCCCCACTTGCCAGAGCAGCAGCCCATAGCCAGGGCAGCCCAGAAGCTCTGCACACCTACCCCTTGAAGCAGCACACGTGCTCCTGAGCTGTCAGCATTTCTGAACGTTGGTCCCTGTACATGACAATGAGGTTCTTTGCCTTAATTACCACATCGGTGTGCTGCCCTTTGGGAATAAGGACTGTAAACTTGTACAACACTTGCACGGGTACTTCTCGTGCTTTCTGGTCCCCCTGCTTTGTGGCCACTCTGCCCATGCTCCAGACACGACCTTGTGCCTTCCCTCTCTGCTGTATTCCACGCTGGGAGCCTACTCCACTTACTCTTTTTAGCAGCCCGTTCTCCTTATCTGTTGTAAACTCAGCAATGCGAAGAACGCAGGACACAACAGCACTTGGACGGGACACCTGATGTCAGGAACAGCTTCCCTGGCTCCTCGAGCAGGACTGCAGCTTGACAAACCTTGCTTGACAAACACCACTGCAAGTCTTGGAGAATGTGGGAGCAACTCTTCCCTTCTGTGAGTTGGATCTGTAGCTCTTCACCCTGGATAAAAGGCTGCTCAGCACTCAGGGCTGCCAGGACCGCCAGAAGCTGCTCTTTGCTTTTTTTTTGGTTTTTTTTTCCCTCATAAGCCACAGACAGAAGAAAACCACAGAGGGAAAAAAAGCCTTTAATCAGCATTGGAGATTTGGCTACTAGACTTCAATTCTCTCTTTTATTTTTCAAACAGGCAGATCTAGAGAAGAGATAAGCATATGCCTAAGCAGTTTGCTGAATCAGAATCAAAAGAGTACTCAGATTCTCCACTCAAAAGTTCCTTTGATACCTCAGTTATGCAATTCACTTAAACAGTACATGTAAATGAAATACATTTTTTTTTTCCTCCCATGCTTTTGATGCTGATATTTCTGCATATCCCAGCTCTCACAGAATTCACTCTTCTTTGGCAAGCCTGGCACTGCTGGGTAGTACGAACAGGCGGTCACCTTGTCCCAAGTCACTGACAGGCAGTGGGCTTTGGTCCCCAGGAGTCAGACTGATAAAGGCAGTCTGGGAAATAACTGCTATTCAAAATACTCTTAAATCTCTGCTCTGAAGACACAGTGTAGACTAGAAAAGATCTGCAACATAACAGCCCTGTCTCTAACACAGGTTTTCTCAATACAGTAAAAATGACAAACTTTCCTACTGAAGGTATTTTTGCTGGCAGAGCAATTCCCAGTTCAGTAAGTTAAATAAGCTAAACAGGAAAAAGATCACATTGATTTAATTATCCACCTACAATGGTATTTTAACGATACAGAAATGGCATAGTTTTTTTCTTTAACCAGCATTTCATTATCAAAAGCTTCTAATGTGGGCCTGGCCTTAAAGACCTGTGGGACAAATTTAAGCCATAAATCACTTTATGCTGGAAAAATCTGTAACCATTATCCTTTGCAGATAGAGAAGCCAGTGCACTCTGCTACACAAAGCAAAGGCACTTGCTTTGGTGTTTTTTAGAGAGGAGACTTTTCACTTAATTTTAGTTTTTCCCCTTACAATAGAGAACAACCCTAAAGAGTTTTGCAGACAGCTTTTCAAAATAAACACACAACGTCATGCTGCTGTGGGGAGGAGGGAGAGGACAGGCTCTGCTCCTTGGGGGCAGGAAATGAGTGCTGGGGGAGCAGGAAGCCTCACAGCAGGGATGGCAGGTCCTTGGAGCACCCGAGCCAGGTCTGGCTGCTCCCAGCCCCACGCCAGCTCCACTGGTGTGACATCGTGTCCTGTCAGACCAACAGCCTCAAAGCCAGGCTTTGTGGGGCATTTCTGAAAAGCTTTTATTATGGAAAAACACCCAGACCAAACCAACCCCAAACAAACCAAAGCAAGGCTGGGATTTGAAGCTGCCTCCACATGGCTTTATGTTTTAAAAATCATCACAGGATTGATAGTAAGTACTGTAGGATCTGACCCCCTCGGTTACACATATACTGCAGTGGTCTGTAATCCAACAGGGTGCTGTAGATCTGGTTTTTATATATGTATGAGCTGAAAGTCCACATTAATTTCTATGGTTAATGACCAAGAGGTTAGTGAAGGGCAACAAAAGCAGCCTCCGTTCAGATAAATGCTGGTCTGAGTTTCAGCAGTGATCAAATGGGAGGTTTGCAAACCGGGCCTGGAAGAGCAATTAGAAGAGGCTGACCTCAGTGTTAAAACATCCTTCCTTGCATTTTCTCCTTGAAGGGCAGATGGTTGTATACAATCAAGTTGGGGCAATTAAAGTGTTATCATTCCACTGGCTGAAAAGTCCCATCCTGATCGGTCTGAACCCCCTGCAGCAGGTGACTGGAGGTGTCCTGCGTGGCTGTGCGCTGGGAACACAAACAACCCCAGTCCACGTGTCCTCGCCGAGGGAGCCAGCACTGCCCCACCACCCATCCTGCCTGCCTGCCTGCCTGCCTNAGTCCACGTGTCCTCGCCGAGGGAGCCAGCACTGCCCCACCACCCATCCTGCCTGCCTGCCTGCCTGCACAGGCTCTTCCAGGGACCTCGACAGCCTCAGAGACGGGACTTCCAAAACTAGACAGGGTTTGGCTTGCTGCTCTGGCAGCAGGGGGTCTGGCATCAGTGCCAAAGCCATGGTTGACATACGTGCTCTGAGAGCTGGGACTTTGGGGTGCTGAGCCAGCTACAGAGCAGTCACCATTCCCAGTCACAACCCAGGGCAGCAGCTCGGGCCTGTTCCTGGGGGACAGGGCACGGGGCAGAGCCCTTCCCAGTGCAGTGGCAGCAGCCTGGGGGGCTTGCTGGGAGGAGGGGATGTCTGTCCCTCACCCAGACTGCCACAGCTGCACTAAAACAGCGAGCACCTCGCTGCTGCTCACTTGGCCCCAGAGTAACCAAATACCGTCCTGCCCTGCTCATGTTTGTTTTGCTTCAGCCTCCTGCTCTTCTGCCTTGTTCTGACAAGGAAAGGCCAGGGCAAAGAGAGGGGAAATGTTTTCTGCCTTCTTCTGAACAACAGAGGATTCTGCAATACAGTGATCTGTGAGGCAGCGAATACCAGGAAGGGTCGGAACAGCATGAAACCCCTCTGGCCTCCTGAAGCTGACAAGAACTTTACCATTGACTCTGTTGGTGCTATATGGGGAAAGCCCAGGCACTGTTTGTGCAATAGCGGATATTTTATGTCCAAACAAGAGGTTTAATTAATTTTGATCATGCCAGCCATAGCAAAGATACCGTATTTTCTCTGTTTAATCAACAAAAAACCCCACCCATTCTCAAACTGTTAAATTCTATCAGAATAAACACCTGTTTGGAGTCTACACAGTTTAGAAACAGGGGGAGGAAGCCATTTCCCTTGACATTTCCTCTACATAACCTTAATACAACATAATAAACAATTCAGTTATGCTGCTGTTGTTACTAAATCTGGCATCAAGGTGCTGCTTTTCTAAGAGGGAGAAATCGAGGCATAAATTTTCAAGACATGTTATTGCTCCACAGCATTCCTACAACACCACCAAGCCCTTTCCTAGACAGAAAGGCTGAGTCCCTTCAGAGAGTGGCACCCACTCCAGCTCTTTTCCACAGAAATATTAATAGAAATAGAAATATAGAAAAGTTGGTGGCAAGGCCAAGTGGGTAAGAATGGCTCCAGCCTGCAAAACGCTGAGTAATCCTGTGTGACGCCGAGCTGCTCTGGGTAGGGGCTAAGGACACACAGTACTGGACAGAAAGGCTTTAGCATCCTGCAGAATCACGCTGTTACTACTGAATTCCTCTCTTTTGCAATCTGTCAGAGAACAGCTGTGCCAAAGTGGAAAAAATCCCGGAAAGTTATTGAAACATCCTTACTATTAAAGACTTAATGTTTCCACTGCAAATGGATGAAACTCCCATTGGGATTTCTGGTGTCTGTTAAGGTCAGTGTTTGTGTCATTACAAAATATCAGGCGTTCTGTGATGCTGTATTCACAGATTTTGGGAACATTTTTAAGTAAGACTAGAAAAAGATTGCAACTTGTTTGCTGTGCTTTACACCACGGCTTGCCTGTACTCACACACAACACTACTGGCCTGTCCTTTCTGCCACTGCTCAGTGTGACTCTGCCTCCTTCCCTTGTGTGCCTCCCTTCTGACTTTGCCCCAGCTGGCTCTAGTGATTGGGACTACTTAAAAAAAATCTTCCACTGGCTGATCACTGGCATTGGAGATTTGAAATCTCCAGTGAAGGGACTGCAGTGACTTTCAGACTGTGCAGCACCCTGCTACCTTTGGCTGTAAGGGCAAACATTCTATTCCTGTTGTTCAGACTGGCAATCACAAAACTAAAGGTTTAAGGAGGGTCATCACAACAACCGCTGTCACCTTCCTTCATCTCCACCACTATCTCTGCCAGTGTGGGGGGAAAGATTGCAGACAGCAGAACCAGCTGTGCTGTCTCTCTCTCAACTGCATTGCTTAATTCTTTCCATAATCACTAGTATAGGATATCCTCTTGGGAAACAAAACCTTTTCCATACAGAACTGAGGATCGCTTCAAACTGAAAGGATTTTGCCCCTTTTTCATCCCTCTAGAAATGCACTCTGGATAGACAGATTTTTATATCTCACTTTGGTGAGGAGAGATCAGATGCTAAATGGCATTCCATGCAAGTGAGGACTCATTACTGTGAAGCTGTTGTTTCTTGCCCAGCCAGTTATAAGTGAAGCTTATAAAATTTCCATTGTTAAACCTGGAATGTCTCACAGACTATGCCTGAACAAGGTGAATCCCAAAGCCTCATTCACTGGGCTGATGCATGGGTTGACAAACATGCACAGGATGGAAAAGTAACCCAAGACTGTGCCATCTGAGCAGGTTCTGTCCAGGGATCTCCAGTGGAGGTTTTAATGCCATCTGTGGAAGTAGAGACACTGAGGGGTGAAGTCACTTGCCTTGAGGCGTGCAACAATTTAATTGCAGAGCTGGAAATAAAAGCTGAGGAATATGAACATGCTGGACCATGCTATAATCACCAGATGCTATTGCTTCCAAGTTCTAATTAAAGAGCTGTCATTACACAAAAAGCATTTGTGGTTTGCAGTAAAACTGATAAAGCTCAATAGTCTGGAATATTGGAGAGAAGGCATATGTTTTTTAAATCTCCCAAAGATGACAATATACCCTTTTTTTTTTTCAGTCTGCCTCAGCCTCTGTAGCTAACTGACCCCAACTATGAGGTCTCTCTCTGCTCTAACAAACCCAGGATCTTGCCAGTCCAAATTAAGTAATGCTTAAAATACACAGGCTACACTGCAATTTCCTACCTGAGACTGTGTAAGAGAAACAGCACTTTAGCACTCTCACAGAATAGACAGAACAATCAGTGGGAAAAATAACAAGTCTGGGAGAGAACAGAAGTGGCTGATGTGCTGCAGCCACCATTAACACAGCTGGCAAAGTTTAAATGCATGAAAATATAAACGAACCAATTTGGTGTCGTGGGCATGCAAATGCACACACAGACACACGTGAACACACACATTTCTCTGCAAAGGGAGCTCCTGCCTCCTGCTAACCCTGTGCCTAGCACCACTTCAGCAGGCACTTGGCACTGGATCCAGCCCCAGCGCTCAGGGCTGGGCTGCCTTAGTGTGGATGCTGGAAAGCTTTGGTAGAGAAATCTTTCAGCTTTCTGCAGCGTTCTGTGAGAACTTTGCAGTTCTCACAGAAGCTGTGAAAACACTGCTATGGGTTTTGTAAACTCACTCCTTATCTTGCACCTGGGTTTGTTATGCAGGATTGTTATGGTTCTGGCCTTCTGATATTTTGGAATAAGTGTCTTAGAGCTTGACCAATCCCCTCAAGGGGTGGATGGCCGAGCACCCAACTGTCTTATGCCATTCAACACACTCTTTGCGAACCCTGTTATAAAAGATGAATTAATTAATTAATAAAGACCAGAACTGCTTTCCTTCTGAACTTGTCGTGCCATTCCTCGCTGTCAGTGCCCCTCACAGCGACACCTTAGCGCTGGCTGTTCATGCCCAGGTCAGTAAGGCAGGCAGGGGCTCAGCACTGCTGCTTCTCCTGAGAGCAGGGCCATGGGCAGCGTGGGGCTGGTGGCACCCTGGGGCTGGTGGCACCCTGGGGCTGGTGGCACAGGGGCGGTGGCTGTGCCCTGGCCAGGCGCTGACACGTGCCCAGGCAGTGTGCTGGGCTGAAGGTGTGCCCAGGGTGGTTGCTCAATGCCAGTGCCTCCAGCCAAGTGGGGAGCAGCAGGAATAGCCTCTCTGGAGCCCTGTGCAGCCCTGCTCCTTGGGGAAGGCAGCAGCTGAACACAGGCCACTGCAAAAGGTGAGAGGATAGGGAATTGCACGTCTCCGTGTTTCCCACAAAAAATGAAATACCTCCAAGATTTTCCTACAAACTATAGTTACTTGGATTTCTTACTTTTGGTCACTTATTGCTGTGAATCCCAGGGAGGTGGGGTGTGCAGTCACTGCTGGGAACAGGGAGCAGCTTCACTTGGATCCACAGACCAGGTGAGTCCGTGTGAACTGCATCAAGCCACACGTGACAGAAAGCTACTACGTCCCATAGCTTCCAGTATCAGTTTTGCTAAGAAAAAAAGAAAGGTGTCAAAATGAGGCCTTCAGCTGAGCTTATTTCCAGGTCTCTTTCCTCCAGGTATCCTGGGATCCCAGGTATCACCTTCCTGTCACCAAAGCCTGCCAGGGTACCAGGCTCAGACCCTGACAATGACCCAAGGTGAGGACTGCTCTCTGCACGCTGTTGTGTTGGCTCCAAGGAGAGCCCAAGGAGGCTGATCAGCCTCTTGGGGTTGTGACAAGCCTGGAGCAGCTTTCAGGAGCTTGCATCCCTGCCCTGCCCTGCCCTGCCCTGCCCAGGAAGATCCATGCCTGCTGCCAGGAGCAGGAGTAGAGCATGTTCTCTGTCCTGTGCAGGGAGTTGGAGACAAGAGACCAGACCTTGCTGTGTCGGTTGCTGTACAGGCTGTGTTACAGAGGAGCTGTAAGCATTTTGCTTATAATTCACTCTTTCTTGCCTTCTGACTCATGGCCAACATCCCACCCGCACTGGGAGCCTGCTACCAGCAGCCAGCACAGCACCCAGGCCCATTCCCTAGAAGAGGTACAAAAAGCCCCAGGCTTCCCAGGTGAGCTCCTGGGGATCCCTGCCCAGCCTCTGGCAGCAGCTGGGTAAAGGTGACCAGAACCAGGCCTTCACAGTGTGGAGAGGAGAGCTGGGAATCCTCCTGCCCCCTTTGCAAACTGAGTCACCTCCACAGGGGCATTGCTTATCTTAACAGCACAAAAGTGACGACAGAAAACACAAAGCAGCAGTGCCCCATTCTGTGGCACGGGTGAGCAGGGCTGCCAAATTCCCCCTCTGCAGTCACAGTCCGAATCTGGCAGTGTCTGTGCTGCAGAGAAGCCAGTCTTTGTCCTCTATGTCTATTTATCACAGAATATGCTGAGATGGAAGGGACCCACGGGGGTCATCGAGTCCAACTCCTGGCCCTGCACAGCGCCATCCCCAAGAGCCACACCATGTGCCTGAGAGCATTGTCCAAACACTTCTGGAGCTCTGTTGGACTTGGTGCTGTGCCCACTTCCCCAGGGAGCCTGTTCCAGTGCCCAACCATCTCCTGGGTGAAGAACCTTTTTCTAATTACCAACCTAAGCCCTCCTGACACAGCTTCAGGCCATTCCCTCGTGTCCTGTCACCGGTGATACAGAGCAGAGATCAGTGCCTGCCCCTCCTCTTCCCCTCACGGGGAAGTTGTAACTGCAGCGAGGTCTCCCCTCAGTCTCCTCTTCTCCAGGCTGAACAGACCAATTGACCTCAGCCACTCCTCATATGGCTTCCCCTCGAGGCCCTTCACCATCCTTGTTGCCCTCATTTGATCAAGTTTGACACAGGCTGTGCCAGAAGCAGCCTTTGGTGGTGACTCAGGTGCACATCAGCCCTACAGAGGTGCAGCACGGGCATGTAGGCACTGGGGCAGTCAGGTCAGAACCAGCCAGCTCCGCATCACTGAAAGCACAGTTACTCACAGCACATTCCTTCTGCCTCCATTTTAATCGAGACTTTTGTATGGGCACTCTGGAGCCAAGAAAAGGCATCTTAGAAGGTTTTCTCTAAAAGCAAAGACTCATACTGGGCTAGAGGTTCAGGCAGTGTTTCAGTGGAGCTCTACCAGCATTTACCACAAAGAGAAAGAAAGAGGAAACGCCTTAAAACAACACAACCAGAATTATCTGTAAGGTGCTCGTGATCAAGGTGGTGTCCTAAGAACAAGGGGCATCAAAGTCTCTAAGAGATAAAAGGGAGAAAAAATACCCCCACTCCCAAGGTGCAGTTGAGGTCTTTGGCAAAATATAGGAGATGAGAGAAAGACTTGTGTAATTGCTCTTTAGACAGCACACCAGGGCAGGTTTCAGAAGCTACAAAAGAAAAGCCAGTTGTGCTGCAGTGCGTGAGAGACAAGGCACGGGGTCATTGGCCTCTGGGGCAGTTGGCTCCCATGACTTTGATCGGTTCACCGAAGCTGGAGACAGCCAGTTGGCAGGTCAGAGTATTCTCTGGAAAGCAGCAGGATTCTTGCCATGGCCCCTTGCAGTGCCCATCCCATTAGTGCGTCATTATGAGCAACAGAGTTTAGAGTTACCTAAGTTTCTACTCCTGTTGGATCTAGCACAGGGGCTGTTCGAGCTGTGCTTGGTCAGAAATCATCTTTGAGCTGCCAGTTCTAGGGCTTTTTTGGATTCAAAACTGACCATAAGCATGTGTATGGTTGGGTTGCAATCACTGCATTTCTCACAGACTCTGTTGTAGAGCTCTCAGCTGTGTCGCTGCTGCAGCCACCAGGAAGGTGGCACAAGGTGGGACTTTCATTACACACAAGAGCAGCATTTTGCTTACCTACCTACGGGCAAGTGGAAGCTCCCCACAGGCAAGTTCATGCTTGGCAAAGAGAATTATGAGTTTGATTCTAGCAGCACTACAAAACCTGTTTGCCTAATCAGATGAAGGGGTCACCCAAGTCACCAGAGGATCCAGAAAGAGAAATTCCTGGCCTATACCAGGAAATGTTCAGGGTATGTTGTTGAGCTGTGTTTCAGTCCTGGCAGGATGAACACCAGGTTGGTATGCCACGTGCCCTGCCTGGGAGCACAGACAGGTCCTGTCCTCCTGCTCCTGCCTTCCCAGCACGGGGCGGGGCAGGGCTGCAGGACCTCCAACACCTTGCACACCTTCTGCACAGACAAAAGCAGAACATTACACAGGCCGCCCTCCAAAAAGGCACTCAAAAAAGAAAAGGTATTTACCTCTGCTCACTCAGAAATGAAGAGATCAAGTGAGAAATCCTGACTCAAGGAAAATGAGCAGGACTTTGCCACTGATTTCAACAGGCCCAGCTTTTCACCCCGAGAGTCTGCTCTGCTGTTGAGAAAGGAGATAAGCTGCCAGAAGCAATAGTCTGGCCTCAGAAATCTGGAGGGGTTTGTTGGCTGATTGCAGAAGCAGCAAATGCACAGCTCACCCACACTGCAGATGTAATTTGCCTGCCTTCCACTTTCAGGAAAGCTGAGGGTTCTGTGTTGTTTACTGTGCAATAGGAAGACATTAATAATCATGCCTGATGATGTTTAAGAATGGAGATAAAATTCTCTATTATCATGGATTATCAGTTTGTCAAAGGGTACGCTGGCAGACAGAAGCTTTACTGGGATGAGGTTTGCATTTCAATGAGCAATCTGCATGGAGAGCTTTCAGCTCCTCTGCCCTCAGACCCAGGCAGAAACAGATCTGAGCTGAAGCGTCTTTCCAAGATGCCCTGCAGTGCTTAGAGAGGTCTGATTCCAACCAGGTCATGGTCAAAGCTGTCAAGGCTAGAAATTAGAGGCAGCCTTAGCTGTAGAAGATGCTATGCTGCAGGGTGAGTAATCAGGGGTTTAGAATAGCATGCTGGAAAGACCATATTTCCTGCTATTTATAAAATGCCACAGAAATACAAACTGGAAGCACTGGTGTAATGATTAAACCTCAATGCTCCCTCAGACCTAAGGTGCTCAGATCCTTTCCTGAAGGGAACAGTAGAATCCAGCTGCCTTGAAAAGACTTTAGGGGCTTTGCTGGGAGTCAGAGGTAATCGTGGCAGTATGAAAGTTTGCACAGATCTGAACTTAAAACCAAGGCTCAGCATGACAAAGAGATTGTCACCCCTTCGCATTTTGAAGTCTCTTTCTGCAAGCACAGGAGCTGGAGACGTCCCTCATTTCCTCATCTCCCTTTACAAAAAAATACTTGGTTTTCCCTGAAATACTGTGCATCAAAGAGCTGTCTCTTTGCCAAGCTACCAAGTGTCTTGAGAGTCACGATGGAGTCTCAAGAGCTGATAAAGCTGTGCGTGTGGCTGAGGAAGCTCTGGGAGATGAAAGGCAAGCCACGTACCTGCTCTGGGCCCTATTTCTACAATCCACAAGACTCGCACAAGGGTGCACAAATTCTCATGGCCCCGAGGAGCTCCGTGCAGGAGCTGGCTGACAGCAGAATCAAATCCTTCTTGCGTACAGCACCAACCCTCTGCCACGCTTTAAAACAGACCTGAGATGCCAGCAGCCACACTGACAGAGTCACAAGGCAAAACACCGGCTGCTCTCCGCTTGCTCGAGGAAGCAGCCACCAGCTTGTGTGGCTGTAGATGCAGGGAGCATCTGCTGTGTGCGGGGAGTGCCATCGGCTCGGGCACACACACACACACGCGCGCTCACCAGCTACAGCCTCGCACCATAAACACAAGCTGCTGCTCAAGTGTAACGCTTGGCTGGGCTCCCTGCCACCTCTAAGGCACTGGAGTGGTTCAGACACAAGCAGGTTGCTGGGATAGAGGTAACCAGCCACTGTTTCTTACCCCCGTTTCTCGGGTAAAGGAAGTCAGTGCGCTGCACATACTATGGAGACCAGATTCCCTGAAGCAGAGAGGCAGGAGTCCAGCCCTGGCTGCTCCTGCCTCGTGCCACCCCTTCTCACTGCAGTTTTGGCCCCTTTCTTGATGTGTGATCCCCCAAGAACCTGGGGGACAGACCCTGACTTCATACTGGAAGCCTGTTCTCTGTCTCTTCAGCCCTTTGTAGTTGAGGCTGGACAGCCCTTATTTCAGCTGTTCCTTGCAGAATGCGGTGGAGGAGTGGTGGGAGGAGGAGTGCTGCTATTACTTTTGCAGGGGTTTGCCATTATTATTTCTGCTGCTCTTCTGTAGTGTGACCCACCACTTTCCTCCACTACTGTGTACAAAGCTCAGACCCATAACTTCAGCTGTAGCTGCAGCTCTGCTGCACACGGTCAGAGAAGCACTTGTCTGGGTTTGTCTGAGCCGCTGTGACAGTGCCCTTGCACAGTCCCCTGCTGTGTAAGGTGAATGTGCAGCTCCCACCGCATCCAGGCAAGGCAAAGCCAGTCGGGAGCTCAGGAAGGCAAGTGCAAGGAGCACTCCCTGAGTACATCCCCATTTATCTCTGTGTCTGTTTCCACACGGCAGGGCAGGAGGAGGTTTGAAAAGCATTTCCCCTTTCGGGTCACAGTGACCCGAAAGCGCCCCGGCAAGCCGAGCGCCAGCAGAGCTGCCTGCAGCAGACAAAGAGCAGCAATGGTTGTGGCTGCACACAATGATTGCAGGCAGCAGAGCCTGCGTGCGTCTGACAGACAAAACCCTAATAGACCGAGCACGCAGCGTGGCTTGGCACAGCTGCCAGCCTCTCGCTGTCTCTCTGCTCTCCACAGAAGCGCACAGCTTCTGCTTTGCTGTGGGGGCAGAGCAGATGTGCTGGTGGCCGGGCTGCACCTTCCCTCCTTCCCTCACCCAGCCTGAGCCTCGCCAGAGCGAAGGGGCGAGGTTTAACCTGCCCCTCTCCACCTCCCCCGGCTGCCCTGGCGCAGGGGTTGCTCTCCCCAGCCCTCATTCCTGCTTCGGCACACGGGGACACTGCCAGCCTCCGCAGATGGCCGCGGAGCAGGGTTTTCAATACAAGAAACAGTTGAAACAACAAAAACCCTGCCGAGGCTGATTCAGCTGGTCAGCCTGCATCCCATTAAGCCAGTCATTTTTTCCAGTTGTTCAGCACAGGAACCACATGGTCGGGTAAGGCTTCCCGGGCAGCGGCTGGCCACGCTGAATCAGCTCTCCCAGCCAGGCTGCCGGCAGCCAGCCTACTCCGAACTGGACCAAAGTTGCTCCTTCTACTCCAGGAATCAAGCCCTTGTGAAAACAAGTCCTTGTGACAAGCACTTCCAGCCAACTGAACCCTGAAGTCACCCTGGCACTCCAGTTCCACCCCCTAGCAGCCTCTCCAGAGCACGCTGCTGCCTTTCGATGCCGATGGAGACCTGTCCCGTGCAAAAAAGGACGGAGTTTCTTCATGTCCCCAGCTGGCAGGCTCCAGACGTGGTCTGGAAAACAGCGGAGGCGGCTGTGAGGCTCCCTGGGGTCCAAGGGGCAGCCAGCTCCTGCACACCATCATATTCCAGAGCCAGGGCAGACACATTAACTCGTCTTTTCCCCCTCTGTATCATGTCTTGGGCTTTCATTGTCCCACAGACATTCCCACACAAATCTTGTCCTTTTGAGACACACTAAGTCATAGCCATAGTACTAAAAAATTTTCAAATCCTTGTAAAACCTACAGCCGGTGGAACAGCTCTGAAACTGTTTTTCTCTCCTTGATCACTGCTGAGCTATTTGCTGTCCATGAAGTGATGCAGTCTCCAGCCAGGATGTTGTTTGAACCATTCTGCATCTGTGTCACCCACTGAAGATGCTAGACAGAAACAGTCATCAGCTGGGAGATTTCAAGGAGGACTTTATAAAAAAAGAACATATTTTTTTTAAGGTGAGTAGCTATCCCTAGTAATTCAAAGACCACAAAGTCAATTAGGAATTAAATTCCCATCCAAAAGGACAGGTGATAGGAACTAAATGTAATTGCATCTTTCATGGACTGGCTGCCTTTGAAAATGTGTCCTTTAGTCATTTAGCTCAAGACACAGCTGCTTTTAATTTAGCTTGGGAGGCTTGACTCGTAATTAGTACTGACGTATATACTGCTCTCTGAAATGAGGCACACTGAATTGTGAGTTTTAGTAACAATAGGATAAACATTAACTGGGTAACCATTTTGCAATTGTTAAGCAAAGTCTAGAGATACGGGAGTTTGCTTAACGAAACTGCTCAGAGGAGTTTGCCATAGCCCTGGACATACTTTTAAGTAAAAGTCATTACCAGATTGCACTGGAATCACATGAAGGTGGTGACAGTAGAATTACCAAGCTGAGGATTTGACCTCTGAAGAAGACTGGTGAATGGTTTTGGATTGAAAACGGAGGCTCTTCTCCACTGTGCAAACACCTACTTGCTGGAAACATGAGGAGTCGTGTAACTGATAGTGCCAAATCTGACAGAGATCGCGGAGCTGATCCAGAGGCACAGACACATGCAGGTCCTTTCTGTGCTCCGACACAGTTCCAGGTGCTAACCGTGAAGCTCTGGATGATCCTGGGGTGTTGCTCCAGCTACTAACCTTTAGAGCAGCCCAAAACGTCCCTCTCACTTTCATGGGGCTCTGCCTCCATACCTACAGCTCCCTGCTGCTTTTTTTTTTCTATTTTCTTTCACATTTGAGAGTTGCCAAAAGCACCCACGTGACGAAGGCCACAGGCGTTTCTGTACTGCTACCACAGTTTCCCTGAGAGCACCAGCGCTGGCCTGATGCTGCGCTTCTGCTCGTGTGCTCAGGGCTCACCGCCGTGCCTGGCAACTGTGCAGCACTCATGCCACGGCCAAAAACTGAACGCTGTGTTTGGGTGCATTTTGTTTCTGCCAGATGATGGTGTTTTGAATGTGGATAGTATCACATTACAGAACAGTGTCTGATCTAGGTAATCTGAAGCCAGAGCAGTGCTAATCTTGCACCGATCCATGTCAACATGCTTACTCATGTCTCCTGGGTTAGGGAATGAGGCACTTTCCCTTCAGCCTGAGGCTGGACCAAAAATACCAAAAGGGCGCTGGCAGAAACTGCAATTATAAATGAAGACATCACAAAACCAGCCCTGCATAAAACCGAGATCATGCTCCAGGCTTGAGCTGGCTGCTGCATTTAGAATCACTGAATAAAACAAGTACAAAATTTACCAGTATCACTGGGAGATATTAGCCCTACCACAAACCATTATAACAAAGCTATAAAGTGTTACAGTATGTGGAGGACCATGACACAGTAAAGAAAAAAACAAAACAAAGAAAACCTCAACAAAGTCACACACACCCAGGATTTTTTACTGAGAGAAATTTAAAACTTGGTTTTACCAATTTTCTGGAACAGGGTAGGAAGTTTTTAGCCCACATGAAAATGCACATTTTTAATTTTAGCTATGAACTACATAATATTTAAACACTGCCATAAGAAGTGAATCATCTCAGATATTTTTCTTCCTTCAGACTAAGTATATATTTTGGAGATGGGCCACTGGCTATCCAGTAAACAGTGTACTTCACTAAATGACCCATTTCCTCAGCCAGGCCATTTAGAGGAGATATTCATTTGCTTCCTGTAAGTAACACTTGTGGAAGAATTTTCCACTGTGAAGCAGGTCAAGAGCCAGCAAACAGCCCTGAAGCTCTGTGCAAAACCCACAGGGCAGAGCTTTCTGAAGCGGCAGAAGTGGGAAAGCTGGAATGGCAGAGCCTGCCCAGCACTGGCTGGATGCGTTTTTCTGGACAGGAGGCAGTAGGAAAAGTGTAACAGAAAGGTATTAAGAGCATCACGTTTTTTCCTAAAGCTCAGAGGCAGCAGACTGTGTAATTGTAGAGGCCCTCCTACAGCAGCAGGCTTTGGGACCTGACTCAGGAACAGGCAGTGCCTGGTGCCCGGTGCTGTTCCACCAGGACAGCTCTGGCTCCTGCTGCTTTCCCCTCCAGCAGCCCTCACAGCTCTGCTCGCTCCGTGGGCCATTTGCACCCCTTAGCTCCTGCAGGGTTAGCTTCACGTTAAAGGCAAAAAAACCCAAACAACAAAAAACCAACCTCAAATCCATCCCTCGAGTGTTACAACAGTAACGAGCAAGGACCCCAGCACGGGAGCAAAGGCTGCAGTCCTCACAACACCGTGAGGAGAGCCAGCGCCGCGGGCCAGGCTGGACCAGGGCAACACCCTAACCCTGCTCCTGACACAGGCCACTACAGGACAGCAAGGAAAGAGCAGGAGAAGAGGGTGAAGTCAGGAGGAATTCCGTGGCATGTTTCTTCGTTCCCTCGGAGATGCTAGAGAAGACCAGGGCTGGGCCACAGACGAAAGTACATGACAGAACTGTCTCTGCAGAGGGAGTCAAATCCTCCATTTCCATTTCACCTGTACCCGGTGTTCTTTTTGCCACAGGCAGCAAGGCACCTGCAGCTCACTTTCCTTGTCTCCTAAAACCCCGGTGAGCCCTCACATGTCCTGGATTTCCAGACATTCGGGATTCCCAACAAATGTGCAACATGTCCAGCTTCCCCTTGGATAAGACCTGTAGGTGGAAGAAAGACACATCTGGAGGGAGATCTCCTGCTTAGAGCAGGGTGGAATCTTGCTGTGACACCTGACTGCAAAATGCCCAGCAGACATTGAACAGTATGACCTCAGAGCCCTCTGCCTGCTTAAGGAAAAGTTCTGGCACAATGATGGTGTGACACAAGACTTCAAGCCAGTCTGAGGTACTGGGAAGAGTGACAAGTGGGTGCCATTGTGAGGGAGCTTAGGAACACTGTGGAATTCAACAGTACCCCTGAACTGCAGATGAAAATGGACAATTACAGCTTTGTACTTTCAACCAAGGATTCCACACCTTGTCTTGAGACTCCTCAGAGTGCTTTCTTCTGTCCCCAAAAATGCTCTTTGTCTGTCATGGCAGCTGGTTTTCCTCCACAAGCTGATCTCATGCAAGCTGCAACCTCACAGGGGTGGTGATGTGGTCAGACATAAGGAAAACAGCCATGAAGTCTCTCACTGTGATCCCACTGGCATCTGGGTGAAGATGTCCATGCCAGTGGGAATGGGGATGCTGAAAAGTAACAGCTTCTGGAGTCATTGGTGTGAGAAGGAGCTGGACCTTTACAACATTTTGAAGGGATGAATGCTGACCATTAAAGTCAAACTTTTTTTAAGAAACATTAAAAAAAAAAGATAAGCAGTCATCAATGGCAACCCCCACGGCAAGGAGTTGGAACTGGGTGATCACTGAGGTGGCTTACAACCCAAACCATTCTATGATTCTATGAAAATAAAAAGGAAGAAAGCATCTTAAAAGCTACTTTTATTCCACTGTAGTCACTGTTGAACACCAGAGCTCTTTCACAGCTCTGCTGTCTCAGACCCAGCGAGGTAAAGGGTATGCTGTGCCACGTTTGTTCTTTGGGACATTACAGGGTTTTTTTTAAAGATACAATCCTTGAATGCTTATGAAGTGTTGCTTACTTAAGAGGAGAAAGCATATATAGTAGAGAAAGTCATATGTTACAAACAATAAATAAAGGAAATAGAGCTGAAGTGTTAGCAAAGACTTGCACTACTACAAGAAAAAGGGCTAAAATATTGAAGTCATTTCTGAAAGGCTCCTAGAAGTATGCATATGGACAAATCATTCAGGAATCCTATTCTCTGTTTCCTTAGATTTGGCTCCTAACGTCCTCTTCACTGCCTTTTCCAAGTATATTTTCTGTGTAAAGTGTCTTTCTGAGCAGCCTCCTTCTGTATTTCTTTAGAAATAAACTTCAGCTAACCTTTTAAAGCCTCTGAAAGATCTGTGATTTGGAGATAATCCATCTCTTTTGATCACCATAGCAACAGTTATAGTCAAAGGAAAATAAAAACAGAGCCTACCAACATCTGACTGAAGTAAGAATCAGGCTCACATTCGCTGCACAGATGAGTTTTATCACTTTTGTATGTAGACCATTGTTGCCTAGCTTATTCACTCATATTGCCTTCTGGAAGAAGACTAATCTGGAGTATTTTTACAAAAATGCAGTGTTTGCACAGGGTTTCTTGATACAGTCCTTGAACCCAGAGAATCCAGCTGGAAGTGTGCTGTCTGCGACGTTTGCCATCCGTGGTTTGAGAGCCTGACATCAATAGCAGTAACCTGCAGCTCCCAGCCTCTCGTGTGGCCCTGGCCGAGCTGAAGGTCTCTGTCAGCTGGCAGGGCTTCAAAGCACTGTTAGAACAGCTTTATAGCAAAACTAGCTAATTACCACAGTCTGCAGCCAAGATGGGCTCTCATATATTATTATATTGTCAAGAAAGAAACTGTGGCATCCCTGAAGATCTGAGGAAATTCCCAAACTAATCACTGTTGTATATACCCCGTTACATAGCAGAACATTAAAACACTATGATATTTCAAAGCTGGAAAAAAAGAATTAAAAAAAAAAAAAAGAAAACCACTAAATACCTGACATCACAAAAATTCATTATAAGGGATCAAAAGCAGCTTTCAATTTGACACCACTTCCCTGTCCTCCCACACACCCACCAAGCAGGAGCAGCCCCTCCACTGCCAGCCATTGCTCCAGATCCCACCCACCAACATTTCCAACTCCCTCTGTCCCCCGGCCAAGGCTCTGCTGGGGGAGCACAGTGCCAGCTGTGGGTACAGCATGTGCCCCAGGGTAATTCCCTTAGGGAAGTTACTCACTGCAGCATGTGAGAACAGCACTGGGGGAAGACATTCTCCCTTCGGCCCTGACCATCCACAACCCAGAAGACTTGAGCTGGCAGTTTGGGTGATGACACGGCTCTGTGAAAGCACAGAGCCTCTCTGCTGCTCTGTCACCATCGAGCACACACAGCACACACATCAACAGGACCCAGCAGATCCTTCCCACCAGCGTGCCCCAGTTCTTGTATGGTGCTGTCTGGTAGGGTACTGCTCCATAAGTAATATTTCTGACAACTGTCTCACTGGGCAGTGCCATCCAACTCGCCAGGGGTTCTCTGGAGCCACAGCAGTAGCAGTGTCCCAGCATTAACAGAAGGAAGCAGAGATGACAGAAACTCGATTTAGATAAGGTGATGCAACAAATTGACCTCAAACAGGGCCAGCACCTTTGTATCTTGGTTCCTTGGTACATACTTTTAAGCCAACATGTTCCTTGCCCTTATTTCCATCCCTCTGAAAATATTGATTCATTTTTGCTTTCAAATCAGCTTTCATGTGAGATTTTGAAGCACTTGGCAATAATTCCTGATGAAATTAATTTAACATGGTGCAAATCCTGAAGTGTGCACCAGGATACAGAATGAGTTACCTGCCGGTATCTGAAAGCACCAGGAATGCCAAACCCTAGCCCAGCACCACTTAAAATTGGCCACATCCAGCTGGGCAGAGAGCACCCAGCTGAGTGAGAACATCTGTACAATCAGCCTTAGAAGAGTGCAGAGCTGAAGCCATGGAGCCAGCTCATTTTGTAGAGGATGGAGAGGAAAACCCTGCCCAGACCTGATGACCCAGAACTGCCTGGGAGAAGGCTGGTGGTGCTACAGACACACAGGTTGCTTCTTGCTCTTTCAATTTTATTCACAAGGTTAAGGATGCCTGGTACTCATATTTACTGAGAATATTGTCCAGTGGCTCCCTACCCACATGGTGAGACGTTACTCTGTGTATCCAAATCAATCCTTATTAGGAAGAAGCTGGAACAGGTTTCTTATGTAAGGGACTCGCTACTCGCATTTAACGTAAAATGGGGCAAATCTATTTCTGCTTTTAAAAAGAAACAGAAAATGCCCCACCACCACAGTCTAAAAGCAAAGCAATACCAAATTGAAAAATTTGCTGTGAGTCACCTAAAGCAGTCCAGGGAATCCCCATGACTTATTCTACTGGAGAGCAGAGTCATGGATTTGCATAGAGACCCAGGAAAGGCATGGAGCTAGGAAGAAATACTGCCTTTTTCACTGGAACAAGTACCAGCTATTGGTGCCTGTCTGTGAGCTGTGAGGTGCGAATGAGTCCTGAAGGACTGTGGGCTCCTATTCAAGTGACTCTGTGGAGGGAGGGACTTGCAGCAGCATTTGCTCCTCTGGGGAGAAGAACAACTCGCAGTACAAGCCATGGAATAACCCTGTTATTCCTTCAATATTCCTTCAAAACAAACCCAGTCCCCCACCAGGCTCAGAGCTGCCGTGAAGAGGCTCTGATCTCACCTGTGCATGCCAGAGCAGGCTGGGACGCAGCCAGGGCAGCAGCTGGTTACAGCACAGGGCCATGGTGGGGTGAAGCTGCTGCTGGGAGCAACTCGGAACGCTGCTTTCACACGGCAAATACAGCACCAAGCCCAAGGACAATGGGATATTAACTTACATCCTGGCATGCTGCAGCCAAGCAAGAAGGGCAGTGAAAGCCGGCAGAAGGAAGAGTCGCTCGAGGGTGACTTGGAGATGTTAAGACTTGCAAGCCCAGAGAGAGCCTCGGCACTGAGTGGCCTGCACAGGGAACCGGAGGGGAAACAAACCCTGGGAGTTCACAGGGTGCAGGGGTAAGGCAGAGAACTGAAGCAAGCTGCCTGCAGCAGAAACCCGGTCAGCCCAGTTAAAACCCAGATGAAGTTAAGTCTTGGCTTTAAACTAAGGTTAACACTGCCTTTTCTCCCATGTTTCTGAGCCTACAGAAATCTTACCCCATTGTGCTGTGTTATTTATTTATAAAGTGATTAATACAGCTTAGCTTGCCTGAAAGTAGGGAGGAAGACTAGTTAATTCAGAGAACAGGGAAAGCTCGTGCAAGACCACATCACATCAGCATTTCTCTCTTCAATTCTCTCACAAAACACTGGAAAGCTGCGTTGACTTTAACAGCCGTGGGCATTTATCTTGGTCACAGCTGTATCGGGTTGCTACGGCCACGGGAGAGTGAGAGGGGGAAGGCAACGTGATGCCTGGTGTCACATTGTGCTGCAGTTCAAAGGAAATCTGCTTCTGTGCAGGAGAAAGCAATTAGCTGGGAACAATGTGGATGTCCTAATGGCAGTGCGGGGCAGGAGCCTTGGGCTGCACCCAGCTGCGGCTGGGAGGGCTGACTGAGCAGGCTAGTGCTTGGCTAGCTAGGACAGGAAAAACAAACTGCCTCATTTTGTACTGTTACCTCTCACATGTCTAAATAACATGTCTGCTCATCTAAGTTTTCTACTTAAACACAGTTAAAATAAAATAAAAAAAAAAGTAAAACAGCTACCAGGAAAAAAAAATCCATCGTGAATGAATCAGAGTTGCTAGAGAATATTTCAGGCACTAATTTAGCTGGATGCAAAGACAGCTGCAAGAGCAGCAATCTCAAAATAGCAACATTTTACAGGTCACGATGCAGCAGAGCTCACTTACAGTGCTGCCACCTCTCAGGGAAGCACAGCTGCTGGGGTTACAGCAGAAATTCACCTGCAGCAGCAGAAGGCCTTCCCATGGACTAGGTGTGTGTGTCCCTTAAGCCAGCTGCTGTGGGCTGTGCTGCCCTGATGGCAGCACACAGCTGGCTGAGGAGTGCCTGACATACCTGCCTGCCAGGCTCTGCATCTGCTGGCTTCCCAGAACACCAGCCCTTCTCTTTCTTTTGCCTGCTCAGACATGTTTCAAGTGACTCGCTGCATTTCATATCCCTTCAGATGGGTCTGTAACAGCAGAGGGAGGAACTTAAGTAATACCTGGGACCGAAGACTACTCTGTAATCCCAGTGCAAAACTCCTTACTTCATCTAAAATGACTGCTCACAAGGGAGGAGTCGGAGATGAGGCGATTTTCCCTTTCCGTCGGTTTTTCTGAAGAGCTGCCCGTGGCTCCATCGCACAGAGGCAGCCTGCGCTCGCCGCGCCTCGCTCGGTGTGAGGGAGGCATCTCGCACCACGTTTTAGAGAAAGGGAAACCAGAACATGGAGCCACAAGGTCCCTTCCCCAAGGCCATCTACCGAAACCAGTGACCGCTCTCCTGGCAGGAGAGGAGCTCCCAGCACACGCTGAGTCCCAAGACAACAAAGGAAAAGCCGTGCTGACAGCCCTCCTCTGGAACTGGACAACTCCCTCAACAAACGCTTTGTCAGAAAGCCTCGCCCCTCCGCGCTGTCCCTGAGGATGCTCCCCCTGCAGATGGCTGCACGGGGAGCTGGCTGCCAGGGCTGGACTCCTGAGCAGCACCAGCAGGGCTTGGGGCACGAGGCTGGCTTTGAACTGCGGGGCAAACACAAGCTCTGATTGTTCCTGGGGCACTGAGCAGGAAACCAAACTCCAGCAGCCAGAAAGAAGGCGTTAGAAGCACAGATTGCAAAACCTGCTGCCACAGGAGAGGCCTCCAACATGTGGCTCTCCAAGCTGTGATGTGATTAGGGGGCTGTGAAACACTTGTCAAGGGCTGGTCTTTGTTAGAAAAGCTTGCAAGAAACATTAATAAGGAAAACAGCTGCTGTAAACTTTGCAAGTCCAGCTGCACACAGAAGTTATAGGTATAAAGATATAAACAGCAGCTCCAAAACCAATTCATTTTACCTGGAGGAGGCTGTGCAGCTGCAGCGGCAAATCTGAGGGAGCCTCTGGAAAAGCAGGCGGTTCTGCTATGAAGGCAGAGCTGGAAGAAGGCATTTATCCAAGCCCCTCCCAGGCCAAGCCAAACACAAGCACACCAGTTCTCAATAGATGAGTGACCAGAGAGGATTGGTGCTCTATTGGTTTAAAACCACTTCTTCAGCTGCACTTCCCAAAGCTGTTTGCAGGTCAACTCTCAGAAAAAGTATTCCTAAAGTGCAGTTTCACTGGAAGAACCAGAAACTGGCATTAAGTCACTGCTCTCACCTGGAAGGTGGTACTGCTAATCCCTGAGTCTCTGCTGCCTTATTTCTGTTATCAAGAGCTGCCAAGCCACCCTCGGGGTGCAGCCTGCAGCTACTCCCCAGCAGCTCCCCCACAGGCAGCCAGGGCTGTGGGACACCAGAGGCTGGCACAGGACCCGACAAGGTCTCTGCAGCTGTGCTCTGCTCCCCCCGCAGCTCCCCGGTGAGGGTGAACTCATCCACGCTGTGTCTGCCTCCACTGCCAGGGTTTCTGCTAATCTCAGACATCTGAATGCCTGTGTCAAACACCTGCGTGCAAGACAATCAACAGCACAGGCAGTTGTTGCTGATGTCGAGGTCATCTGGAGCCACAGGATTTACATCTGTTAGCTAGAAAGCCTTCGGGTGGTGTTTGCCTGGGGATAAAAAGAGGCAAGGATGAGGGAGGATTAAGCATTATGGGAAGGATTGCTGACCTGGCAGAGAAGAAAGTGAAATTCAGCACTAAAAGTAATGGTAACACAAGGAGGTCCTTGGAAAGGTTCTCCTGCTGTGCCCGTGGGCACCGGAGAGGTGTCAAGAGGCAGATTCCTAAGGAGCACAGCATGCCAGCCCAGTACAGAAATGGATCCTACGGGCACCGACACAGCTGCTAAATGCAAAACGTTTGCAAAAACACAAGCTAGGGCCCATGGGCTGACCACAACGTGTCCAAGACCTACCCAGCGTGTCACACAGTCACTGCCACGCTGGGTTCACAGGCTGGCTTTGTGCTGGTGGCCCCAGCAGAGAGGTGACAGGCTAAGGACACCTCAGGCCCCGCCTGAAGCGCTTCAGGAGAGCATTTCCCTGGAGCATCTCCTCAAACACTGGGGAATCCACAAGTGCAACACACACCTCTGTGGGCCTCTGCTGAGGGTGAAGGAGGCTGAGGAGAGGAACTTCAGAGGAAAGGTGTAACTTTCTGTGACTAGTCGCACTCTTAGTCCAAAAGCAAGAATGAACCTGGACTGGAATCTCCTCTTGGACCACCATCTATCACCAGCAGCTCTCTGCACTGTTCTGTTCTCCAGGTCCCAATTCATCAGCTGAATTTACCCCTTTACTGAGTCATTTTTTGCCCTTCACACGATGCAGCACTGGCTCTGGTGGCTCCTTGCTCTGGGGGAGAAGGCCTTTCCTTTTGTAAGACTCTGCACAGCCCTGTCAAGGGCTCAAATAGGTCAGTGTTTTTCCTAAGCTCTAAACAGAAATGGAAACATAGACAAACTGCTATTTGACCAGCTCTGCAAAACAAAACCTCCTTCAGCAGGGTATGATTTGTGGATTAAAGTTTTTCCCTTGAGCTCAGTGCAACCCAAAAATCTCTTCCGGCAGTTTATCACAATTTAGCTAACCCCAATCCTTAAAAGACTTCTCTATCTCAGCACACCAAGGAAGGTCTTTGTCAGGGACTTTCCAAGGGCCCTTGGCAAACCTGCTGCCCACAGGGCACAGTACAGGCTTCTGAGCTTCGCAAAACGCCTGAGATGCCGGAGCGAGAACTCAGGGGGTTGATGTCAGGAACAGAACAAGCCTGGGCATTATTTCACTTTGAAACCCTTTGCCTGTCATCTGGAAACTCAGCACGTTGTTCCAGAGGCATGGAAAATGGGGGGCTTCAGTCAGAGCACGCTGCTCCTCACTCCCAGGCTTTGTGAGTCCTGGAGAGGTGGCAGCAGCCCCCTTGGGTAGCCTGGAACTGGTCAGTGAAACAAAAGTGACAGAAAACAGCTCATAACATCCCTCCTGATTTCCAGCTGCTTCTTCACAGACTACAATTCTTTCACTCTCCCAGACACGCATGAACACGAGAGTAAAGTGAGTGCAGTTGAAGGGATGAGTCAAAGGAAGCCGCGAGTTTGTTGGGAGAAAGCAGACTACGAGCCTGCAGGAGTGAAAGAGACATTGCTCTTAAACACTGTCACAGGCTTTTTGGTAATTTTTGTCCATTCACAATAGTGCCATGTCATAGCCCTCTTAAAACCCAGAAAATATTATCATGATGCAATCTTACCAGTTTCACAAACAGGAATGAAAATACCTGCAAGTCTGGATAGGCAGAGTATTTTCATTATAGTAGTCTAAAGAACAAGATAAACTCCACAACCAGCAGAAAATGCGTTCACATTAACTCATTTGCAATAATAAGAGCTACATATTGTTAAACAACCCAGAATTAGGAGCTTGAGTTCTATGAAAACATACCTATGGCTCCTTGAAAAAGTAGAACGTCACATAAAAGTACTCACAGCACACACAGAGTTAACCTTTGTGTGCTGCCCTCTCAAACAGAACTGGTTTGGAGATGTATTTGTTTAAACAAGTTAAGAGAAATGTCAGAGGCCATTTCACCAACGGCACATGGCGACAGCCTCCTTCCTCCTCTATCAGCAGAGAACAATCACACACTGGGCACCGAGGGCTTACTGATGTTGCTGCAGAGCAGGAAAATCCATCCAGAAAATACATGCAAATGAAGGAAAGAAAAGACAGGCTTTGTGTTCTGTTTTCCCCCTCTTCCTCCTCTCTTCCCTCGAACAATGGGAGCCAGGCAGAGACTGCCTGCTTGCTGCCTGCCCATCCTGCTCCTGCTGGAAGAGCCCTGTGGAAGAATTTGGCACATCGACAGCCTCCTCAGTTCCCACAGCTCCCATGTGGGTACCGCTGGCAAATCGGATGTGTGGACAAGCCCCAGCGAAAGTTAACGGCTCCTGGTTATCTCAGGGCAGGAAACTGTTTTCCAGGAGTGGCAGGAAGCTGTTTTCCAGGAGCATCAGGAAACAGCACGTCATTCCAAGGATGGGCTTGTGCATAAAGCACGAGGGCTCTTGCCTCTCCTCCAACACGAGATTTTCTATGACCACATGGACAAAGCGTTCTGGTGTTTCCCTGCAGCCACAGGGACATGGGAGGCCACCTTCCTTCGGCTCGTAAAGGACCCAGGGCCACAAGCCTTGTTGAGTGCAGAGCATGATGAGGGCCTGCAGAGAAATCCACTTTATTTCCACTGCTGAAACTTACACTGCCAGTGGCTTTGCTCTGCCATCCTTTCACAGATGGATCCCTTGCCCGTCACAGGGGTTCTGCTGCAGCTCTCCAGACTGCAAACGGACAAACCACTCTGAGAACACCACCAGCCTCCTAACTTCCTCTAGTTTTTAAGAGCAATGCTGACTCAAAACAAACTAACAAAAGAAACACCACTTCTGAAATTTCTGATTACATGTTTAACTTTTTATTTTCAGGAGAGGATAAATACCAGGTGAGATGCACTGTGTTACTGTGATGCAGTACCATTTAATGTCTTTCAAAAGACTCAGCCATAAATAACTGAATCCTCCCACCTCTTCCAGGAACAGCAGCCTGGCTCGAGCCTCAAGCAGAGATGTCACGGGTAGGTCACTGCTAAAGTCAGGAGAGTTCACCTCTTCTCATTAGGGAGAGTAGAGGGTTCTACTGAGACAGTAGTGGAAATCAGAGAAACCTATTAAAACATCTTTCTTCTCCCTGCCAGTGCAAGACTGTCTCCTGTTAGTGTTTTAAACCATCAACCCCTCTTTCCCAGGTATTTTCTTTAAGCTTGCTCTCCTAAAATTACCAGAGTCGCTGTTCTTTATGTACATCTTATACTCCAGAAGGAAACCAGAGGCTGAGCGAGCTGTGCGTGGCCCCATCTGCGCCATGGAACGAGCCAGGATGCTTTTCTCAGAACTGTGACCCTGCCAAGATCCCTGGAACCCTGAGCTGCTCTTCCCTGGGGTGAGCAGCAGCCACCTTGCAGCTGAAGCCCACTGAATTAGTGTCAGGGCAAGCAAGGGGAAATTTATTAACAAATGAATTCCTGCTATTACAAACCACTTCCACTGCACTACCAGGGCTTTTAGCGGTTCGTGACAGGATAAGCCATCTCCATTCCCAAGAGTGCAGCTGAAGGCTGGATTTTCAGGATTGCTGAGCTTTTACTGCAGCCCCCATTAGAAGCTGTGAGTGTTTAGCTCCCCCCAAACAGCAGTTTGGCGAGGGGAGGCAGGGTACACACCCTGGCTCTGGCAGGAGGCTCCAGATGCGAGGGGCAAGTGCGAGTACATGCTCGGGGAAACCAAACCTATTCCGAAGTGTGGCCGTGGGCCCTGAGCGTGGGGCTGGCTGCCCTGAGCAGGGACAGGAACAGGAACAGGCTGCACCTGAAAGAAAGGTTCGATTCCAGTGCCTGCCCTGGTTCCTGCAGTTAAAGGCAGCCAGGAGTGGGGAGAACATGCCAGGTCTGGCATGCTTTGGGACAGCCTTAGCCTGCGCCAGTCCACAACAACTCGGGAGCCACAAGCTGATGTGCTTGTGAGGGCTGGACCTCCCGAAACTCCACAGAAGCAGCAATTTCAGACCTAAATTTAACTGGCAAGAGGAAGATTTGATAGACATCTGCTTTCAGTTAGAAAGTGCTTTAGAGAGAGAACAAATACTTCAGAGTAACTCTCCTGCATCACCTACAGTTCCTCCTTCTTATCTAAATGCAATATCAGCAACCCAGCCATTGATGCTCCACGGGAGTTAATTATTTGCAAGAAATCGCTGTTTGCTGCAGACAGTGCTGGGTAAGGTCCTCTGGGATCAGACTCCAGGCTGCTTTATGGCTTGACATCAGAAGGAAATCACCTGAAAATCAGTCTTCCTATACATGATCAGATAAATGCAGTTGTCAAGCACAAAGCTGAAAGCTCTTCAGTGAAGAAGAGGCAGCGTTACATTTTTTTTCAGATGCTGATACAAATGATGAAGTCAAAATGAACTCATGAAGCACTTTTCAAGCTCTAGTGTCTGCCAGACTCACACAGACTTCTGTGGGAGGTCTGTTTGGAACGAGGCTATTTTCAGCTATCCACCTGGGGGAAAAAACCCACCACAAGAAAAAAAAAAAAGATTTTGTTTCAGTATAATCTAATCCTAATGCTGACTGATGTGTGATAAAATTTCCAGAGCTCAGCAGGTGTTTGGGGAGTGACTGCAGCCACCCATTCCACATAACAATACACAACCACGCGAGAAAGACCCAAAGCAGCAGCCAAGGGAACAAGAGGGTAAGAAGGGAGGTGTGAAGATGAACGATGACAATGGATGAAACTTGTGCCGAACATGATTTACAGAAGACAAACCGAATTCTCTTTCTGGGTGAGAGCAAGTTGATTGGTCCCTGCTAGAGGTTCTTCTCCATCACGCTGACAGGCAGAGGTCTGCACACACTCCGATACCCTGGGACAAATGGTTGACCCCAGCAGCCCCAGAGCACCCCTCACAGCACCCTTTGTCCACTTACTCCTTGCACGTTGTTGCTACTACATTTGGCAAAGGGACTTTACTCCTTCTCTTTCAGAGATCCTGTTGTCACAGAGAAGCTGAGAATCAGCAACAGAGTGCTGCCATAAATTCAAGCAGAACCAATTGTTAGCTGGTGGCGTAGCCCAAACACTGATGACACAGGAGGAAGTTCCAGCTCACTGTTGGTACTCAAACGCCAAAGCACCCACAGCCCAGACCCTCTGTCTGTCAGACGTTTCAGAACCATGTACCAAATGTAGTCCTGACCCTAAATATACCCTGTGCACTGTCTGCACAGAGTGGAACACTCTGCGTGCACCAGCTGGGCAGATTTAGGACAGCACTGGTGTCATGTGCAGGATAACCAACACCTGCCTATCCCAAACTGCTGCACTCCTCCCCAGGCTGCCGTGCTGCACAAACTCCATTTCAGAGCTAGCTACAGAGCAGCAGCAGTTAGAGCAGCAAGGCTGCTAAGGTCTAACAAGTACAAACGAAGTGACATCAAGGGGATAACCTGGGATCGAGTTACCAGGCAGAAAAAAGGATGGATGAAGAGTCCCTGCACCTACGCTGGCTTCCCCTTGGAAAATAAGGCAAGCACCGTTTCACACAGCTCCTCCTGACTCTCCTGGAGCCGCTTCCCAACACGCAAGCAGAAGGGCTCGTGCAGCCCTAGGCAGCAGGCACAGCCCCACATTCCCAGCGCGGGGAGATCTCAGACCAAACAAAACACCGAACGTTTCCCAGCAAGACCTTCACAGAGCAGGAACTCCATGGCCCAAGAGCAGCACACTAACCTCCAAGTCTTTCCCACAGACGATGGGGATCGTGGGTTTATGAAAGCTTGGTCTTTTCACTTTCTGTGCCAGCTGGTTTTAATTCTTGCACACTCTAGCCACTGTATTACTGAAATTGGAGCAGTCTGGTCTGGGAGAAACACATGCTCAGCAGCCCTGAGTCTTGCTCCTCTAAAGGGAAAGAGCAAAACCAAATCAAAGAAACCCCTCTACTACAGAAAGTTGCACTTTGTCTGTGTATAGATATTAAATACTTTGGAAGATGTCTCCATAAATTGGTATGGGAAACCAGCAGTTGCAAAATACAATAATAATTTTATTACTTTTGTCTGAATCCTCAAATCTTGTGCACTATTTTCTAATACAAGGCAAAAAGAAACTAGAAAAAACCCACCAAAAAACAACCCAAAAGATCCGATGGGCAAGGCTTCTCCAAAGAAATCTGCAACAAAATGGTCTGCCCAGCCTGTACAAGGGCTGCCCTAGGTGCTGCCACGACTTGCACATACAAGGACTTTAAACCTGATTGCTACTGTAATGATGAATCATTGCAGAGCTGAGGAGGCCTTGCACACGAAGTGTCGTTGGCAAAGGGATCACCCTCTGCTGGTTTTTCAGTTCCCTGCTAATTTTTTCACTGCTGCAACTCCAGTCCCCAGAGAAGGACCAGAAACACCCCAAGGTAATGACCCAGCTAAACACAACTGTATTTATAGCACTATTATTTCCCCTTTAGTACATTTTGGAGTACAGAGAGAGCAATCAGACCCCTGGAGGATTATATCCCAACATTTGTACTATAAATATTTATCTGACTGACTTAATTTTAGCATTACCTAGGTCTTTCAGGGACATAGAGTGGGCCTTAGCTTGGGAAACCAGAGAAGCAGCACAACATGACCTTCTCGTGTTGCAGTTTCCCTTTACTCCAGTTGGGTTTCGTTACCTGTGCAGAACCAGCCTGTCCCCACAGCATCACTGCTTTTCCCAGAACGAATCCCAGGACCCTCAGTCCCTGGGGGACGCTGCATTTGCTGCTGAACTCGATGACAGAGAAGGTATAGCATATTCTATCTTACTTTAGACCCTTTGCCATGACACTGAAAACCTGGCAGTCCACAAATTAGTATCACTCCAAAGAGGTAACTCCTTTCTGCCCAGTGCAGTGCATTCTCAGGAGAGAAAAATGTTCATTCAGCTGCTAAAATAAAAGAGGAATAAAGTCCTGGTCACAGTCACATCTTGGTAGGATGTTGCAAGCCAGGATAAACACATACCTTCTGGAGCAGGACTTGCCTGCCTGTGTGCCTCTCACCTTGCCCTGTAAGAGAGACTCGCAAGCAGCTCCCTTCTCCAGCACGGTTTCCCACCTGGTGCCCACTCAGGAGCCTCCACCCAGCTTACCTGGCACAGCTGTGCAGCAGGAAGGCTTGTGGCAAGGTGGCCCAGGTTTGTAGAACCATCTCTGCTCAAAGAAGGGCAGCAGCTGCCCTGACCCACTATGGCACTGAGCGCCGGCACGGGTGCGTGTGCTTCTCCACTGCATGCCTGCTGCTCTGTCCCGAGCCTTTGCTTTCAGGCAGCCCTTAGGGCTGGCACAGACACCCTAATTCAAGGCAGTTGTGAGGAGCAGAGGAGCATCCCTGCAGCGACCGCTGCCCCGCTCCGCACACGCCGCCAGCTGCGGAGAGCGAGCCCCGGCACTGCGGGCTGGGACAAGAGTTCACTGCAAAGGGGAACTTCAGCAACAGCTCCAGAACACCCACCTGAGGAAGCGGGGCACCGGCTGCAGTCCTGGGACCCCCGTGGGGCTCAGCCAAGCGCACCTGCCTCAGCCACCGCTCCCAGGGACAGCGCGGTGCCACAGCCGGCTGCCGGGGGGTGCTCCCAGCTGCAGTGAGTACCACTGCCCCGAGGATGCTGAGGCAGCCCAGCACGGCCTCCTCAGCTGCTAACCACGAATTTACCCTAACAATGAACTCAGACGCTCAGCAGTGACAGATATTTACACGCTGCTCCACTGCCAGGAGGGAAGATCACGGAGGAGTGCGATAAACTGAAAAAGTGAGCAATATTTAAACAGCCGCAAATCTGCGTCCCTGTGCAGCACTGCAGAGCTACCATGAGGCTGGAGGAGAAAAAGAGCCCCAAATTAACGGAATCATTCGTATTTGGCCATTGCAGGCAATTCGTCTCAGCAGATAATGTAAATACACAAAGTAACCTGTGCCAAAAATACCGTTCCTCCTCTCCTCCCCCTGGTTTCAGGGTGGAGACAGATTCCTCCGACACACACTTGCAAGGCCAGCGCTCTCTCTCCTGCTTTACAATGTTACCAGATGCTGAAGGACCATGCAGCTCACAAACGAAGGAGCTTAGTCCAGGAACAAATTTTTCTCTGTTTGCAAGGATATTTTCTTAAACTTTGATAATTTCAGTACTCCCACTTACACTGTGGCCCCACAGGTAGGTCAGTGGCAAGCGGAGAAGCCCAGGCTGTCGGAGCAGGAATAGTTTTGTCAGGAGGCTTTGTTGCTAAAGAAAAGGCGGCACTGAGCTGCGCCTCGAGTCACGTTTTGGTACACGGAATACTCCCCCAGGCTGCAGCTCCCACTTGCTCTCCCTGCACGGGCCAGCCTACCGAGAGCTGCCTGACTCCCGGAGGCACGCCAGGGCTGGCGACTTCAGGCACCGAGGCAACCTGGGGAGACCTTCGGCTCCTGTGGTTTTAAATCCTCCCCTCTGCAGGCAGCTGGCTGAATTCTCGGCGCTCAGGGTGCTGTGAGCAGCGCAGATTGCCACAGAAGCTCTCGCTGTGAGTTCCGCCCGCCCCAGGGCCGGTCACTCTCCGAGGGGGGAAGGCGCTGCCCGGTTCCGCGGCAAGGTGTGCTTCACCCACCTGGGCAGCACCTCCTCCTCGCCTCGCAGCTGGCCGCTCCTTGGGCTGCCAGTCGCTTTTTGTGGGGCTTCACTAACTCGGGAACAGATCTGTGCCTTAAAATTAGTAACATTAAAAGCGAGTCCCATAAAAGCAGCTTCGTGTTTCCTTCGGCAGCAGACCTGCAGTCCCGGGGTGCAGCCGTGCCACCACAAGGGGAGGGTCACTCGGTGCCAGAGCCCAGGGCGAGAAGCCAAGGGTGGAGGGGGGGATATTGTCGCCAAAGTGCCCACACCGTGAAACCACAGCCACGCCACCCCGCTGCCAGAAGAGCCCTGTCCCACTCTGCGGGCTCCCTAAAGCTGCACCGTGGCAGCAGCAGTAGAGCACCAGGGGCTGCTTCACACCCCAGCGAGGCCCGAGAGCCCTCCCAGGGAGGGCAGGGAAGCAGAGACCTCAGCACACCCCAGACCCCTTCAAGGCAAGGCTCCTCTCTCTCCCGGTTGTTCCGTGGGGGATAGCTGGCCGTGGGAATGAGCAGCGCCACGGGAGGTGATGCTGGGGATGGTGCCCCCGATCTCCGCACGCCCGCAGCATCCTGGAGCACAGCCAGGATCACAGCTCCACAGGCTGCTTGCCACAGCTGCCGCCCATCTAAGGGGACCCACGTCTCCTTAAGGGCTGTTTCAAACAGGACACAAGAGTGGATTTATCTAAAACACCACAGAAAACAACATTTCCACCAGACGCTGTGTGAGAGGCATCTCACCACCGAGGGAAGGGCGCTGGGCTGGCAGGGCAGGGGTTAATTGGCTGCTTTGGCCACTCATCACCCCAAAAAGCCCTGGGTTAAAATACTGCAGAGGCTGCTGGAGAAGCTGCTTGAGGGACAAGGTAGTGCCAGGCAGACGAGGATGGGTGTGGGATGCCTGGGGAGAGCAGCCTGCCTTCCAACCCCTGGCTTGTGAGGAAACCACATCTGCAATGCAAATTGACCGTGCACGGGCAAATTACAGTCCCAGGCAGGCTTGCAGGCCTGATCTCCTCTCACTTCTGAAAGGGAAACTGGGATTCTCACCGCTGATGTTCGTACTGTAAATGCACTGCCGGCAGCCAACCGGTAGAGGAGGGATCAGCCAACTATTTCAAATGCAATTCAAAAATTAAATAAAAAAAAAGCAAACGAAAAATCCAAGGTCTTGGGGGTCCCCATGCCACTCCCAACCTACCTGTTGACTCCGTAAGAAGATATTTTGATGTTGCATATCCACAGCAAGTAGACTCCAGCTCCGTGGATGGGAAAAGGCTGCTCCTGTGGTGGGACCCAGCCACATCAGGCACGTGGCAGGGACAGCCACAGGTGGGAGGTGACAAAGGAACTTTCTTAGGTGCAGTTTTACACGGTGCCCTTGGTACTTGGTACCTAAACCCCTTATCTGTATCCTAGAAGGTTTACACTTGTGTAACTAACCTAAGCGTGAATGACTAACGCACCTGGTCTAGAAAACAAAAAAATAACCAAACTCCACAATCCTGATACGAATATAAATGTGCCACCTCAGACAGCAATCAAACTTTCTGTAGAAAAACATACGACACAATCTCTCCAACCAAACAAAAAGACCTTAAAGCTGTTTGCTGCTGGCAGAGCTGTGTGCAGCCCTGACACCCACTCCCTGAGCCACCAGCCTCTGGCCCCTGCTGCAGGTTACCTGCCTCTCCCACGGCCCCAGCAGCCCCAAAGGTTGTGCAAGCCCAGCTCTGGGCACAGACAGCTGGGTTACCCGAGGTCACCACCCAGGGCACGTTCAATTATCCCTTTTTCTGACATAACCGTGGCAGTGTTGAACTCTGGGGCAAAAATGAAGGATAGCATCTTCAGCACACAGAGTCAGCAGCTCTCAGAGGCTCTGTCTGGCCTTGCTCCAACTGGGGAATTGTTTGAAGAAGACTTCAGACCTTTACCAGACCTACCAGACTCTCACCTCCCCTCTTGTATCGCCCACAAGGAGCACAGCAAACCTTTGTACCTGCACCAGAGGCGAGTGAAGCAGAAAAGCCCCCTCGGCAAGCCTGTGCGCCGGAGCACGCCGACCTCCGAGTGGTCAAACACATTGTGTGATAAGAAACACCAACAGCCGCTGAATAATTTACGTGATAAACTATTCCTGGGGCATTTGATCAGCTCTACTGGCTACCATTACTTTTGCTGAATCAACAGCCCCCATCAGAGCATATGCTCCCGCGAAACCGTGGCAGGGGAGGAGAGCCATTTGCTGAGTTAAACGCTCGCTCCGCTGAGCCGAAACGCGGCGCAGCGTGGAAATCCAGGCAGCTGAAGGCACACGCTTCCCCAGGCAGCGCCGGAGCACATGCAGCCTGTCCCTGCAAGGCTTTCCATTCACATAACCACGTGTGGAGCTATAAATCAAAGTGAAGGAGAACAGAGCAGGCTGGCAGAAGAGCAGCAGAAAGAAAACACATTGCAGGCCGTTTTGCTGAAGGTGGCGATTAACTACTGTCAGCTAAAAGCAGAGAGAACAGCTCTGCACCTCGGCGGCCGGGGGGAGTGGAAGGAGGCTGGGGAGAAACGGGGTGTTCAGTTGCTCTTGAAAACAGAAACAAACATGACAACATTATTTTTTAAAGATATTAAAACCATTGCTAAATGCACACTTCATTTCGGCATTTAGCACAAGCAGAATGAAGATGCCAGTACTGAGCCCTGCCGAGGAGTCAGAGGACCCAAAGCAGAGGGGGGGATGCAGTAAGGAAGCACAGAAAGGACCCTGGGAAGAGGCCACTCTGCACAGCTGCCCTGCTACCTCCCTGAGGCCGCTCAAAGAGCTGCTGTGGCACAAGGGCTGCCCACATCCACACAGGGTGGAATTTCCAGGAGCCACCCCTCCACTTCAGGAAGTAGTGCCTGGGATTTGCTGCGGGCAGAATGGTCAGGTTTTTACTACAAACATTCCCCAGGGACACCCCCAACTCCTACAAAATCTGGACTCCTTTCCTGCCACCACCTTTCTCTGCGTGGCAGCTGGGAGCCACCCTTCTGGTTGCAGAGCTGGCAGATTTTCAGGAAGAGAAAGAAAAGCAGCCATGAAGTGCTGCCGTTGGGCAGGTGACACCTGATCAGCGCTGGGGTCAGGAGATTTCTCCTGCAGCTGGAAGAGCACGCATGGCACACGAGGCGCCGCGCTTGCCCCCAGCTCCATGGAAGCCCTGTGGGGTCACCTCGGTGGATCTGGCAGGAAACAGCCACTGCTTGTTTCCCCAGAGGTGCGTGGCTTTGGAGAAGAGGAATCCCGGCGCGAGCTGGGATCTGCAGCTCAGAGTGTGAACCCCCTGCACATGTGGCGTTAGCAAGGCACCCACACCGCACGCGGGAACCTCGCTGTCTCCCCGGTCACGCTGAGACGCGCGGGGCTCACGAGAACGCCCGGGCCCAGCAGGTTATTTTGGGGCAGTGAATCAGTCCAGGAGCGCCTGCCAGCGCGCATGACGAGGCAGGAGAGCTGCCAGCTGCCCTTCAGCTGCCGGAGCGGCTCCTCTCTGCACAAACACACTGGCACAACACCCACTCTGGATCTGGCAGCAGTGGGTTTGACACCGCTCAGCGCCGCTGTTAGCTGCAGGAATCGTTTCAGAGCACAACAACAAAGTCACACGTAACAGGTTTAACCAAAGCTGCGTATTTTCCTGCTATGGAAACCAGTCACAAGAACCAGAAAGCTGCCCAGTGACAAGAATTTTGTGTGCTGCTCTCTCCTAATCTGTCCTGTTCCCTCCTGAACCCCTAAAACTGATGAACAGCAACATGAACTAGTTACAGCTGGCCCAAAGCAGCAATCTCAGCTTTTCACATCAAAGCTCTGCCAATGCATTATCAAGGTCACACCAAAGCACAAGGATATTTCATCTCCCACCTCCAAATGACCTCATGCAATGTGCAGCCTTGCTTCATCTTCACTAAACAGACTCCCCACATACAGACAAACAGAACTTCCAGTTGTAAGGCCTAAAGGCACTTTTTTTGTTTTCCAGAAGCAGGAATAATCCAGGGGCTTGAGCAAGTGGGAGCTGACAAGCACTTGGTGGTCCACAGCTGAGTGAGAGATGCCACCACATTTAGGAAAAGGCTGAAAAAGCAGCTGTGTAAATTGCAGCCCTTCCTAGTTTACAGAAAGTAGAAAATGTATGTACTGACTGAAGCTGTAACAAAAGGTGAGCTGAGACTCAGAAAACCTTTGGGGAACCGGAGGCAGCTAAGCAGCACAAGCAGCACTGTGAAATCACAGGTTAAAATCTGTCAGAAAGGCTTACATCAAGTTTATCCTGTCTCAGAGCACAGAGATCCATGTGCAAACATAGTTTTCTGTGAACTTAAACCCACTGGTGTTTCATGCCAAGCAACCCAAGGACCGAGGCACTCAGTACTCTGTACTGCAGAGTTTTGGCTTTAGGGATTTGCTACTCTCTACAGCTCAGCAAACACTTTCCTGCTTTCCAAACCTTTAAAGGGTCTGTAAGCCATGCTGCCACCTAACACCAGTCCTGCCATGCCACACCACGGCCCCAAACTCACCACCCGAGCCTCAGAGAGGCTTCACACACAGGCTAAACCCCAGCACTGTTCACAGCTCGCAGGACCCTTCCCATAAACTGTCTTGGAGCAGAATAAAATTACACCTTGCCTGAGAAACACTGAACACACCATAGCTCAGGCAACAGCCAAACACTTTGTACTGCAAACGCAGCCCTGCCGTGCAAGAGCAGCAGCACGGGGCGAGCGCGCTGCCTCGGGTGGCAGGACAGACCAGTGAGCACTGGCAGGAGAAACCAGTGAGTACTGGCAGGACAGACCAGTGAGCACTGACAGGATAAACCAGTGAGCACTGACAGGAGAAACCAGTGAGTACTGGCAGGAGAAACCAGTGAGCACTGGCAGGACAGACCAGTGAGTACTGGCAGGAGAAACCAGTGAGTACTGACAGGACAGACCAGTGAGCACTGGCAGGATAAACCAGTGAGCACTGACAGGAGAAACCAGTGAGTACTGACAGGAGAAACCAGTGAGCACTGACAGGAGAAACCAGTGAGCATTGGCAGGAGAAACCAGTGAGCACTGGCAGGAGAAACCAGTGAGCACTGGCAGGATACACCAGTGAGTACTGGCAGGATACAGCAGTGACTAACGGAGGACAGACACGTGCTGGAGCTGCACGGGCCGGGCTCAGGAGCTCCTGACCCACACCGGGCTCCAGCCCCAGGGCTGCACCGCTCCCCGAGCTGCCCGGGCACGGCACCCAGGGCTGTGGGACAGGCAAACAGCACATGCCTTCGTTGCTGAATACAGATTTTTTTTTTTTTTTCAGCCTAAATTGCATTAGTATGTTTGTGGGTGGTTTTTTGGGGTTTTTTTTTGTTTGTTTGTTGTTTGTTTGTTTTTTTTTTAATGCGAGTTTTCAGTTCATTTTACAGCCTGCTTTGTTGCCAGTTTTAAAACACATACATTTATATGGCTGGGAAAGAACCATCTGGAACAACGATTTGAAAAACACATCCTTCTGGCAGGCGACTTGTGTACTTCGGGGTAATTAGTGTGTTTATAGAAAGCCGGGGCATGCCTGGGTTCTTTTAATTTGTGAGCCCACTCTTCATTAATTGCCACATTTCCGGAAGAGCGGGAAACACGGCTGTGCCTGTCTGAGCCTCGGCTGCAGCAGCCCCCCGTGTGCGAGGCCGGGACCCAGCACCCACCACGGGGGCAGAGCCTCAGCTCTGCCCTGCCTCGCACCCTCCTGCACCCCTCCCCTGCTCGGCCCTGCCCGGGGCAGGGGGCAGCTGCACCTTCACACAGAGCCAGCTCCATCCAACAAAGCCCCTCTGCGAGATTAAACACCTGCTAGGGGTTCTGTCCCTCCCCTGCTTCTGAAACAACAAGACTTTCCCCCCTCTGTTTAATTTCAGATTTCCTTTAATCTTAAAGCTTTTCGGGTTTTTGAGACAACCCGGTGTAAGAAAAACCTAAAAGCAGGACTCGTTCAAGATCAAAGCCCCTCAAAAAGCCAATCTGCCTAAAATCTCTAGTAACCTCGGAAAGGCTGTATACTTTAAAAAAATTTTACAGTCACAGTTTGCTGAAAAAAAGTTTGCTCAGAGTTCAGCCCCACAGCATGCAGGACACCAGTCCTAAACCACTCCAGAGATCCCCTCACACAGCTCAAATGTGACACCTCTTTAACTGTGTCAAAAAGCTGGAGATCTCCTTTCTAGATCCCTGGCAACAGAGCTGGTCTGCCAGCTCACCTTGGATGATGTTGTGCAACAACAGAAACCTGTTCGGCCCAGGAAAAGTCTGAAGAGATTTAATAAATTGTGAAAGGAAGGCAAAAAGAAAAACAAAAACAAGGATAAAGAGAGGCTCAAAAGGAGTCCATGAAACTCAAAATAATTTCTTTCCCTAAAAAAGCTTCCTTCCACCTTGCTGGGAATTGTTTTTCTGTGCAGGACAGTGAGTGTTGGATGTAAACTGCTGTCATACCCAGTGCTCCATCCAAGCTGTGAACTGTCCCAAGCATCCAGGTCAGCACTCTCAGCCTTTTCCAACCCACAGCCTCAATTCCTAACAGCAGCATGAGCTCCTCTGCAGATCCGACTGAAGCCTGTTCCCAGCCTTCCAGCTCCTCCCAGTTACATGGCCTGGATCTCTGGCAAGCAAGACAGAGACAGAAATCAGACTTGGAAATGCTGCTCTGCATGGTGTGTGTCAGTGTTTCTGAGGAACACACTGCAACCACAGTGCTTTGCACATTTATGTAATTCCCATCATGTAAATCCAGAATGCCCTTAATAAATGTCACTGCACATGTATTAAGGACATTTAAAAGGCTTGAAAAATCTCAGATAATCCAGCTTACCCAAAAACTTTGCTGGGTCAGCCAAGGGAAATTTGTCCCAAGGAAAAACAGGAGCAGAGGCAGTAAATAGCTGAGGAGAACAGCAGCCCTGCAGTCCAGCAAAGTGCCAAATTACAAAGTGGCTCAAGTCTTCAGACTGGCAGTGCAGCATTCAGAGATTCATTTTCCCCAGTATCCACCAACGTCGTGCTGTGGCAGGACTAAATCTCAGGCAGACAACCACATACATGGTGTTGCCTGCTACGTGCCAGCAGCTACTCAAGTTCAGTGTTTGAGAAAGTCTGAGAGCCAGAATAATCCTATTTAGTTCCGAGAGATCAAACAGGATTTGCAAAAGGGTAACATATCCACAGATTAGTGAAATGTTCTCAGTTTAAATGTGGCCACTTTGCAATCATGTCCAGTAAGTATTTTCATCATGTAAGGGAAGTTTTTGACCATGAGAGACATGACAATTACGTGGAAAATACACATTCATATATACGGGTATATGTGAGAAAACCTGGGAGTGGTACTCTTAAAACACCAATCCCTCCTTATCTACCCCTGATGAATTTTGACTCACTCATACAGGAAGGTTCGTCCACTCTCAGCGAAGGGAACACACCAACAGAGCACAGCACCTCCTCAGCCCAGAAAGAATCAACATTCTCTAGTAATGGACTTTTCTAAACAAGGTTTTCTTTGGGAGAAGGAACTTGAGGATGCTATCAAAACAGCAGCTGTTTACAAAGATAAAGTCCATGCTGGTATTATCTACAGTTAATTCATAATTAATCTAAAACGATGCCCAGATGCAAGGGCCCCACAGCCAGCAGAGCTGTGGAGGGGAGCCCTCCTGGCAGCCCACAACTGCCTCGAGGGACAGAGGGGCTGATCTCTGGGGGCCAGCCACAGACTCGAGGGAATGGGGGCAAGCTGTGTCAGGGAAGCTCAGCTTGGACATTAGGAAAAGGTTCTTCAGCCAGAGGGTGGCTGGGCACTGGGACAGGCTCCCCAGGGAAGTGGGCACGGCACCAAGCCGGACTGAGTTCAAGAAGTGTTTGGATGCTCTTAGTGCTGTGGTTTAGTTCCAAGCAGCCCTGCGAGGAGCAGCGAGTTGGACTCGACGATCCCTGTGGCTCCCTTCCAGCCTGAGATATCCTGTGATTCCAAGTGCCAAACCATACCTGCAGCTACAGCAATTCCTGCAGACAAGGTTCCTAACAAGAGCTTAGGTGTGAAGCTTCCACGACTTTGCTCTCAATTCCTTGTGCGCTGACACTGCTGAGAGGACAGCAGTACCCATCACTCAGCCCACAACAGAAAAGCCTCCACCCAAGGCAACTGTGAACCCACGGCTTCCAAAGGCAAATGCAGCCCCTCAGATCATGGCAAAACACAGTGCAGTGGACTGAGCTGACTGTTCGCAGCATCAAACCCCTGACATGAACTGAAGGGCAGGAAGGAGCCCTCCTGAAGGAGCTCTCTACAACACTCTTGTTCCAAAAGCAAAACCCAGCCATTTGCCAGTGGAGATCCTGGGAAAACATTACCTAACCTGTCACAGCGGACACAAACCTAATTATCAACTAGACAAGCACCATAAATAACCTAAATAGATGCACAGATGTCACCTCTGTGATAAGAACAGGGGCAGTAGGAGCTGCAGAAAACTCTGGAGCTCATTCAGTCACTACAGGACAACTCCTGCCATCTTTGAAAATTCATTCCCCTGCCCCATAATTTTTTCATCCCACTGGAGTTAAGGATATCTAAAATCAGATGTGGATAATTCAATACCCATCAAACACTTTCATTCACAGCAACATCCTATCCAGCATGTCTGCAGTAAGGGCAGCCAGATCAAATTAGCTGCCTGTCAAGATAAAAGTCAGTATATTCCCTGTGCATTCCCACTATCCACGGCTGCAAGAGAAGGAAGTGCCCTTGGGTTTCGCTGAGGATGTAATTCCATAATGGGATACCTCGGGTCAGTGGGTAGCACTGCCTTCAGGGTGCTGTGCTCGGCTGGGCTGCTCTTCCCTGACCTGAAGGCTACACAAGCTCCCAGAACGTCCCGGGGCTCGCTCCCTGTGACGTTCCCCACCCTGGGCTCTGACAGGCCCTATGCAAACCTGCCCCTGTGGCAGCTGTATTGCTGCTTCCTGGCTTGTTTGGCAAATTTTTGGAAAGGTTTCAGTTCAGACCTGAAACGAGCACTGACAGCGAGCAGGCACAGCCTGTAACTGCACGCTGCACCGAGTGCTGGCACAAAGACCAGTTTGTCCTGCTGACTTTAGAGAACACCCAGTAATAAACTCCTGTGCTTTCCACTGGACATCCTTGTCTGTCTTCCCAAGAATGCTCCATTTGCACATCCTACTTAGGAAAAAGAAAACTTATTTCCTTAGGGAACCTGAACCCCCTCCTGCCTGAAACAAGTATTTTGGTTTTGCAGCAGTGCCACTCAGGCAGTGAGAGGTCAGGGCTGAGCTCTCTGGGCACTGTGCAACACCCCTGAATCTTCTACCAGCCTACCATAAGTACTCACCAGGCACTAGAACAGGCTTTAAACACCCTTGCTCCATCAACAGACAGACTGGGAAGCTGGGAAAAGGGAGAGCAAAAACTGTCTTTGAGTTAAATAAAACCATACATTAGATCCACAGCTAAAATAATACTGGGGATAAGGCTAAGTTCGTTCAAGTGACTTTAATTACAAGATGATTGTTAAAACAATTTAAGCTGAGAAAACGCTTTCTAAAAGTCCACATTTAAGTAAGTCTTTAAAAGAGCAATTTACAAAAGACGACAGTGTAAAAAATTACTTCTTTTCATCTTCGTAATCCAGAAAAAGCCTCATTTTTGGAAGCTAAAGTGGACCACTTACTTAGTAAAGGCTTAGTCAGCATCAAACTTAAGAAAGTGATTAAAACATTTTCACTCTTAGGAGTGTAGTAAAAATAAAAATAGCCAACATTTTCATTAAACTGATACAAAAGTAAACACATTACCAGTGAAATGGTGCTGTTCCCATATGCCAGATTTGTTGTTTGAGAGGTATCTGTGAGGCTTTTATGTGAAAGTACAGCATGTTACATCCATACGGAATGAGTCCCTGCCTAAACAGCTGGCTTCTTCCTGAGAAGGTTACCAGGGGAGAGCAGGTAACCTCATGTAAGGAGCCCAGCAGAAGTCTAGACTAAGAGGATTACAGGGTCAAAATTCCAGCAGCTGGAGGACTTTATCTGCACATTAAAAAGGCACAGAAACTCTTAGATAACAATTTAATTATAGGAAAAAAAAAAAAGAACAGTTTCTCAGGCCCTCAGACTTCCAAGCTGAAATTTTTCACTTTGTTTTCTTACTTGCACAGTCTCCACTGCACTCAGCTGCTCAGCAGAATATATTAACACATGCAGAGCTCTGTGCTCTGCAGCCAGAACGCTCCCCGTGCCTCCCAGGCAGCAGAAATGGAGGTAGAGCATTGTGGCAAACAACTCTCCTAATTAAAGGTGACAAAAGCAAGATGTCCAGGGTGAAAGCTCTAACTCAAAGAGCCAGGGAATGTCACAAGCAAAACGCTCACTATGAGGCACTTTCTCCCTTCTGTTTCAGAAAAAAGCCAAATTCAGATGGGCAGGAGAGAGATGGGGACCAGTCCCCCTTCAGTAAGTACCAGCCAATTTCAGTTTTTGTAACACGAATCCACATCCCAAACTTTGCACAGCATCACTCAGTGGTTTTGTTTACAGGGGAGTTCACCTGCTTCTGCTTTCTCAACTTCAAGTCACATGCAGGCTCTGCAGGACTGTGTGAGAAGTCAGCCAAAAAAGCAGCACAGATAACATGTGAATGCTCTCACCAGGGAGAGAGACTGCACACGGGTATCTCCTCTCTGAAAGAAAGTGTAGAAAAGTTCAGGTATTTCTTCTACTGTTTCACAGCTGGTATTGCATCATCAAAGGTGTTTACAAAAAGTGTAAGTGCAGCAACAGTTCTGTGCAGAACATTCTCCTCCAGTGATGCCCCAGCTCCACAAAGCCATTTATAAACCCTACCAGAAACAAGAGGAAATGGCACCATAAGAATTACATGAGGTTCTGAGACACTTGTCATGTTGTGTTTTTTGCACTGTTGATTCATTTCACCTTTTAAAGGAGACTTTCAGCTCTGCTGGCAGAAGTGTCTCAGTTTTGTTGAAGTAAGTGCTTTTACTCTGACATTTACATCACTAGCATGTGACTAGTATTATTATTGTTATTATTATTATTACTGCTCAGGCAAGATGCAGATTCTCATTTCAATGCATGAAAAATAAATGTCTTATGTGATCAGTTAACTGTGAAGTTCATACAGTTAAAATTATTTACTCAAACATGGCAAGAAATATTTTTAGTCAGCAAAATATACCAGCATAGTAATGTACTGTCCAGTAAATGGGAAATAAGGAATATCTGGGGAAAAACCAGAGCTGTACTGTACCACTGCATGTTCTTCCAAGCCCTCCACACAGACAGCAAGCTCCACCACCATACCCCTGTCAGGCAAACTTCTCATTTGAGCATTCTGCAGGGATTAGCGTGGCTTCCCCTAATGAACTCAGTAAAAGTTACTGACCAGTTCACCTGGTAACCAGCTACTACAGTTCTTAAAACTTAAACACACAGTGCAAGATAAAAATCAGCATTGTGATAATCCCTGGTGCAACATTTGCTGCAATGAAACAAAACTCTTAAGAGTCAAAGGAAGTCAAAAAAACTTTATTCACAACAGAAACGCAGACTTAGGAATTTTCCTTTATCAAAATAAGCCCCTTATGGTTACTTACATCTGTGCTCTAACAGAACTGTACAATATATATAAACATATATATAGAAAAAACAACAACAAAAAAACCCAAATGCTGCGCTTCCTTAATATTAATCATCATCTTCTTCCTCTTCATCACTGATCACGTACTTCTTAGGCTTCTTACTTGCTTTGTCATCATCATCTGCTTTTCTCTTTCCAGAAGGTTCACCTTCCTAAAGGCAAAAAAAGGACAAAAGTAAACCCCCATACTCCAAGCTAAAACAGGAAAAAAACACAGAACAACAACAAAAAGACCTCAAAGCCTGTCTTGTAAGAAAAGCAAAATTCCTGGTTCTAGTTTTCCCATTCTGTGCTGCTGTGAAGCAGAACTGCTTCTGTGCCAGTCCTTAACCTCAGGGTGGCCGCAGTGGTTCAGTCACTGCTGCCAGTGTCACCCCCCAGCCCAGGAGGGTCCGTGCATCACCTCTCGCTGGCCCTGCAGCCACATCTGCTCTGCCTGAGCATGGCATGCTCACAGTCTGCATTCTCTGCATTTACAGCACGTGCAGGGGCACTCTCAGCCAGTCTCATGAGCATGGACAACTCCTAGAATCTGCAGGGAACTCTCCAGCAGGCAGGCACATTCCCTTCAGGCAGCCACTGCAGCTTTGCTAAGTTTTCAGACTCTTTATACCTGCATGCCCTGAATCAGAGCTCCTGAAGCAAAGAAGAAATTCAGGGACTGGGTATTTTCTTCATTAGAAAAACAAAACTAAACTAACCACTCTGGCATAAAGAAAAACAATTAGGAGAAACCACTGGCACTCAGAATCAACACCAGTTTACAGTCCAAGAAATGTAACAGTTTATAGTTTATGAGGCTTCAAAGGACTCATCAAAGGAACACAAATCACCGAGTTAATTACCTGCTTACAAGCAACACCATAACAACTTTTATAGGGTGGATGTTCAGTCTTTAGTTCATGAATATGGAGTCAACAGGTTGATTTTTGCTCCATGTACATTTCCACCAGTTCAGTTTGAATTATCCTTCCAAACAGCAATTTAAATCACAAGTTGTTCATGCAAAACTCATCAACTGTGACATGAGGAACAAGTGGTAACTCAACTACTGTTGAAAAAGAAGAGTATCTTTTAAAATACTCTCAGGTCTAAGTAACCTCATCCCTTTTTCCACTTGTTGGTTTTGGAATGTGGGTTTGGGTTTTTTTGGTTTTTTTTTAAAGCAACTTGCTTAGATTTTAAGGAGGAAAGATTGAGTTCCAGAACACTGGAGTTTCAGAACTCTAAGGAATAATTATTTATACAAAAGCATTTGATTCTATATTAACGTATTCAGTAAGTACCGGGAGAATCTCAGTTAGGAAGGAATTTTAAGCATGGAAAACAGAAATTAGCAGGGGTGGGAATCTCAATGATAGCTTCTTCCTCAGAACAAACATTCTCTTGCAATCTAGCTGGGCTATTGTTCAGTGAGTCACCTTCCTGTTCAGCAGAATACCCCCATTAACTGCAGCAACAGTGAAACGACTTGCTGAGTGGTGATGAAGTGTACTAAGAACAGACTGACATTTCCAGTGATGGTAACAAACTGTTATCAGGACAACGATTTGTGCTGTGCTGCTGCCTGACAGCAGGAAAAAGCAAGTGAGGGTACAACAAGCCAGGGTCCCACATATGTGGGCAGGCACTGAACACCACACTCCCCCTGTGGGGACCGAGCACAAGAACTCGAGCCCCGCTGGGGTTTTCCGTGGCCCTGCAGCACCACTCCCTGGCCCGGAGAGGAGCACTACCTCCCAGTCACTCCGTTTAAAATGGAGGCTGCTGCTCCTCAAGCAGCAGGGAAATGCTGCTGATCGGTCCTTTCCTTCTGAGAGAATGGAACCGCCAGGTCCTCACATTGCTGTATCATGAGCTAACGCACCAGCAGAGTCTTAAAAGTAAACAATTCCGTTTCTACTAACAAACACAGGGCTCACAAAATTACAGTTTTGTCTGCATGACTCACTATGGCTGTTACATTTTCGGAAATATTAAATTTTCCTAATGTGCAATATAAAGCCACAATCTATGTCTTCAGAAGACAAAACTGATTTTTACTTCCACTTCACATTACAATGCCTGTTAGTGCAAATAACTCAGCTGACTCTGTAAGAGCACCAAGAACCTGCATTAGCACACAGAAAACACCCAAGGGGCTGGGGAGTGAGGCCTCCCAGGGACTTTACAGGAAACACAGCATAGAAATGAAAGTGAGAGCAGCTTACTCCTTGTGTAACACTGCAGTGCTGTAGCAGCAGTGACATGACTTGAACTAAACCACAAATGCAATATTCACAAAGACTCGTTTAATAATACCCAGCAGTCATAAATTACAAACCAATAAAACACCATTTTAGATGAGGAAACAGCGCTATTGCTGTAGCTAACAGTTAATGTGATCAGGGACCAATGTTTCAGATGATACTGGGGTGATGGAAAATGCATGTTTAGCAATGGACAGTAAGTCTTTTTAATTTGGTTTTTTAACTCTTCTATTTAAAAAGAGCAGAAATACTATGTGAAAATGCTTCCACTATTTCCATAAAAACAGGAGAGGACCGTGTAACTTAGGTAACACTGCCCTAGGATTCCAATATTAAGTCTTCTTATTCCTTGCATAATTTTGGTAAAGTCATTTTACATAACTCTGCATAAATTTTTCCATCTTTAAATCAGCAATAACAATAGCGTCCTCCTTTGGGAATCACTCAGGTCTGTGAACTAATGCAGTGCATAAGAAATTGGTGATTAATTACCATGGAAAGCATGCCAAGTCAAGTAACACATTCATCACTGCATAAATGAACCCACAGAAGTCCCAGGTTTAAACACTAGATTTAGTGAAGGAAATGTTCCTCATTAAAAATCAGCAGCTTAAGAACAAAGTCATTTTCTTACCTCATCGCTATTAAGTTTCTTTGCCTTGAGTAGTCTTTGGGTTTTATCTTCATCTGAGCCTTCATCACTGTCAGAAGAGTAGATTCTAGCACGTTCCTCTGCACATTCCAGAAAAAAATAAAGAGACAAGTATTTATGTTTATCTGAAACCGGTGAGGAAGAGAGGATATTAAAAATGTCTTACATTTAGTGCCACAAAATGTTTGCAGAATCTAAGTCCAGAGTAAACAAAATAAACTTATACAAACCAAATTAATACCTCTCAATGTATCGAATGAACTGCCAAAATCCTATCTTCGCAGGATTCTCCTGTGAAATGACCCTATCTGAATCACACGGGCCCTAATGACGTGCTGTTCAGGATCCTGGTTACCTCTGATGCCACCTTTGTATCTGTTTTTGATGGCTGCCAGACTGATGGCATCGTCCCCCTCATCCTCCTCGTCGTAGCGGTCGGGCTCCAGGTAGCTGGCGCTCAGCCCCCGCTGGTGCTGCTTCTCCCGCATGCGGCGCTGCTGCGACTCCCTGCGAATGGAGGCCCTCAGCCTCTCCTCTTCTTTCTGTCCAAACACACCAACAATATGCTGAGGGATAAAAAAGCCCCAAAGCATCTCAAGGGCACCTCGTATTCCACTGCAGCTCCTGAAATAATTTCACAGCAGTGAAATTTCACAGCAGTGAAGGCTGCAAATATTCTCCTTGTTTTGTCATCTGCAAGGTTAAGCAGACCACACCCATGGCTTGTAAGTCTTGTTTAAAACTCCAACACATTATGTTTTCCATAAATCATAGAATGTTCAAAAATGTCCAGCTATGTTACTGTTGTGATATTTTAGATTAAACCAGTAGATCGGAGAGTTCCATGCCACAATACCTTAATCATTTCTGTGCGCTGAGACTCTGGATCACGGCCTGCCATTGGCAAAATACGAATTTTCTGGGTCTTTGAACACCTGTCTGCCAGAGACAGAGTCATCTTCCTGTGGGTGGCACTGTCTGTAGAGTGTGGCCTGGTAAAAAATTGCTAGGGGTTAAGAACTTCTTTAAGGAACATCTCCATTTTCAAAAGACAGTGGTAGGGCCAGCATACTTGAGATTTCAGAGATTCACCTGCACAAAAGCATCACCCCTTTTAACCAAGTATTTATGTGCATTGTAACAGCTACTGGAGACGTCAGATCTTCTGTCAGTAAAACCACCAGTCCAGCCATTAACAGCTGGACTCAAAGATCTCTGCTGTCTTTTTACCCTTAATGATTCTACAGTCCTACAACCTTTGACCCTTATCAACCTGAACATCCATCCTCACAGTTCACATCAACATCTCAAGAAGCAGTTGCCATCTAGACAGCAACTGTGCATCAGACAAAAGAGTAATTTCAGGGAATAGTAATATTTTTTCTGATTCAAATGAGGACTTGCATGTAAAAATGCAAATTAAAACATATACACAAGAAACCTATTTGTAGCCTACATAATGCAGGAAATGGCACAATAAACTTCCCTACTTAGACACCTAATGTAGCACAAATCTTACTGAAAAACTGAGTTTGGAAAATAGCACATTCCTACTAACCAGTGACGCTCTGATGCTTTACAAACTGCTATACCCAATCTTTATATACTAGTCACAACACCTAAATGCACAAAGTATCAACATTTGGTACAGAACAGCAGGTTTACCTGAAGGTTAACTTGGTCTTGAACACAGCCTGTCCTTGCAGACCTGTCCCTTGTCTGATGAACAAATGGTTGTGATCTCCTTGTAGCGGCGCCTTGTACACGTCAAAGACCTCATTGCCCAAGTGGAGGGACATGCTTAAAAGAGATTCCCACATCAGTTACTTGATAAAGACACTGCACTCTGTTTTTTTACCTCATTTCTAAATGAAGAAAGCCTTCATGTTTCCTTTTTGTATCTAGCCAATAATTATATTTCAATCCAAACTAAGCAGAGCATAAACCTTTCAAAGCACTGAGACTAAAACAATTTGTACTGTGCAGAACTGATGTCAAAGTTTGCTGACCTTCCAGTTTTGCATGTCACTGCAAGAACTGCACTACTTCAACAGCAGAGTCCAAACTAACCTTCCATCTGACCACTTAACTATCCGTGCATTACTTTCTCTGATCTCGTTCCCCTCCTCATCCCGTCGCATCCGCCATCGTATTGTGTTTTCTACCTGTGGGGAAAAGAAACAAAACAGCTTTTCTAGCTCATAATAAGGAATACTGTGGTAAAGTATACTCCATATAGGTCAAAAATTGCAGTTAGAAAGGCTTGATAATTAGTGGCACGATGCAAAGAAATAAAGGTGAAAAGTATTGCTTTTATTGGTGAAATGCAGCTGTCAAGCTTTTAAAAAACTTATTACTGAAATGGAACAACTTTCCTCAGTGCCCACACTTTCATAATCTGAAAACTCAAAACACCATTCCAAAAGATCTGAAATAGACTTTGAAGAAAAGTGCCTAGGTGAGTGTAAAAGACAAAAGGAAAATTAGTATTATACCTTGAGTTTTAACCTAGTTCTACCCTCTTCATCAAGCATCTCCTCATCTTCAAATTCATCTTCATAATACTGGGGATCAAAAGGTCTGCAACAAATTTTACAATACATTCTTTATTCTTCCAAGAAAATGAATCCAGATTATTCCAGAGTTGTGCCAGTTAACAGGTGCTTGAGAGGTTTAAATCATTCCCTGCCCACAGCAGCAGGCACTGCAGTGTGGGACAGCCCTTTCTGCAGCCAGGAAATGCACTGCACTAATTCCCCCCCCCGGGGGCCCGACCCAAGTGTCCTCTCTACCCTCAATTACAGGGTAACATTCACACCCTCCGAATGGCTCCAGCTGAAGAAAGCAATCTGCCTCAGAAAATACTGTTTCCTTAGTATCAGCATGATGAGGTCAGGGTTAAGAGCAGAACAAAAAACATACAAGATTGTACAGAGAAAATAAAACAAAAGAAATATCTTATGAATGAGGTGAATTGGGGATTTTATAAGAGCACAAGCTTTGTTGGTTTTTTTGGTTGTTTTTATTTCAATCTCAAAACCAACCAAAGAGAAAGGAAGATGAGATGGTTTTTCCTCTCTTCCTTCAAAAAATCTGATGACTGTGATGGGAGTGGGGGGAACCCTTTCCCTAACCTCCTTCCTAATAGCTCCCAGGCTGCTGCAAGGGGAGAGTGATGAACAGACTCTGCTACCGTACATTTCTATTTTCAGTCCTGTCTGACCCCAAACATCACCAGGACTTCTCTCACCGGTAGCAGCCACCACCCAGATTTTGAACAGTTCTGCCCTGGAACAGCCTGGAGCCCCAAGCCAGGTGTGACACAGACAAGGCTGAGCTACCAGCTGGAAGTGCACCTTGGCAACAGCGCAAGGAATTTGCTTAGCAAAACACTCAGATTTAACAGCATTGTGCTGCAAGTGCCGAAGGAGGCCTTCAGGGCCAAACCTAACATCACAAACAACTCCAGTAATTTATTTTGCTGCTCCTTATGCATTCCAGTAAATGACTTCAGTTTGGGTTAGGTAAATAGGAAAACAAGTAACCAGCCTCTTCATAGTTAAATAGTACATGCAACACACACAAATAAAAATGGCCTTATTCTGAAATTCAAAATGTTGTTTTTAATCACTGGGAAGTGCACAAAGGTCCTGTACATTTGCCTTTCACATCTCTGAGAGCCTGAACTTATGCTTAAAACTCAACTGATAGCATGTGCTTTCAATTAAATTGCATTTTTGTCTGGTTTTTACAGACAATAAGTTACTCAATCAAGCTGCAACACAACTTCGTAATAAAATTATCTGATCAGAAAACAACAGCCATTACTATTGACTAATCACAACCAAAAACATGCATCTTAACATCAACAACTTTAAATAGGCCAAACACATTTAACTGCATTACTAAACAAAAGCAACATAAGGAAACACTAAAATACCCTATCAATCCTGTATATAACGTGCAATTACCTGGGCTCCACACTGAGGAAGTTGGGCAGCTTCACAAAATACAAGTCGTTACCCAAGTCTGTGTTTACTTTTGGTATTTCTACCTCTATTCTGGTCTCTGGGATAGGCTCCTCTTCCTGCTGTTCTTGACTCAGTCCATTCTCATCCTAATGAACACAAAGGAGTGCAAGTGAAAAGAGTCTATCTGGCTACTGCTGCTCTAATAATTACATTTTGCTTAAAGAAAAGTCGTCCATAGGCACAGAGAGATCAGGAAGATTTAGATAAAAGAATTCAGACATTTTCATTAAAAGCAATTCAATTCAGCATTTTCATGTGCCACTTAAAGCGATTTTAAACTCGATGCAAACTCAAGAGACCAAAGACAGTAAAGAACAGCAAAGGAGCCAACGGAGTTTTCAGGTGAGCACTGGAGACTCTATGGGGGACATCTTCTACAAGATTAAACAAGGCATTTTTATCTATTATCAACAAAAGATGAAAAACTATCATCAAAATGAAAATATTTCTCAAACAGCTGCAATAAGGTAGCAAAACCAGCTATGGCTTTGTATTTTATTGGTAGCAATTGATACTATTCTTCATATTTCTTTCAATTACAAAAAGCAGAGCAGGGATGGGGGAAGGCATATAAATGGATCCATCTGATACTGTAATGTACAAAACTTCCACAATTCTTTCAGCTGGGGCAAAATTATCTGTAATGCTATTTAATGTCACTACTCTTTTTTTTTCACTAAAATATTACCCAGCTCAATTGGTGTTCTGCATTTCAGAGTGGAATGGCATGTTAATTATCTCAGAAGTTAGGTCCACTTACAATGGGCTGTCCTGGGGTTGGTGGCTTGTCTTCTCCATCGCTCCCTGAGGAAATGTCATCGGCACCTCCAAACAGATCCATGACATCTGCATGCTCTTTAGCAGAAAAATTACAATTTTAAACCACACGTATATATGCACACACAGCCCTAACGCAAGATTTGTTTATCAAATAAGGAAATCGAGTTGAGAAATGGCAACAGAAGAGTGTACGATAATCATTATTCGAGTAACTGAATAGAAGTAAAGAAATTTCATTACACATTTTGGAGGTTTTACATCTCAGAAAACAAACGCCTCTTTCTCAGCCAGCTAAACCATCACAAAACACAGTACAGGTTCCCTGGGCTGCTCTGATTAAAGGAGCCCTTTTTTAACGCCTTTCGGTAAAAATGCATGGAAGAACATTCGCAGAAGAGAAAACCTGACAGAGCTAACTGGAGAGGATCAGGAGGAATAGAGCGTGTGCCTCCCACACAGAACTCCTGGTGGCTGTTCTGTTATTTCCATGGCACCGTACAGCAAATGCTACCAATTCTATCGAGCCCTGTAGCTAATGAAAGGCACACTCAAGGAGGATTAAAGGAACCAAAACCCCACAAACGCCCCCACCCTTTACCTTTCTGCCCTTCCGTGTCACTCTCCGCTTCTGAATCCGATGCAATTGGTTTCTTTCGTTTCATTCGCAGAACTTCGTCCTCGCTATCGCTGCCCCTTGCAGACTCTACTAAGGAGCATAATTATTCTCAGCAAATTACAAATTTTGGTCCACAAATTTTAAAATTCCTCTGTATTAATAAGCTCTAAAAGTGCTGCATAAAAAAAATTACAAAGACGACTATCGTTAAAAGCTATGTAATTAATGCCTTTACATTGAAGTTTCAATCTTTTCAGGCTAAGGTAAACAAAAGAATAAAGAGAGACCAAACCAGCATCAATTCATTATTTCTGTATTCAGTCCTACCAGATTTGTGCTCTTGCTCCTCCTCATCAGAGTGCTGGGCCCTTTCCTCATCATCAGAGTTCTGAATCTTCTCCTCATCAGACCGCTGGGCCCTTTCCTCATCATCAGAGTTCTGCATCTTCTCCTCATCCGAGGCCTGTGGCCGTTCCTCATCATCAGAGTTCTGCATTTTCTCTTCATCCGAGTTCTGGAGTCTTTCCTCATCATCAGACACCTGTGGCCTTTCATCTTCATCCGAGTTCTGCACTTTCTCCTCATCGTCAGAGTTCTGCTGCCTCTCCTCATCATCAGAGTTCTGCTGCCTCTCCTCATCATCGGACTGATCACTTTTGTCCTCCTTGCCCCACTTCTCATCCTCTGAGTGCGCCTTCTCAGAACCATCTCCCTCTGAGTGACGGCTGCCTTCATCTGAGCCGTGCTCACGGTCATCCTCATCGTCATCGTGAGCAGCCTCGGAAGCGCTGTGCTGGTCCCCGTCCGACTGCTCGTTGTCCTCGTGCTCGGAGTGCCCCGAGGCCTCAGAGCGATTGTAGGATCTCTCAGAGTGGTTGTCGCTCCCCGAGCGATGGGATGCCCCTTCATCCTCGCTGTCATCTCCAAATAACTCCTTGTTACTGGGTTTTATTGCCTCCCTGTCATCGTCCTGGTCACTGTCGCTCCCAGAAGCGTTGCTCCCAGAGCCAGCATTCTCCTGGTCGGAGTCTGAGTCAGATCCCGAATCGGAATCTGCAAAACAAACACCACCCTCTCAAGAGTCAGGATGCCCCTCCCGGGATGCACATGACGTGATGTGTATTGCTTTAACAAACACCCCCGAAAACACAACCTGACCCCCAGGGAAAACCTACAGAGAACTGTAAGCGAGACCAACAAAAGTTACCGAGAACAGTAAAATATCTGCTAATAACGGCACAGCTAAAGAAAGGCACAATGAAAAATGATGGATGCCACATAAAGTTTCAAACTACAAGATGCGAGCTAAGATTCTAAAATTGTAGAAAGAATAAGGAATTACACAAACGAAGACAACAATCGAAATAGCGAGGGCTTAAACAAGTAACTATATAGACGTGGCTTATAAAATCCTACAAATCCAAAACTGTCACTCTGTATTTAATCCAAGTCATCTGCCCAGGGAGGTTTATGACAATGGAGCTACTCCTCAGTGCCGAGGCTGGGGAGTGCCGCTTCCAACAGGAAAATAACAGAGCACCTGCCTTGAAAAGTAATTTACAGGAACGCAGAAAAGAATTTTGAAAACGCCAGGGACTTAAACCAGAAGGTGTTCCACCGTTTCCAGAACTCGGCTGCAGCCGAACAACCTCCCCTGCAGGCACCGACCCCCGGGACCGCGGCTCCGCGCCGCCCGTCCCGCTCCCTCCTTCCCTGCCACCCGCGCCCGGGGACCGCGGCAGAGGCGAGGCGAGGCGGGCGGCGCGGTCCGTGGCGGGGACACCGCGGGCGAAGGGAGGGAGAGAGGGAGAGAGAGCGAAGCCCCGCAGACCTTTGTGCTCGGGCTCCGAGTCCGCGTCGCTGCCGAACAGATCCGCCATGTCGGCCATGGCGGCAGCGCGGCCCCGCCGGCGCCGCGCAGTGACGTCACACGGAGCGCCGCTGGCGCGAGCCGCCCGCCGCCCGGCGGGGGCCGCTCGGAGAGGGGGCGCCGCCTCTTAAAGGGGCCGCGGGCGANGGGAAAGCCGCCCCGCAGCCCCGGCCCCGCGCTGAGGGAAAGCCGCCCCGCAGCCCCGGCCCCGCGCTGAGGGAAAGCCGCCCCGCAGCCCCGGCCCCGCGCTGAGGGAAAGCCGCCCCGCAGCCCCGGCCCCGCGCTGAGGGAAAGCCGCCCCGCAGCCCCGGCCCCGCGCTGAGGGAAAGCCGCCCCGCAGCCCCGGCCCCGCGCTGAGGGAAAGCCGCCCCGCAGCCCCGGCCCCGCGCTGAGGGAAAGCCGCCCCGCAGCCCCGGCCCCGCGCTGAGGGAAAGCCGCCCCGCAGCCCCGGCCCCGCGCTGAGGGAAAGCCGCCCCGCAGCCCCGGCCCCGCGCTGAGGGAAAGCCGCCCCGCAGCCCCGGCCCCGCGCTGAGGGAAAGCCGCCCCGCAGCCCCGGCCCCGCGCTGAGGGAAAGCCGCCCCGCAGCCCCGGCCCCGCGCTGAGGGAAAGCCGCCCCGCAGCCCCGGCCCCGCGCTGAGGGAAAGCCGCCCCGCAGCCCCGGCCCCGCGCTGAGGGAAAGCCGCCCCGCAGCCCCGGCCCCGCGCTGAGGGAAAGCCGCCCCGCAGCCCCGGCCCCGCGCTGAGGGAAAGCCGCCCCGCAGCCCCGGCCCCGCGCTGAGGGAAAGCCGCCCCACAGCCCCGGCCCCGCAGCGCCGCCGCGGCACTCGCTGCCCCCTGCAGAAGGAAAGGTGTTCTGCTATAAACACAAGGGTTTCAAGCAAGTCAGCGCGCTACTAAAAAAAGCAAACGAACAAAACCCCGAAGCCACAACAAGAATACAGTACTTTAATCATCCAAAACTTAGTAACTGTTTTACAATCTGACAGCATATAGTGCTGATATGCTAAAATAGTCAATACATGTTTCCCCAATGGAAATTTAAATTGAACACTTGCTCGTTTGTAGCTTACAAACGCAGGATTACTCAAGCTGTAGAGAGAATGAGGCTATTTCTTTAAAATACAAGAGTAAATAGGTCATTGTTCTGACATACAGGTTATGTTTCCATGCTTAGCTTGGAACCAACAGAATCAACATATGCGGTCATTTGATTTCTGCATTAAGCCAGAAAAACAATCAGTAAGAAAACAGTATCTCTTTTGGAAAAAAGACCTCGTGTTTATGGTAACTGGTTATCAAAGTAACGCCACTCCTGCACTCACAAGCAGTGAAGTCATACACGGGATCTCACCACGCTCGATGGAATTACATCACTGTTCACTCTGTTTGTTGAGACTGTTGAAGATTCCTGGCTACAGACTGAATTTCTTCACTTATTCCAAAAAGGATACACACTGCGGGCACAAAAGTGATTGCTGTTAACTGTTCCATGCACCATGCCAAAGGTCTTGCAACAATTTGGATGATTAAACCCTTCTGATTAAAAAAAATAGTTTTCCATGCCCAGCCTGTCAGGGATCTGTCCTGAAAGTCAACAAGCAGTCAAATTTTTAGCTGCTGTCTACAGAGCTAAACCATTTATTAGGGTCCAATACTATAACCTGTGACAGGACACCCGTGAGCTGCAACTTAAAAGGCCCTGCCTTTGATTGGAATATAAATAATTAAACAGCCAAACTTGACTTAGTAAAAGTAAGAAAGATTTGGGCTATCATTTCTATAATCCAGCCTTTCAATTTTCTCCTTCATTTTCAAGTAGGAGATAACTGCCTAATCTTGTTACGTAGTGATAAAAGAACTCATCATAGAATCCCAACACGTGAACAGATTCTGTGAACATGCAGCCCTTCAACAAATGAAGGAAGACATTACAGCCTGGTTTTTTTGACACAAAATGATTATGGTGCCTCGCAAATAAAAAGTAAAGTACAGCTTTAGGCAACTCAGCACATGACATACTTTGGCCATGTTTATACAGCACTGTCTGTAAAAAGACACTTAACTTGTGACTGTATGCATATTGTATTAGAATTATTTCAAAGTTTATTTAAAAATCTAAAAAGTTCTTGAAAATTTACAAAAGCCCAAACCAAAAAAAGCCCTTTTTTTTTTACTCATCAGAACACTTCTAGTGTTGTTTCGAGGTTATGGTAAGTGTAGTCTTTGGTTTTAACTGGATTAATTCCAACCTGGTTTTCAGAGCACATATTTATTTGTAATTCTAATAAAAGGCTGATTTAGAAATAGGGAAAAAAACGTTCTTCCACAAGTATAAACCAGTTATATACATCCTCACTGAAGGCACTATAGTTCAAAATTCTCTGTACAGTTGCAGTAAAATCTGAAGCCACCTGTGGAATAAAGTCTGCCTTTAAAGATCCGAAACAAGATTTGCAGCAAATTACAATGTGGGCACAGTGTCAGAGGCTTGCTCTGCTAAGTTTTTATAGTATGTACTATATATAATATATATGAATATATACCTGATGCAAAAATCTCAGTCCAGTATGTTTTCTACACAGAAATGCTCACCACATTATGATCTCTGGATGAAAACAGCTGTCAGTTGAATTCTCTGTTGCAATAAATACAGCCAAGAGGTCCTGTAGAACATTTTTGTGATCTCAAAGCAAACTAGTACAAGACAGTCCAAACAGACCCACGCCAAAAAGCCTCTGGATTTTCATATTTCAGAGTGTACTGTGATTACATACAGAAGCTGAAGTGATTCTTGTTGCCTTATCAGTTTGCTTATAGAACTTTAAACACTTTAATGATGACTACACCCTAGAGATTTGACACTACATATTGGTTAGTTTTTGCATGTCTTAGGTAGTGTTTCAACATCAAGACAGATATAGAATGGAAAAAACCCTTTCTTAAAAGTATTACTTCATTATTAAAAACTGTTAGATTTGTATGAAGTACAAATAGCTTAATGTAATGCAACTTAGGTCAGTGGTCTTAAAGTTAAGGCTGCTTTTCCTGTACAGTTATGCAGAATTTTAAATACGAATGTCCACTACTTCTAGAGAAACTGATACTTAGGAATTTAGATAGTTTTTAAACAAAGAATATAAACTAAATAATGGTGATGAACGTATGAAATCAGTCTAAAAACATATCCAGTTTAGATACAGAGCAGGATACAGTTATGGGATTTTTTGCAAAAGACTTTAAAGAGTTAGGTGAAACAGAAAAACTCTAATTTTGCAAGGCTCCTAATTTTTTTTTCTTTTTTGCAAGGCTTCCACTTTTGTATTAGTCCCTCTAATCTCTTGGGAGAAGTCCTCAGCCAATTTATTTTTGTTTGGCTTAAAGGGATGTCTTTGAACTTGATCACAGTATCAAGAACTAATAAAAAATAAAACAGTAGAATTACAAATAACATTGCTGTGAAAGATTTCTCTTCAGTGCATATGAACAAAGCTGAACAGCTCTACACAACGAATCCAGCTGTTGGGTGAAGAATCCCTTATCACTACAGCACTGTTTGCAGGAACATACACACCCCTCCACGTAAATACCCCCACATTTTCTTACAAACACTTCAGCTGGGTCAGTATCTGCCCAATGATCTTAGGTGTCCCATTCTTTGACTACAGACTATTATACCATTGATTTGCAATTACATTTTTAGTAGAAAGCACAGCCAAAGTCTTGAAATACAAAAAAAGTTCTTAAAAAAACCCAACCAAAAACTATGGAACAGAGACTGGCGCAGTTACTGTGTCTCCATCCATCTGAAATCTGTGCTGCATGCCAGCAGATGATTATATTGCTTTGCTTTCAAAGGAATGAGGTTTCCAGTCTTTTCCCTTCTAACCCAGTCAATGCAGTCCAAGATTGCCAAAGCCCACGGTGCTGACTCCACAGTTCTGACATCAGCTTTGCTAATTGTCTCCTTCAACCCTTCTCTTGCGAACTGGAACAAGAGAGACAAAAAAAAAAAAAAGATATTTTGCTATGTTAGCATTTTAACTATTTTTGTATTTCTATAACATGAACAGTTACTTTGCCACATGAAGTACCACAAATCAAGGTAGCTAACAGTATTATACAACATTTTAAGCAAATAAGCTGGGTTTATCGCCTTATTCACAAACAGTTGCAAATACTTGCAAGGAAGGACTTGTGGGAAACATTAATCATCTTATGTCTGGTAAGCAGATTTAGCCAGTATTATTTTTTTACAGTTTTTGCAGTTTTTTAGTGGTGAATTTAACTTACATGGCTTCAAAAGAAACACAGCAAGAGTTTCACAGTATATCTAACACAATTTATATACACACAGAAGATGTTACAATCAACAGCCTAAAACCTTCCATTTATTGATACAAACATTCAATTGTCAGAAAATGCAAGAGCAATAAAAAACTGTGAATAAAATAACTAAAAGCTCACATGCTATTTAGACTTGAGAATATGTGAGATTGACTAAATGACTGGAGTTTTCTTCAACATTTGTATTATTTTTGATGTTTTCTTATCACACTGCCAAATTATGTTTTCCTTTTCTGTGCAGATAAAAAAATGACACTAAAGGTTTTAGAAATTTTATAGAGTGTCTCCATTTTGTTTAAAAATGTCAAGCAAGCACCTCTATATAAGAAGAAAGCGATTCTGTTCTCAAATCCACTCAATGGAAAGTAGGTGGCAACAGTTACTCATACCTGCTTTCATCGAACTGCAAGAACAGATGAAAAGAATTTCCAGCCCTGACTTCTCCAATCATGCAGTTAAAAGCAACATGCACCCAGACAAAGAACAGGGAAGTGGTGCCACACAGCGTGAGCAAGGAAAAAGGAGATGTAGGCTTTTTTTTAGAAGACACGTACAAAGACAGAAATGAGAGACTTCGAACATCTCGGTTTCAGTGCTCAATACCCGAGTGGGTATTCAGAGTAACCTTCTCTGTAGCTTCAGGGCTGGAGAGATGAAAAGGTATTTGCAGAAACTTTTACTTGCATGCTCCAGACTAAGAAAGCAAAGGAAAAAAGGCAAGATATCAATAGAAACATAGATTTCCAACAGTCAAGCACTAAAAAGAGCACTAGTGAGAGGGGAAACCTTAGGAAGCCATGAGACACCTGATGCATTATGACAGAAAACCCAACTGGTTTAGAATCTATTTTGAGAAACAGATATGCAGTATCTGAGTGCCTTTCTGATCTCTCTGTGCTCTATTCTAGTTACTCATCCATATTTTTCAGAGCTGTTCTCCTCCACTTTAACCTTTCTTCAGAGGGGAATCAGATCTTTAAACCAAATTCCATTTTCCTATGTCATTCCCTCTGATATATTCCTTAACTACTGCTACTACTGCTAAACAGCCTGGCCCAGTTTCACACTGATGAGAAGTCACCACAAAGCATCTAAAGCCAAAAGATGTAATTAAATAGAGTTTTAAAATGCAGTTCTATTTAAATAGATGGATATTATTTTGTAGTTGAGTGCTTCAAGTATTTGACATTATTATACAAATGATTTCCTTTCATGTGCGATGTTATTAACCAATTTTCTGCTGATCCACTTAATACTTAATTAGGATTCTGACTGACGAGCTCCAACAAACCTGACTGCAGCAAATAAAGATGCCGCTGCTATCAGCTACCTGCAGGAGGCACAGATGGCACTTGTGCATGAACAGAACCAGCAGGGGAGAGATTACCCAGTCCCAGCCTCTGGAGGTGACAGTATGTTCAGTTTCCTTGCTCAAGCAATCCCAGTGACATTGGGATACTGGCACTGAGCAGGGCATCCTACACTGTTCATTTCAAGTACTGCTTTTACAGAAGAAATTAATCTTATCTGAACACAACTGAATTATCAAAACTATTGTTTTCACTCCCTTTGCCACAACTCACATGAAATTTGAATGCTCTTGTTCTAGACTACGCTAAAACTCCTCAGCTCTTGCACCTGAACACCCTGCAACAAAATAGGAAACATGAAGCAGCAACAAAAAAGGAAGAGTAAAGCACAGGAGAAACCTGGAACTGAAGAGTAAAGCACAGGAGAAACCTGGAACTGATCTACTAACCTTGTGCTATCCTGGTTTTGTCCAGGGAGAAGGAGAATAACCAGACACCTTTAAAGCCTGTGCCACACACACATTCAGTTAATAATGACAGGTCTTACCCAAATCATTGTTTTTTGTGATAGCTGCAGCTGCCCTGGCTCGAGGTCCCTGTTGTGTGAAATGGTATCCAAATTTGAGGATCTTGGTGTTTTCTTCAAGCATCTTGGCAATTTCTACTTCTGCAGCTGTGCCCAGCTGCTGCCTCTGTTAAAATAAAAGGTACACAAAGACAACAGAGCTTACGTGTGTTCACCCTGAAATACTTTCCCCAGATCAGTCAATAAACACTCAGCTTCATTCTGGTTAATTGAATAGGCAGAAGGTCATAAAATATGTTTGTACATTTTAAAGCACAAGGAAGCACAGAAGTGACCAGGAATAAACCTCAGCTGGATGCCTCTGACAATCTTAAGGGCAATTATTGCTGGTGATACGATAATTAAACATAAAATATTTGAAGAGTTTATCACAAGCTGTCTTCTAAGAATATTCAGGTAACTGGGATTGGCTGGGTCTAGCTATGGTATCACCACCACCTCACTTACCTGATTATCAATTTTGATCTCTGTCAACGTTTCGTTGTCTTTCAGTGCATCAACCAGTGCCAGAATTCCAACTCCAGTGATGAAGTTTGATTCTATGTTTAAACTTTTTAATTTTGTGTTTACTCTCAGCATATCTGCAAGAGCCTTTGAATATAAGAAAGCATCATTAGACTTTTGGATTTTGCTGCAGTACCTCATAGGACACAGCAATAACCACTTCCACTAACTAGTTCCACAGAAGCAGCAAGTTCAGAGATGCAAGGTGTAACTTTGCAAGCTTTCACTTACTGAGACTGAGCTGAGTCTTCAGCCAGCTGTTATCTACATTGCCTTTCTAAATAGCATTCAGTCAAGAGAAGGCCTGTCTTTCTCTTGTTACAAACTAAAAAGCTACACAGAATAGAAATGGTCTGAAATTAACATATTGGACCAATTCCATTTTGTAAGCCTTCACAGCCCACAATGAGTAATGCAGGCTGCTAAGCAAAGGCCAAAGAAAGGGTGTTAGTCAGCTGAGAGAAGAATTAGATGTGGTTAATTTGTAAACAGGAGATCTGACTTTCAAAATGCTTTTGTCTACAGATTTGGTAGGAAGAGGTAAAATTCAAAGCTCTAAGCACGTACCAGCACGTAGCTAAAAGCACTTTTATACCTGATGTTATTCCTGAGAAAGGAAGAAAACAGGAATAGCTAACTGCTGAGTTTGCTGTCAGAAAAATCATACCCTTTGAATTTTTTTTCTATCAAGTCACAATACAAAAAACCCAACAAAACCACACCTGAGAAAAGAAGCCATTATAGATTTTTATTACACGTTTTAGACCTGCTGAAAAGAAACTTTTTAATTGACCCAAACCCAAAGCTTTCAAATGCTCATTTGTTTCTTTAAGGGAGTCTTTCCAACTAGTTGCTTTTTTTCTAATTTGAAATTAAAACAAGTTCAAAGGGTTGTCCTGGCAACAATTACTTTTGTTTTCTTACCTCTTTATTTACAATTAAATAAGGTACTGCTTTAGTTCAATATAGAAAAAAATAGGACCTGACAATAAATTAGTTTCAACTGTATCAAGCTTTGACTAATATTATGCTTTATATACCAATGTTTTAAACCAATCTTGGGTAGCAGGGAGATAGAGAAACAGGTATTTTACAACTTCAATTAAAACTCTAGTTGAAAAATATTATGGGTGCTTTTAAGTCCTCAAATGTGCTTCTTGTAAATTAATTTTGAATAAACTATTGGCTATTGGAATGAACACCAGGAACTGAACAATTAGGAAAGAAAGAAAAAAAGGAAGGAAGTTAGCAAACTGAAAAATCAGGGAAAGGGACTGGAAGAAAGAATTCTCACTCACATCTGAGGCACTGCTGCATACTAAGTTATAGCAATCATTTACCAACTTTGCTACAACAAAGGTTTGTTAAAGAAAACACATGTTACAGTGTAGCAGAATGGAATCATTTTCATCCCTGAGTATTTAAACTGGATTAAATTCAATCCCTTACCATTGCCTTTCCATCCTCACTTCCCTTTAAGCACCTCACTTAAAGCCGTTATCCCGAGTACTTACCACAGCAACAGGATCATTGCTTCGGGTGGCTGCCAGGCTAAAATTCTTCACATGTGTGTTGGTTTCTAAGGCTTTTGCAAATTCTTTCAGCGTTGGAATTGGTATGTTCTTGAATTAAAAATAGCATTTCACTCTCTTGAGATACACAAGTTTATCCCCTCCCCCCAGCTTCTCCCAATATCTTTTTCTCTTTACAGCAAAATGCCCTGCAACATTAACCACCACTGATCTCCAGCGCTCTCACAGTGAAGACCTACCCCAAGATGTGATGGCTGTAAGAGCCACCAATTCTATACAGCAATCATTTTTACAGTGCAGTAGGACCAAGCTTAAAACGAATAATTTTAGAGAATTAATTAGGGTAGCAAATTTCCCAGTTTATTGTATCAGAAACTTTGATCTGTTGCCTTTTCAGGCAGTTATTTTGGCCAGCATTTACCTGTTACACAGTATCCTTAAACCATGGATTTTATTTCCCCCTTTAGTAAGGGGAACAAGTAGCCTTGGCTGCTGGCAAGGCTGTCACTGCTGTCTGCACTGCAAGTCGGGGTGCTACAGTTCTGGTTTCTTTCAAGCAAATACACAAAAGCTTGTCATGTGTAAAAACACAACTGTTGCACTTAGGAGCAGAAGTTGCCCTAACTTCCAACAGCCCTTTTGTACAAGAATCAGAAGGATGTCAGGCACAAATATCCCTCTGCAAACTGAGAGCACATTGCTTCATCAAGGACAAAGGATTCAACACAGTAGTTGACTCCATGATAATGAACTGCTGGAACTGCTGCCAACTTGGCAGCGACAGAAATCTGGGCTGGCAGTGAGAAAGGCTAAGACTTTTTAAATACACATTTGGCAAAAGAAACCAAGATGGCTTATCGGTTTAGCTGCAGGTTCTGAGCTTATTCACTCTACAACATTTAGCAGAAAGATTGCTGTACTTAGAATAAGCCTATCATGATTTCTTACAGAGTTTTGCAGCTTGAAGTGTCTTCTACTGAGAAAAAGCAGCATATTTACAGCAGCCTTCAGGTAATTACCTTAATGTTATTTAGATTAACTTCAACAAGACGAGAATCATTATCTTTAATCCTTTGCAGTGTCTCCTCCACATTTGTGGGATTTGGTGGTTCATCAAAAACAGGCAACATTTTTTCACCTTTTACTATATCTGAAAAGTAAGGCATTTAAATGTAATCAAACAGGTTGCATGCATACATTCATTGTGAATAAATGATACACATACTGAATATGTACTGTATTTAAAGATCATTTCATCAGTCTTTACATCTCTCTCCCACCAAAAAAGCAGAACATCCTCTCCTGACCATATTTGCATAAAGCTCAATTATTTTTCAAAAGTCCTCACAGCCTTTCTGCCTTTTTTCAGAAAGAACATAGGAGTTACAAGCACAAACAGAAAACCTAAAAACCAACACACACAACGCATGCTTATGCCTGCTTTTGTCACCAAAGTGACTTAACTGCAGAGGACATTTTAGTGTACATATATTTTAATTCCGCTCTTGCCAGAACTCACTTGGCAATGTTATAGGCATACACATTTCCAGACTAAGACTTAAGAGTCTAAAAGAATGTGGGTGCAGCAGAAAATAGTTAATGCTATAGGAACCGTGTGCAGTACAGAGAATTGATTTTTCTAGCACTTGTGTACGCACTTACTTGAGAAGCTGTCTTTGTCAACCCCATTACTGCTTCCTACTACATCACAGAACTGATTGTTTGTTATCAAGTTGGACATTCCCAGTATTGCTGTAAAATGAAAAAAAGAAAAAGCAAAAAATCATTTTTACTGTTCCTGACTAATTCAGCTCAGATGCAGGGTTCCTTTAAATAACGAAACCTGTTTGTACATCCAGGTATCAGTACAAAAGGCCATTCAATACCTTAGTCATTTGAAAAAAGTAAAAAAAATAATTAATTATAGACATTTTAGTTTACTTTCACATCTTAGAACCTTCTGTCCTCATGAGATTCAAGCATCAAGGTTAAAAAGTGCAGCTCAATCACAAAATGAAGCTTTAGGAATACAGGCGCATACCAACACATTGTTATAGACAAGAAAAAGCAGTCACATACACATCAAAAACCAGCCAATCTGAGGAATGGGTTTAAAGGTTTTGAGTTTGAAAACCAGGTATCTTTTGCAGGCCAAAATAATTAACTTCCTCACACATTATCACAAATCAACAAAGGTGAAATGCTTCAAGTCAACTGGCAAACAACATAACCTAGTTTCTATCACAACTACAACATCCTGTAGTCAGATCAATACACTACCACATTAATTATAGATCTTCTTGTCTAAATATGTAGCAGCCCATTCATACTTTAAAAAAAACTCACCTGCAAGGTCACCTAACTCTGTGTCTGTGGCACTGGTCAAAGCTTCCTCCAGTTCTGGATCAAGAGAGAATTTTTCTTCTGTGAAAGACTGTACAGGCTTTTGCTTGGGGATAAATATTTTCCCTGGAGTAAACAAAATGGTAAGTTGGATGTTACTTTGTATTACATAGCAACTTATCTTTAAAATACTGTGTACTTAAAGAATACATATTACATTTAGTGAATACTAGGAGAACCACAGACAACGTAAAGGTTTCTTCTGTTGTTGCAAGTCAGAGATGAGGAAAGAGCATAAACAGGAGTAAATTTTCAGGAGTCTGGATCACTATTCCAATCTTATTTGTTTCTCCTAAGGATTAAAAAGTAACATATAAACCTCCATAATACATTTTAAACAGTCTAGAAAGACTGTAAAGAAAGATTTAGTACCACTAGAGAATGATGAGTTTCCTCTCAAGGCAGAAAGGGACCCAGGCAGAACTGTAATCTGAATGTCAGAGAGAGAAAATCACAGAATTACCTGAAATCACACACCTGACTGTTCACTGCAGTTTTTACACCATACACAATATTTCTGATTTCAGATGTTCGCCTCAGTTCTGAAGCAAAAAAACCAAAGCTTCTTGAGAAAACCATGGTTTGTGAACAGCACAAAACATGGTCACAGATTTCTCTGCCAGTGACACTGTTTTCTAAAATGGTACTTAGGTCATCAAAGATTCAATGGCAAAAGAGGCAGGAGTAATATTACATTCTGCACCAACTTTTTAGTTATTTCAGGCAGGTAATGGGAAAACTTATTTTCGAACACATGCATTATAGGTAGAGGTCTGTGTAGTTACTGGAATTCCTGCATACACCTTCAGCTGGGAGTTAGGGGAGGAAATCAGAATATGAGAAAGCCTTTCTAACAGTCAGCTGTGAACGGTCTAGAACTGGCCCTTCAGAACAAAGAAGTCTTCCACTGGCTAACAGCCAGGACAGGTAAGGGGTGCTTAGGTTCAGGACAAACAGGGCAACCAAAAGCTCTTGTACTGCTGCATCCGAGAGAAATCATTCGCAACTACACAACTGGGAATCAAATCTTAACAGCTATTTAAGGTTCCAGTTTTTCAAACTTTCCAAGTTGCCTGAGCTATCAGCAGAAAGAGCTATGGGAAAGGGGTTTCAACATCCTTTTGTTATTTCCTGGGGTGGGAAGTGGTGTTGATAATTGCTCTATGAAATCTCAGTCCTAATTCAGGAGCCCACTCTCTGCCATATCCATAGATATAAAAAGTATTTCCCCACAGGAATCATCCTCATCCCAATGTCCCGGTTACAGAGATAGTAGGTGGAGTCTAGCATTAGGGGTGACCCAAAATCGTGTATTCCATATCTTCCCTAGATTAGAGTAGTTTGTGCTTCGCTTTCCTTCTAAAGGAATTTAATGCATTCCCACTTGCAGAGATTACCGAGAAGCACATCAGGTTTTCCTCTGACAACACAGTCTGATGACCAAGATCTGTTGCTAGCAACATGGTATTTTTGTTCCTGGGTTGCTATCTCTTTGGAAACTTGTATAAATGGTCATTATCCATATTTAGAAGCAGAAAATAAACCTCCTTACGTAACTGTATTGATTCCAAACAGTAGTTAAGTGCGGCTGACATGCATTACCACCCATACCTCAGCTTTGTGCAAAAAAACTGTTGGTGGTGATTCAGGATTAAAAGAAAACCTTCATAAATTGAAGGGTTATGTAGCAAACGTTTCAGGTTGTTTTGCTATAATTGATGCAGTACGTTTCTATCAATTTATTTTACCAGCATCACCTACTGGGGAGAGATTAACCTTCAATTTAAACCGTAGTTTTTAGAAGAGATGCAAGAATGTTTGACAATGTTTTCATTAATCCATGAAACACTCTGAGCAGCATGCACATGATCTAAAGCCTTTCAGCAGCTATGTTTGTGTTATTGTCCCTCAGTAATATGGTCTAGTAAAAAGGTGAGGATTTTGGAGCACAAGGAAGGAGGACAGTGGGATGTGACCACCTGAGCCTGAAGATTCAGCCATCTTATTTGCAGCATCAGTGCAGCAGGAAGAGAACAGGAGAAAGAAATTGATCTCAATTAAAACCAACTTGGCAAAAATGTATTTTAACCTAGTTCAGCCTTCTGTCTGGTTCATCCCACAGTGCTCACAAAAAAAGAACCACTTTTCCTGATGTTGCTTTTCAGTAATTCTTAAATTCATAGGTTAGAAATGTCTGGTTCAAATATTTGCTTCCTAAGAGTAATACTAAACTTATCCATACATGCCTGACTCTTTAGAAAACCTAGAGAGAGTGAGAAGTATATTCATTTTTTAATAAAGCAAAAATGTTAAAAGCCACTGCCCTCCAGAAATGCTCACTGCAGTCACACGAGCTGGGTCAGCAGCAGTTTTTGTTATAAAACAGGTCACACCCTTGTGTACATAACTTCTCATTCATTGGCTTCATCTCGTCTTAGACCAAAATTCAGAGGTTTACAATGCACATACAAAAGCAGGTCCTTCCCCACTCCCCACTTCTAGTGATGAATGTACTTCCAGAAGGGTAAGACCCCTGTGTCTCTGGGGACAATGATCTAACTCAAGGCCTGCTGCCAGTACAGTTCAGCAAGTCCCTTCCCCCTTACTAATGCAAGCTTTAAATAAAACCAAAAACCACCACACATCTGCGCAGCCCATGAGATGTGCAGCTTGCCTGGCCCTCAAGTGGAACATTTCCAAACAGCAGGGATTTGATTACATGGAGGAACATGACATCTCCTTTTCAGCCAGCCAGGATACTGCAAAGATTAAGCAATACAACATGAAGAGGCAAATTTCAGGGATGTTCACATCATTTTTATAGTAATTATATAGGCATGTGTTCCATGCCTTTAAGCTAACACGTTAGATGATGCACATCCAGGATTAAGTCACAGGCCTCCTCTGCTACAGAATGAACTTTCAGCTCCACGTTCCACCCAGTCGTATTGCTCCAAAGGCAGGGACGCTGGATGGTGTTTATTGAAGTGCCCCGGACATTTCCTACAGAGATGCACAGTATTTCAGGTGGGACTCAGTATCCTGCAGAAATCAGGTCTGTTCAGTGGGGCCATGCAGTGCACATTGCTGGTACTATTCTCACATACCCACTCTAACAGGCAGCAGGCAGCCACAATTTGCACAGCAGAAGATAGTCTAAAATCCACTTTTGGGGTACTCCATTTGGGGAAGCAAATCAAGTGCTACCTGAGGACAACTGAATACAAGGTTTTCTCATCAGTAACTTCATGAAGAAAAGTGAGCAACATCTGCTGTATTCCTTACATCTTCTGTTCCTTAAACTTTCCTTAGTTCAGAAATTTATACAATTCACATTTCATCAATCTCCAGTTTTTAACATGTAACAGTCTTAGGTTCATCAACTCACTTGTAAGCACAATTTAATACTAATGTTTTTAATTCAACTTACAAGTGAGTTCCTCAATGTCTTAGTGCAGAAACAGAGCTGTTATCTGCTATCTGATTACAGGCCACATAGCAGTGAATTAGAACACTGTTTTACATTAAGGCTGGAGTATCACATGTTATTTTGTTCTAGTGCTCTTGTACGGAGAATATCAATTTGACAAGCTGTTTCTGCAAGGCTCCCACAGGATATTAGCTTCACTTCACAACATGTAACACACTTCCTTTAAAGACTTTAAAGTGATTCAATGGCAGAGAACACAGCATCCCAAATCCTGCTGCAACAGAAGGCAGTGGTGATCTAGAGCAACAACTGAGCAGGGTGCCAACAAAAGAGCTTTAGCCAGGTGGCTACAGTTTCAGTCTGTTTTCTGGGCGGTAAAGAAGAGGAAAAACCAAACCAAACCAAGCCTGAAGCAGAAGTTTCATGAACTGCAAATCTACACAGAACAAACACACCCTGGCAGGAATGCAAAGGGAAGAGAACGCCACAATTAGGAGAGTGCAAAGGCTGGAAATGCAAAGCTTAGTTTACACAATATTTTGCTAATGCCTTGCACTATACAGCACAAAGTACATTACTATCAGGTATGTTTTTATCTCAGCTGCAATAATTCTCTTCTTCTGCTGTTCCAAGAGAAGGGAGAAGGCAGAGGAGCATTGGTCAGACTTGGTCAGATGAGTGGAACACACTTGAGGGCAACAGCCTTCAGTGCTGAAGCCTTGCTTTACTGTTCGGATGAGAGATCCTTCCCCTTGCAGTATGCTCTGTAAAATCTTTATGACATACTTCCATACACAGATTGAGACAAAGCTAGTTTTGTTGCAATGATTACCACATTGGTCTCATGAATCTCTTGAACAATGGTCTACTGTATGGTTCAACACTTAATTGGAACAGAATGTGACTTAAATCATTAAATCGTGTTTTAAAGCTACTAAGTTTTTAAGGATGCTTTTAGAAACAAAACCAAGGCACTGGGAAAATGGAATAGAGCATAATTTAGGGATTGTTAAACTCCACATTTCTTTAGCACCGTTCATTTCACTACAGCAGGACACTTTACATTGTTTCAGATCTTCCACATGTCATAGCACAAAACAAAGAAGAGGTTCCAAAGACCTGGAGAAATTACATCATCTATCACTGAAAGAGAAGCAACATTGTTTTAATAACATGTTACCCCAAAATTAGGTACTTGGGACATCTGGAAGAGAGTATTTTCCTTTACTCTAGCAGGAAAACACGGCTACCAGAATCAGTAGCAAGACAGGATATTTAAAATTAACCCAGGGTAAGCTTCTCTGATAAATCTGCAGACCAAATTGCCATGCAGGACTTCAGTTCTACTAAAATAGAAAAAGGGAAGAGAAGGATAGATTTTCCTCTTCTTGCTCCATGAAATGAATAATTGGAACAAGTTAGAGCAACGAGACCAGCCAGGGACACAGAAATATTTTAGCAAATTCTGACCCCAAAAATGGCACCAAGAAAACAGCTGCAGCCCCAGTCCATCTCCCTCCTCCCAAAACCTCTGGAACTGAAGGTTATATTTGCCACTTTTCTCCTGAATTAACAGGAGAATCAAGCAAGATTTCCACCTGCCCTTATTCCACAACTTGCTAGTGTTTCTCCATGATACATTTTTCTAGATGAAGTGAAAAATTATAACCCTGCTTAGTTGTCTGTTGGTCTGTTTCAATATTAATGAAAAGCACATTAGGATACAAGCCCCCTCTAGATAAAAACATCATACACAAGTATGAAGTTGTGCCCCATGCCCTTTCCGAGTTCCACATCTAGATAAATACCATGATTTCTTGATTTAAAAGATTAAGTTATGTACATTTGCCATTTTTGTGCAAAATGGCAACAAATGTGGCAGCAAGTCAAAGCTGAACCGTAATATTTTCATAAGGGGAAAACAAAAGGTTATCCCTCACCTACCACAAGATGAGCTTGACCTTCTTGCCTCCTGCTCATTTAACAGAGCATCAGTTTGGATACTAAACATTTGTTTCCACATTTTTAGTTTTAATGAAAGTAATCTACATTTAATTTTTCATATTATTTTCTCTTTTCCTATGGCATTAAAATAAATGATAAATAAGTTACTGAATAGCAGCTTTCTTTTTTTTAAGAGATACAGAAAATTTTACTAACTACGCTGGCATGAGTCATTGCAACATGCAGACAGACTATTTAGTAATACTTTATTACGTAAAGGAAATGACATTTGAACTTTCTTAACCAAGCTCTGCGTTACAGCTGAACCCTTCTGTTTTTCTACACGATTCTCACAGATTTTATCTCCCCAAACAAATACTTGTGCTGTGTGCATGTAGCCATAAGCTGACTTTAGAGAACCATCTATGTGAAAGAAGCACTAGCACTCAGTCGAAAACGTAGTTTTAGAGCACATCCTCCTTGCCCAGCTCACTGCCTGACGGAGCAGTGCAGAGGATGCAAGGGATTCCCCAGTCACCTACGAGCCCCAGATGTGCTGAACTCAGGCACACTTAACCCTCAGTCTGTCTCCAACACGCACAGTAAATACGTCAGGCGAGCAGCAGACGCAGGGCACAGCCAGGCACGGCAGCAACAGGCACTGGCCAGCAGCACAGGCACCACGCAGCCACTGTGGCTATGGGTCCCTCTGCCTTCCACAGTCGATGCACTGCACTGTCCTTAACCCGCTCACTCCTACAGGTCACCAAACCCCCTCTCCTGCCAGCGAAGGAGCACCACAGTTCTCTCTCAACACAAGTGGTGTTGAACTACACAGTGGAGCAAAAAACGCTCTGTGAGGGAAGTCCATTGTACGCAGCGCATGTAACAGTGTGTAATACACATTGCAAAGTCACAGCCTCTCGGTTACTTCAAGAAAAAGAGGGAGACACCAGCATTGTCAGGTAAAGCTACCTGGCACAGGCAGAGAAAATGCAAATACCCCCAACTAAATTTTCACCAAATAGACCCCACAATCATATAGACAAACTCAGTAGATGAAAGAAGACTCAATTCTGAAATGATTCACGCCAGAGAATTAAGTAGAATTAAAGGGTATCAAACCCTTAAGAAAAGAGGAGCCTGTTCATCTGGAGCAGCTGGAATACAACTTAGCAAATAGTTTACTGAAGTTTTAGTGCAGCAGATCTGTGCTGCTGCTGGGGAAGGTTCACATGAGCCAGGACTCACAAGCAGTGCTCAAACACTGGCGACAGCTAAAAGCCCGCTCCTATGCACAGGTGCCCTGCACAGGTCTGGGAGTTTTGTGCCTACCAATAGTGCTTGGTAAGGCACAACAAATTTGGGAACTCCTGTTTTTGGGGAAAAAAATAAAGTTATTCTTACAATATTTAAGAAGCACATTCTTTTAAAATTGTCTTCTGGAAAAAAAAAAGCTTCCCATCAAGTCAATGAGAATACTAGATCCAAAGCAAAAATTTAAAATCCCAGGCTTTAATAATGTGTCCATGGTTTTCAGACCACAAACCACTGCCAGGTTTCAAAACTTGTGATGTTAACTGATGTAATTAGTTAGGAGTAACTATGCAATCTTATTAAACCTTTCAGTAAGGATACTAGAAAAACACCATGACTGCATACACCACTCATCTGGCCTTGTCAGCCTACATCATCTTCGAACATCACTGTCTGCCACAACATCATCCAACTGCTACTCCTCTAATCCAACACAGTGGTACAATGGTGGCTGTCTGTATTCAGCACCAGGCACAAGCCACAGGCACAGTGACAGCCTTTGTTATTATTGACACAAATCAGAGTTAGCTTTTACTTTGAGGATACCATGCCCATCAGAACTTCGCAATCTATGATAAAATCTCTGAGTCTCATTTCCTTCCTGTGCTACACACAAAGAGCACACCAGCCCCAGGGGCACGAATGCCTGAACAGGAAGCCTCCTGGCCCTGCACAGTAGCAGCCATTGGGAAACGCTGCGAGTTAAAAGCATTACAGGTGCCAGTGCTTCAATCAAATTTGGTTCACGGTAGTTCTGGCTCGTCCACTTCAGAGATTCCGCAAGCACTCCCACTGGAAAGGGTGGTGTTACCTTTCTTTTCTCTTGTAAAAGGCACGTAGTCTTCCCTGTCCTTGTACTCCAGCGCCTGCTTCTCCAAATACGCCAGGAGCCGCTCCCTGTCGAAGGGACCCGAGGCCTTCTTGGCAGTCTGGTCCTTCTGCCGGAAGCCTGCAGGCAGGAGCGCGTTCTGCAAAGCACACGGAGCAAAGGAGAACAGCTTAGGAAGGCTGGGTGAGCACCTGCTCCGTTTCATTTCCCTCTTCCTTCTCCCTCTCTGAAGGGTTCAGCCCTGATACATCATCTTTGGTAGGCAATCTTTGATACCCTGCCAACTTCCTTTTTTTGGGGCAGGGAAGGACACAAGGTAATCTAGACACAGAGAATATAATGAAAATATGGCACACTGTGCTCTCAGTAGGATTGAAGCAATTCTTTAAGTACAATAGCTCCCAGCACTCAATCTGCCAGTTACTTCGCACTTCTTCGCTAGAATCAGCACTGTTTAAATGAGCAGCAGTAAATAAAACTCAGCTATTTACACTTTAGACATTCAGCAAGAGACTACTTCCTCTGTTGCTTGCATCCATGTGTTTCTAAGTCTTTAAGACAACTGACTCGACTGTTATTTGGCATTTAACACAGAGTATTTCTATTTTTGACCTGACTCAAGGTGGGGTGTTTTTTTGATATCATCAACATAATTCAACTAATAAGTACAGAAAGACCAGAATGTATGGGAATTCCGACTGCCATGAAAGACAAGCAGTCCCTTCTGCCAGTTCTCCCCTGTTAAAATGTCCATAAAGTCAAAGGCATTTAAAATAGCAGCAATACCTTGCAGTGCAACAAAACAGGTGATCATAATATTCTGAACCGATCCCTGAACACCAAGATTAAACTAATCCTGGTACTATGAAAGCAAAATCAGAGAACCATGAGGTGAAAACACAAGTCTTGGAGCCTGACATTAGCTCCAATATCTGTAGAGGGCAACTCATCTCTTTATAGCAGAAAGCTGTAATATTCCTTATTCAATACCCCATGCTGACATAATCATTCAAGAGCTTAGTAATTATTTGCCTTCCCTTTATGAAGTCAGCATGAGGACAGGAATAGATATAAGCTACCAGATACAGGACCAGGAATCATTAGAAGAGGTTGGCACCCTCCCACTCCCATCAAACTCCAACAGCAGAAATAATAAAACAAACATGGATGCAAAAGGGCTGTTTACCAGACAGCACTGGAAACAGGAAAGTTAAACAGGCCTTTCTAAATAAACTTTCTTTTCAAAACATGAACAACAGCAGTTCTTATTTATAAATAAACCCCAGAAAGCTCCTCCCAACTATCCCTTCTCATGTTCTCCTTTACTGCAGTTGTGTCCACCTTGCAAACAGGAAATAAACGCTATATACACATATATATCTGCGAGATCATCAGCAGTTATGAAAAAAACTCTGTTCAAAAATATATTGTACAAAGTTTCAACTTATTTTAGACTAGTAATGGAACAAATGGAAAAAATAAAACTTCTCTTGGCTAATGCCTACCTCAGGGTCAAGATCATCCAAAACAGTTTCCAGTTGTTTCAGTTCTTCTTCCGAAAGTTTGCCAAGAATTTCATCCTCATCGAGATCTTTGTACTTGTCCAAGTCCTTTCGAAATGGGAGCGTCATGACTTGGGCAGTAGCAAGTTGCTCAAACACTTCAAAACCCAAGTCTTAATTCTTATCCAGATCTATGAAAAACTTTTAAAAAGAAATAAGCAGAGTTAAGGTAAATATCCCAACTACAAAGCATCTTCAGCTTCCACGTACAGGTGTGAAAGGAAAGCTCTGTCACCCAGTATTGGTATCTGTTATTCTACAGCTCACAAGGAGCACCTGGAAGCTGTTTCTCCATTGATGACAATCCTGTCCCACCATGCCCTTTTCCATCAGTAATTAAGCTATATCTAATTAAGCTATATCTATTTTCAGATCAAAAATAGTCAGATCAAAAATGCAGTTTTCTTGACAAGAACTCCAAGGCCATAATTCCCACAGAGCAGGGCAGGTTGTAGGGCAGGAGGGAGGAGATGCCAACTATACCTCCTATCTATGAGTCCAGTTAACACCATTGTTTTTTACACATAATGCAGCCAGAATAAGAGTTAAGATGCTCCACATTTATTGTTGCTACAGCAGTTCAAGGGCACTTAAGGATAACTTCACTATAAATAAGGTAATTGGTTAATACTGACTCATATCCCTGCATATTACCTACAGAGGAAACAAAGGAAGTTTGCCTCCAAGTTAATTATAGCACTACCATCGAAGCAACATTCTGTTCTGTCCAAGGAAAATTACAATACCTTGATGAAAAGCATAGGAAATACAGCTCCTAAGTGGCACCACCCCAGTCAATCCTACTACCATAAAAAAAAAAAAATTTAAAAAAAATTATGTATAAAAAATTAAAAATAAAGAATGAACGGTGTGACTGCTCACTAAATATTATATTTAGAGGGAAACAGGGTCCTTCAAAAATGTAGTCTATATAGCACTGCTTACAAAGACAGCGTAGGGAACCTTTTTTCCTCACATCCACAGTTTTTGAGCATTTGTCTTGGAAAAAACAGTTAATCACAGCAGTGTTCAAGCAGACAAGTTGTTTCCTCTCATTTTTCTGAAAGAACTTCTAGGAGTCTCCTTTTGTTCAGCCAAAGTCTTGCTTCAAGTTGACCACACAGACAAAAAAAACGTAATTTTGATGACTCTCTGTAAGTGACCAAGAGAGTCCATAAGGTATTTGGGGAGCAAAAGCTAAATATACACATTCCTGTTCATTAGTCTCCTTAAACCCTTTCTTGGCTCTAAAAAATACTCAGCACAGACCAGACACACAGCAGAAGTCACTTTTTCTCCAGTAGCCCCTATTCAAGGACAGATGCTCGCACCATAAATACAACTGCATTACTTCAAATCCACACTTACGCTGTCCTCCAAAACCAGATCAATTTAGTCACTGCCTCTTAAGTAACAGGAAAAGGCAGGCTGTATATACACACATGCTATACCGTGGAATCCTGCGTACAGGATTCCTCCACCTCAGCTGTTTACATCCAGAGACGTCTCCCTGGCTGCCACAGTTACGTACAGTGACATTTTCATTCAGGGACACTGAACAGACATGAGCACATAGAGGTCCATCCACACCACTCAGTCAAGTGTACCTGTAAAACTGATCCGGTTTGAACAATTGCCTTTGCAAGAAGGGTGAATTTCCAGGTCCTACCAACATCTACACCTGAATGAGGAATGTATTTACAGCTATTTTCAGGATGTCTGCTTTTAAATTTTTTATATTGCTGATATAAATACCAGAGCTTTATTGTGAACTACAGTTGACACTGATGGGACCAAAGCTGACCTTTGCAAAGTTCTCTCAAACGTAAGGAGGAACTCTCATTTGGCTGGTAAATTACATCAAAAGAACACTGTCTGTCTTCCTCTGAACTAAACCCAATCGTGCTGGAAGAGCCTGGACCTTTTGCAAGAGGCTACAGAGCTAGGAACATCCAAGTTATTGGCTGCAGAAAATGCAGAGGGTAGCACACCTATGTTTTCCTAAGTTCCAAAAGTAATTAAAGGAGTGACTCTGTGGCCTGGAGAGCCACCTCCCACAGTTTTCATAGTCTGGTAGTATTTGTTTCTCCAGGTGCAAGCAGCTGATGGACAATTAGCTGATGCCACACAATCTGCATGTGAACTCCTCATTCCTGGAGCCTTAATGTTCTGCCCTTCCTCGCAGTTCAAGCCATTACACAGCATCACAAGAGAAGAACATTTCCTGCAGCTGATTACACAGCGCTCTTTGTGACCAGGCTGAGCCCTACATCAAGACACTGCTATTTACCACATTTCTGCATGTCCATTTGCATTCAAATATTAAAAGGTGCAGTTTTAGCAGGTAATTAAAAGGAGCAGAATGGTTAGCAAGCTGCAGAATAATGCTGCCCTTACTCTGAAACAGAGTAGCACTGCATAACCATACATTATCTTCATGTAGGCTGTATTTCCTCTCCATTAATTGCCACAAAATGCTGTCATCCAGAATTAATTACTTTTATTTACTGCATTGGGATGTTTCATATTGGAAAACTACTCACCCTTTGTAATACATTAATTAATTTTCAGGCCACAGCCCTTAGTCTCACTTCTTTGTGTATGACCAAAGTAGTCATGTCAAATCCCCAGGTGCAGTGTTCACACACACACACAAAAGTGAAAAACAAAGCAGCAGAACAAAAAAACCCCAGTTTCTGTAACTGAGGCTTCACTTCAGCAAGAAGAGAATCACATATGGCCTGGCAAATACAAATTTAAAGAGTTTTGGACGTATTTTTTAATACCTATCAAAGGTATTTTTTTTAAAATATGACAGCATCCTTAATGTGAGACACCTTTAAAATGTAGGAAGGTAGCACTGGTTAGCACGTCTGTAGTACACCGAGATTGCTTGGCAACGACCTCAGAAACATTCCCTACAAAAGAAAACACAGCATATACAACACTTGCGTACAACATGTTAAAAAACAGGTTTTAAAACATGGTGTCAGGAATTCTCATTGCCTAAAAAGGGCATAAAGGCCAGCTGGAGCCCTAATCTAATCAAACAAGCCCCTCACCTCCCATTAAACACACTTAGTACTCTATTTGCTTTCCATCACTGCTGTAGCAGGTCACCATAGACACAAGCATCACAAACTACAAGCTTTTAGCAGGAGCAGTTACTTGGCCTGTGAACATTTGCGGCACATTATATTTTTATACATATATATGTGTGATCTTACTGCAAAATCATAGGCAAAACTCTAACCATCAATTTTGGCTTTGCAAATACTTTGCCCTTTTTTCATGAGCAGAGCCAGTTTACTTCTAAGTATCCTTCTTAACTTTACCACGAAAACATTACATAAAATCCAAAGAGCTAGTATTCTTTTTCAGACATATAACTATAAGGTAAAGTTCTTCACTCCAGCAACTTCATAGTCACATAAACTTTCAGAGAAATGGAAAGAAAGCCATCACTTCCAGTCCATCAAATATCAATTCTCTGTTTCATAAGCAGAAGAGAGGCTGAAAAATCAGAAATGAAGAAATTCTGCTGGACATCACAGAGAAAAAAAATTTTGCCATTATTCCCTCACCTGGGAAATCAATGAAGAACTAAAGAAATGAGAAAATAGCAGTAACTTTACTTTATGCCATTTTATAATTACCTGAATCATTCCCTGAAAGACTGCCCAGCAACTTTCACATACCTCTTATTCACAAATCAAAATATTTTCTCCCCTCCTCTCTGAAAGTTTATTTTTAAAAACCAGAAGATTCTAAAAATAGCAAGCTTCCAATTTTCTGTCAAAAACTCCACCCCTCAGCCCCCCCCGAATTTCTATTATACTTTAGAACACAATTTCTTGGGACACTAACAGGAGAAGCTCTTAAGATATAACTTGCCCATAGAAAACTCCAGTGTTGTTAAAGTCCACTGTAAATGGCTTCCGTGACTTGGATTTTAAAATAGAAGCGACATCATGAAAAACAAACCGAGCTGGGCTTGGCCAGCACATTTGCAGAGTTCACTTTAATCTCATTTGTTCCTCGCGAGCCTCCTTCCCCCCAGCCTCCGGGTGAACCCGACTGGAGCAGGGGGGTCTGGAGCAGGGGGGTCTGCAGGGCTGTCAGCATTCCTGCACCACTCAGGGCCCCAGACCCTCCCAGCTGCTTGGAGGAGCCTAATCTGAGCATTTCCCCAGGGAACCCCGACAACGGCAACAATTCTGTTTTCCAGTGTGCAAGATTATACAGAACTGTTTATGAAGAATGTACTGCACTTGAAAGAGCTATCTTTACTTACCAAAGCAAGGAGAAAAATGAGTAAATATAAATATTACCATAATCCCAGCAGGTTCCTTAGGATATTTTTGCAATGCCTTATAAGTCTGCTGAACAGCCCAATGCTGCCTTTCTCAGCAGAAAGCTTTTAGAAACCCACCCGAGCCTTCCAGACCCCCAGCCTGGGGTAGGGCACAGGGTCCGGGTTGTCCTGCCCCGGGAACGAGCAGACATCCCCCAGCCCAGAGCCCTACGGAGCCAGCAGGTGGCAGCTCGTCTTTGCCTACAATTCTCGTCAGGGTAAATTGTGTTTTCCAGGCGGGAAGACACAACTATTCTGGGCTATTTTCCTAGAAAAACAAGCCCAAGGCTTCATTCTGTTCAAAGAAACAATTCACTAAGCTTTATACACGGCAAACTGAGCTTCCCTAACTTCCCCAACACTTATCCACACAGTGACCCAGGGAGTGAAGGGGGACAGGCAGCTACTGCAGAGTAACTACACGGACCATGAAGATGCTTCCACAATGAAGGAAATCTGAACACATCTGTGTTTCCAGTTCCTGCCAGCTCCTCCTCTGTATCAGAGGGCACCTGCACCCAAAGCCCACTTTGCTCTTTTATAAATCCTGTATACAACAACACAGAACTGGGACGCAGCCCTCCTGCAGACAGGGTGCTCCGAGTGATGGCTAAGCTGCCAAGCTGCCATTGTCCCATAAAAACTTACTCCCGTGTGCCTGTTCCTGAAAGCTAGTCACCACACTGCAGGGCTAAATGGACATGCCCAGCCAGCCCAGGCAATGGCAGCAGTGACAGGGCCAGGAGCCCCAAAGCCAGTGCTTGGCAAGCTGCACAGGGCATGGAAGTGGCAGCAGTTCAGCACACCCATGGCACTTCCAGGCGCGCTCACCAAACTTGCTGCAGGGCAGGTGTTATGATCCTAAATAAATACAAGGCTGGGATAAGATAAAAATCCCAGGTGCCCTGAGAAGTTCTTCCATCAGAAATCACCACTCCAGCTGCCCATTCCCTCTCCCAACATGCAGGGAGTTACTGCCTGGCTGTAACTGAGGATGAGGGATGTTTAGGCATCATTTTTTTCAGACAATACAGGGATGTTCTTCGACAGAGACCTGCTACCCTTTAATACACAGTATCTGCTGCTGGAGGAACTGCTTGTTGATGTTTTAGTCAAAAAGAAACAGCAGGTGCAAGCTACCTGAACGTTGACTGAAACATTCTTATCCATCGCAGGAAAGTGGCAAAACTTACAAGCCTAGAACAGGACAGTAGAAGAAATTTACTTCATTCCCATTCCATTACTTCAGGAAAACTCCTGAGTATGAGCCAGTTTCAGGTCCTCCCTTACATCACGGGCTGCCTTTCAGGCTGTCTACACCTGACATCATAGCCAAACTTTAGTTATGAGGATTAATCCAACACATTACAACAAATTTAAAGCACACGGCAGCCTCCCTAGAACATCACTTATTTCAACACAACTTGCGGCTACCCGCAGAGCGCCAGGCTCTCAGAACAGGCCCGGGAAAGCTCCGTGCGCAGCTCCGGGGACCAGCCCTGTGCAGGGGCCAACGGGAGGCTGCGGCAGCTCCCGGGCCCGGTGTCGGTGCACGGAGCGCACCCCGCCCCGGAAAGGCATCCCTCCGTCACTGACTGCGGGGACCCGGGGGCTGTGTGAGCCGTGGAAAACACATGCAGCAAACTGAAGGAATTACGGGCGCCGGCTCTACAGGCGAAGTTTGCGAAGTCTCCGTTTTCGGGGTCCACAGCAGAGCGGGGCGCCGGCTGAACACCCAACCCAGCCCCGCACCTGGGCGCGCTCCGCAGCCCCCGCGCGGCCCCTCAGCCCCGCGCCCGCCGCACGGGAGGCTGCCAAGGCAGGACCCCCAGCCCGCCCTCCCCGCTCCCCAGCACCAGCGGGGCTCGGGCCCCCCGTGAGCCGCCGGGGTCCGGCCGTGCGGGCGTCAACCC